>JAABKJ010075445.1:248332092-248444400 GCA_011634705.1 Andricus grossulariae
TTTTCTTATTTAAATTCTTCTTCTTTCTTAAATTCTTTTTTAATTCTTTTTTTCCTTTTTTTCTTTTTTCTTTTCTATTTTTGCTTTTAAATTCAATTGAGATTCTTCCTTAATTTTTCTTCTTTATTTTCAAATCTCCTTTTTCAATTCTTCTTCTTTATCGTTTCTTTTTATTCAATTCTTCTTTTTCTTCTTTAATTATTTTTATTTTTATTTTCCCTCTTCCTTTTTGTTCTTGATTTTTTTTATCATTCTTCTTCCTCATCTTTATCTTCTTTAAATTCTTCACTCTTCTTTAATTTTTCTCCTTTCTTCTTCAAACTTTTCTTATTTAAATTCTTCTTCTATCTTAAATTCCTTTTTAATTCTTTTTTGCCTTCTTTTTCTATCCTATTATTTTTCAAATTGAATTTAGATTCTTCTTTAATTAACCTGAAAATAAGAATGTAGGTAATATTCACCCATTTGTAAAGGGGAAATTAGGAAAAATGAAAAGGACAATAATATATGTAGAATAAAGGGAGTAAGGACAATTTTTAGAATAAATTGTGTTAAATGGTGAACAAATATTTTTAAAGTGAAATTTACATTAAGATATGTAATACCTTTATTTTATAATAAGCTTTGAATAACTCAAGAAAATTTCAGGATTACTCTAAAAAATCTTTAGAACCAAATTTCAAACAAATTTAGCTTTTTGATTCAATTATAAATCTTTATCACCTTTACATAAGATACACTTTATCTTATAGATATGTAAGAAAAGATTTGTTTCTTTATTTTTAACAAATTTAAGTTAAAATATACAAAAATTATACCATATGAATTAAGTTGAAAATATATTGAAATGAGAAAACTTATCGATTTAAATATTAATATTTAAAAAATGTGAAGTGAATTTACCCCATATGGAATATATGAATAAATTCAAAATTTCGCGCCAAGAAAATATGTCTCTAACCTCAATTTTCAAAATTTCCGTATTAGATTTAAGGCGTTTATTTTTCCTAAACATGAATTTAAATTTTCTATATAAAGCTTACATAAATATTTCTTATCTTTTAATTTACAATGTTATTACTTGTATATTTGATTTAGGATTTTAAAGACCAATATTATTTTCGCATGCATTCCTTTTATGAAATCAAAATTTTTGCGCCTAAAAATAGTCATGACCCCATACGAATTGATTATAGGGAATCTATGAAAAATATATATTAATTGAAATAAATCTTTCTAAAGAAACAAACGAATCATGTTTTCAGATTTATGTATAAATGCTTAGCCGGATGATGGTAGCAAAGGAACACTTTCTTTAAAGCGAGCGCTTTTGATTGTTGATTAAAGTAAAGAACTCGAAGTGAAAAGAGTATAACCAAACAGCAATTTCGTGAGCATAATTCAATTATCAAGCCGTGTTTGTAACTTCATTTTTTTTTCTAATTTTATTAAAAAATGGACAAGTATACAAATCTCGAATTGTGATAAATATATAGCAAACCTTTTTGACTGGGGATGGTGATGAAAATTATAAATCAATGTTGACAAACAATATTTGTAAATATATTAAGTAAATAGTTCAAAAATTTTCATTATGGTAATTTGAAAATACCGCCGGAAATCTCGTAGTTTCGAGACTTGTGTCGTCTGGTCTTGCCTCTTCATCACGTTTAATGCTACTTTCATTTGCCGATTCCATCAACGTAGACTTTTTGGCTCCAAATTAAATTATAATTGGAAGGTAGTGATTTGGATAATGTAAATTTGATGAGCAGGTAAGAATTATTGGTTTTGATTCAATGCATTATGGTTTAAGGAATAAGGAAATTATTATGCCATTATACAGAGGTTTATAGGTTATGTGACTTTTTCTACCTCTTTCATTCATTTGGACTGTTTGTTTTATTCCAGGCTTGTTTCCTGCCCATCTTCTATCTTTAACATGTTCAAAAACCATTTTTATTTGCTATATTTAAAACCTGTAGTAACAATACTTCAGAAATCAACATCATATTCTTTCGCGCAATCGACGATGACTCGTATGTGTACCAGTTAATTCAATTTATTGTTCCTGGTCCACGAACGTCATTATCATACAAAAAAAAAAGAGGGTGTTCCGAAAGAGACCGGGGAATAAAACTTTTTTGGGTCTCTTCGGACATCAAATGGAACTATACCACACCATAAAATTTTAGGTCTGGAAGTTCGGGCATTTTTTTGCAATTTGTTATCCATTTTTTATTATCTTAGGGGTTGAAAAAGAGTGTTCCGGAAGGGATAGGGGAATTGAACTTTTTTGGGTATCTTTAGACATCAAATGGAACCATTCCAAACCATAAAATTTGAGGTCTGGAAGTTCGGGTATTCCTTGAATTTTTATCCATTTTTTATTATGTTAGGGGTTAAAAAAGAGGGTGTTCCGAAAGAGAAAGGGGAAAAAAACTTTTTTTGTTCTCTTCGGACATCAAATGGCACTATACCAAGCGATAAAATTTTAGGTCTGGAAGTTAGGCCTTTTTTTGGAATTTTTTATGAATTTTTTATTACCTTAGGGGTTGAAAACGAGGATGTTCCGGAATGGATAGGGGAATTACAATTTTTTGGGTATCTTTGCACATCAAATGGAACCATTCCAAACCATAAAATTTGAGGTCTGTTGGTTTGGTCATTTTTTGGAATTTTTTATCTATTTTTTATTATCTTAGGGGTTGAAAAAGAGTGTTCCGAAAGAGACAGGGGAATAAAACTTTTTTGCGTCTCTTCGGACATCAAATCGAACTATACCAAGCCATAAAATTTTAGGTCTGGAAGTTCGGGCATTTTTTTGAATTTTCTATCTATTTTTTATTATCTTAGGGGTTGACAAAGAGGGTGTTCCGAAAGAGACCGGGGAATAAAACTTTTTTGGGTCTCTTCGGACATCAAATGGAACTATACCACATCTCTTCTCGATCCGTTACCTTCTCCGATGATAATACAGATTTGTAATAAAAATTGATATATAACATCCTGCTAAATGAAGCGTACTTCAGAAAAAGGAATATTTCCTTTGATCTCTCCAGTAGCTTAGTGGTTAGAACACCTGACCGGAAATCAGTTTACCTGGTGCTCGAATACCAGTGGAGTGAAAAGAGAAGATTTTTGTTCTGAATAAAATTTAAATAAAAAATGTTTATTTCCCATCTTGTCTGAAATGACGTTGAAATATTTTCTTAATAGGAGAACACAACTTCGTTCGATATTGTAGATTTCCATGTTATGTGTGGATTTCTCTTTTCGATACGTTACATTCTCCGGTGATAATACAGATTTGTGATAAAAATTGATATATAACATCCTGCTAAATGAAGCGTACTTCAGAAAAAGGAATTCTTCCTCTGATCTCTCCAGTAGCTTTGTGGTTAGAGCACCTGACTGGAAATCAGTTTACCTTGTGTTCGAATCCCAGCGGAGTGAAAAGGAAGATCTTATTTCTTAATAAAATTCAATTCAAAAGTGTTTATTTTCCGTCTTGTCTGAAATGACGTTAAAATATTTTCTGTATAGGAGAATACAACTTTGATCGATATTGTAGATTTCCATGTTATGTGTGGATTTCTCTTTCCGATCCGTTACCTTCTCCGGTGATAATACAGATTTGTTATAAAAATTGATATATAACATCCTGCTAAATAAAGCGTACTTCAGGAAAAGGAATTCTTCCTCTGATCTTTCCAGTAGCTTAGTGGTTAGAGCACCTGACCGGAAATCAGTTTACCTGGTGTTCGAATCCCAGCGGATCTTCACCAAAATCCGAAGGGCTCTCGAATCCGGAACTAAAGTAAAGAAAACCCAGATATGAAACTTTGTATTCTTGCATGATCGATGGTAAGAATAGAGTCAATTTCGACAGCGCAATTCTCCTTTTGTCATTGGGTATTGAAAATTAAAATGGTAAGATGGTGGGAACTCGCGATTACCTGATAGGAAAATGTGGACTCGTGGGTGCGAAGCACGTTTTGTTAAATAAATTATTAACTCTCTTATTATTTAGTAAAAATCTTGGCCAAGGCTTTCTTGATTTATTTTACCAAGCCAAACCCCTTCCTCTTTGAATTATAGTTGAAATAAAAATGCATGAAATGAATTAACCGAAAATAAATAATTATGATACGTATTTCGACTAGCAATGACGGGCGATCGGTAGGTAGGTGTCGTCTACCCCGTTATAACATTCATTAAACTTTCATAACATAATTTCAGTTATCCATTAATTAGGACCATATTAGAGGCATCGGGTTCTATATAAAGGGGCAGCCATATTGCACGTAGACAATTATGGGCGGGGGGTGTCAAGAGTCCACGATTGTTCACGAGGGGTGCCGGGGGTTCTAGCCAAAATCTACGTGGACGCATGTTCTCCTGCACCTGCGGATTTCTTTTAAGAAACTAGCTGTGAATTCGACCTAGAGTGTTTCCACTTCATTTGCATTTATGTTTATGACAAATCAGACGAATTAAATTTTGTATTTAGAATGGTGATTTTTGGAGCTGGAAAAGGAAAGGGGGAAATTCTGTCTAACCCTATCCCTTTCCCAGCTTTTTTACAGAAAAGTTGTAGAGAAATTTCAATGAACTGCTGGTTATCCGATTAGAATGCGAATAGTGAGACATGACTATATTCCCGTGCCAGCCCAAGAACATATTGTTTTATCAGCATCCAATGGTGACATTTTTGCAGTACTGGAGCATAGCGGGTTTCTTCGTGGAATATATTCGACAAATAGAGCACATCCGAGAATGAAACTAAATATGATAAGCGGCAAAGTTTATATTTTAACCCCAGATGAAATCCGATATTGTCCAGTAGGCAAAAGTCATCCAATCTTCCCCTACAGTTTTATTAAAGATTCAGCAAATGACGACTCACTACAGTTCCAATCGAATCCCAATAGCGAACGTGAACCCGGCTCTTCATCTTCTGAAAGACAACATTTACCAGAACGGACTTTACCTCAGGAGACTCCTCTTCCTGCCAGGTCCAGGTCCTCTCCAGGAAGGCCTTTTTCTGTTCAAGTACTTGAATGTCCAATTGAACAACTTGGCTATGTTCGGCTCATTCCTTGCACAAATCAGAATCGGCAATTTGAATTTCGAAGATACGTTTTTCCTGCCCATGAAGAAATTCACATGCGAATAGATCATATGAACTATGTGCTTGGACTTAACCAAGAATATATTGTGTTATCAACATCCAGTGGCGACGTTTTTGCAATATTGGATTATAGTGGGACACTTCATGGAATATATAAGACAGATCAAAATGATTCGCGAATCAAAATAAATATAATAAGCAGCGCAGTTGATAATTTGACTGCAGATGAAAGAAGGTGTTGTCCAGTAGGCAAAAATCACCCAATCTTCCCAAATAGTTTTGTTAAAGCTTTTGCAAAATACGATTCACTAGACTCCGAAACTTGAGTGAAAGATCACGTAGGCCAAGTGCTTAGATTTCCGAGGTTCTCAATGTGTATGCTTGACATACAACAATTACAACATGGAAGTGTTTTAGAGTTACCGGTAACAAGCGTTCTATTATTAACGACAATCGAAAGAAAAATGATTTGGATTAAAAAACAAGTTTTGCTGAACATAAAAATTGGGGAATACTCCAAACAAGTATCATTTTTAGTTGCGCCTGGATTATCTAATAATATGATTTTGGTTAATGATTGGCTTCTGGATAATAAGGCAATACTTGATTATAAATA
Organism: Andricus grossulariae; assembly: GCA_011634705.1. Lineage (NCBI taxonomy): Eukaryota > Metazoa > Arthropoda > Insecta > Hymenoptera > Cynipidae > Andricus > Andricus grossulariae. The sequence goes on from JAABKJ010075445.1 coordinate 248,337,843, forward strand.
TCGTACCATCACACTTGATTGTCATAATCTTTCTAGGGAATTAGCCCTGCACTGTCGAGCGTCGTTTGTGAGACTATTATCATCATATAACGATGATTTTACCTTTATTCAGATAATGGCTATTCTTGAAATAGAAATTTACTATTATAATTTTTCTTTTAAACAAAGAGTTTGCAATTATACAAAATTTTCAAATCCATTTATGACAGAAATTGGTATACAGATTGATCAATTTGTTTATCAACATAATTTTAATGAAATTATGCGGGGTAATAGTATTACTCAATGCGATGAAAAAAATAATGAACCGATTTCCAACGAAAAAGGGATTGGTTGTGTGGATATGCGACAGACTGACTATCCCATTAATAATTTAATATGTAATGACTTGATTTCTAATGATAATAATGGTGATTTTCTCTATATTGTGTCTGAGCATGAAATCAATATTTTAGAAATATTATTTAAATTTCATGATTTTTTAGGCGAGCGAGTAAAATCTAATAATAATTCTAATCGTGGCAAAATAATAGAAAGTGCTCCTCAGATTTTATGAGGTTGTCGGAAAACTCCTTGAAGCTTAATAATATTGTCAGTATCTTCTTTCAACTTTAGTATTTTCGGGATCTTGTATACATGTCTTCAAAAAGTCTCTACCTCGTTGGGCTTGCGTGGATTTTTGACAGAAGCAGGGTGTTTACTAAAGAGGCGAGATGGGTCAGCGAGAAGCTTTTGATTCTCCCTGATCCATCTCTCCCTCTTATGTATTCTCCTACTTTGCTCAGATAACAGCCGTATTTTGTCAACAATATGCTGGTTGATTGTCAGCAGCTTTGACTTGTTCAGTATGTGATTCAAGATCCTCAGTTCTTGGGCGAAATTTGGAACCGTTTCCGTGAACGGTCTATCAGATTTTATGTAGTCAATCACACATTGAACACGGAACGCATTCTGTCTTGCCCAACCAATCTTCTTATTCAGTTGATGCAAGCCTCTTTTGGTGTTTTGATCCATCGTCCGTTTGAGCCTTCGATTTGAATCAGCCGAAGCTCTCGCAGCATCATAAACTGAGCAATTGATGGTCCAGAGGTCTGAATCTTGCGAGATTCTCCACGAAGGCAGGCATCCATTTCAGCCAGATCTTGGGGTTAGGAGGCACTTGCATGTATATGTTCCTTCTTGTCCTGAAATCGTGATCATCTCTCAGAAGGTGCCTGCTTTCCGCAGTTGATCTTATTGTCGCTTCCTCATCTTTGGCTGCAGCTTGATGAAGCAGCGGTTAGGGAAACGCTTCGCCTGCATATCCATTTTTCGAGAGGTAGGCACGTTGATTTCGCAAGGATTGAATCGAAACGTGCTGAAGCTCCGGGTGTTTTAACTGAATTTTCACCAAATGAGATGAATTTTCAAAACCAAAAAGACTAATTTTCCATGAAAGAGTTGAATTTTCAACAACAAAACAAATCAACAAAATTGTTAAATTTTCAAGAAAACAGATGAATCTTCAACCAAAACACTGAATTTCTATCAAATGAGATGAATTTTCAAAACCAAAAAGACTACTTTTCCACACAAAAATTGAATTTTCAACAACCACAAAAAATAAAAATGTAATTTTAATCTTTAATCAAATAGGTGAATCTTGAAAAAAAACAAAATTTCTACCAAATGAGATGGATTTTCAAAACCAAAAAAAAAAACTAATTTTCCATGAAACAGTTGAATTTTTAACCAAAAAAAAAATCTACAATATTGTTTAATTTTCATCCAAACTGATGAATCTTCAACCAAAAAACTGAATTTTTTCACAAAAGAGATGAATTTTCAACCCAAAAAAATCAACAAAATTGTTAGATTTTTGATCAAACAGATGAATCTCGGAACCAAACATCTGAATTTTTACCAAATAAGATTATTTAAAAAAAAAACTAATTTTCTACAAAAGACTTGAATTTAAACAAAAAAAAAATCAACAAAATAGTTAAATTTTCCACCAAACAACTGAATATTTCCACAAAAGTGTTGAATTTTCAACCAAAAAACTGAATTTGTTCACAAAAGAGTTGATTCTTCAACCAAAAAGAAATCAACGAAATTGTTAAATTTTTGACCAAACAAATGAATCTCCAACCAAAAAACTGAATTTTCACCAAATGAGATGAATTTTCAAAACCAAAAAGACTAATTTTCCATGAAAGAGTTGAATTTTCAACAGTTGAATTTCCTGTCCAAATTTCCAGGGCGCTAGACACCCTGGTTTAATCTAATATATATTGAAAATTTTCCTCTACCTTATGCGCCTTCAATAAATTTCGTTTTTTTTGTTTCCTTTATTAGGGTCAAGACGAATTTAAAAAAGTAAGCGCAATAATTATTGTATCATGGAGGAATTAAATTGTTTCAAATGTAAAAATATTGTAAGGGGAGGCTTAAATGATTTGCGGAATAATTTTCAAACAATCCACGGTTTAAGCGTGAGTAAAGGGCATGGTGAAGAAGGTTTCACATGTGCACATCAAGGATGCAAACGTACTTTTGCATATTTTTATACTTTGCGTAGGCATATATTAAGTGTACATTCGAACCATCATGTCCCAATTGCACCGAGGCGTGCTACTGAAAACACGAATGATTCAGAAAATCATGTTACATTCGAAAATAGGACGGAAAACGTTCGTTCTGGTACTGACATTTTGAAAGCACCTGAAAATGTTGAGGAAAATATTATTTTTGATTTAGGAAGTTCTGTTGTCAGGATGATAGGTAATTTGAGGGCATATAGTTCGGTTACAGGATCTGTTTTAACAACGGTTATTGACGAATCAGAAGTTTTAATTTCAGAAACTATGCATCACTTTAAAGGAGATTTCAAATGATTTTTGCAAAACAAGAATCTAATTGATGATCCTGAAGCACAAAATCTTTTAGCCAGTCTAGATATTGAAGAAAGCTTTCAAAATTTGCGTACTCTTGAATCTCTGCTCTGAAAGAAAAGTTTAACTACATTGAACCTATAGAAAAAATGCTCGGTGATAGAACTGATCAAATTTTGAATTTCTAACTTTTGAATCTGTATATGCAACATTGAAAAAAAATTATTTTCAATTTTTAATCCTTTTGGGTTGGCCTGCCTGCGGTTCTAGCCGATTCCTGACTTTTTTTTAGTATGGATAAAGGAATGAGGTTATGTTTATTTTCTATATAAGCGCAGTTGCTATCTTAAAAACGTAAATTACATGTAAAAAACTGGGGACGTAAATTACGTAGGTAATTTACATGTAAAAAAATACGTGAATTACCTAAGGTATATTACGTACGCAGCCCTGGTTGTAAGTAGGTTGCCACACTGTCTCTGGACTCACTGTAAAATCAGTCTGCTAAGAGCGCCCTCTTGGCCGGTGGACCTAGTCCCAAGAGTTACTTCGCAGTTTTCGGCATTTCTCAGACGTTGCGCGTCGGTAATTGATGAAGTTAGAGAATGTGAAAAATGACTTACCCCCGAAGTTACAATTACAGGTGTTACCGTGAACACACAGGTAGCAAAATGCCCGCCGACTGCAAGCGATCTGCCGGCCCGCGGTTCGATCGATTGGACCGACGTGCCGGCAGATATGCACCTTAATGTGCACACCATTGATGGCTATATAGCCAGCCCGACAAGCGGGAGTGACACGGTCTGGCGAACTGCATGGCCGACGGTCCGGTAAAATGCCGGTTGATAGGTTGGGTGGGAGAAATCCAAGATGTCTGTCCAGAGAAAAAAAACGGACAAAATTTCAGATTCACTTTCAGAGTCATTTAGTATATCAGTATTAACAATGAAATATAAGTAAAAAGAGAATATGCATAAATAAATATAAATAAATAATATAAATAACCTGAGAAATCACACAAAATCATTGTTTTATATATTTCTAGCTGTTTACTTCACATTGAAATATTGTTTCATAGAATATTATGTAAAAATATCTGCTGAAGATGTTATAATGATATATCATGGTGCAAATTGTTATTAACAATTTTGTTTAAACAATTTATTTGCAAAAATTTTTTTTTTTATTTCCAACCAATTTTTTCTGAAAATGTAAGGCAAAATAGGGAAAAAATACTATGTACGTAATGTACAAAAAACTTATAGATTAAAAGCTATTGACGATTGAAAATTGCAAAAATTCCTTTTCGGCTATTTTGAAAAATGCATAACTCTAGTTTTTATAATATTAAAACGTTTTGACAAGTGCAGTTTATTTCTTAAAGTAAAAACTATCTAAGTATGCTGAGATACTATTGCACATTATTTCAATACTTATATATTAAATAAATAAGTCGGCATTGCCGTCACGAAATATACAGGTTCATTATAATGTCTATATACAGTATATATCTTTATATATAGTATTGTGAGTATTAGCGCTTCTAAAATTTACTTATTGTCCACGTTTGCTAAAGTATTCTATAAGATAACGTTGAAAGTTTTATCAGATGTCTTTTTCAAAGATGAGTATTTAAAGAAAAAATAATTATGCAAAAATTGTGCGAAAAAATTGCAATTGCCACAATGTTTGCACTCAATGACAATATTTGATTTTTGAGGATTTATGTTTGTGATCAGCGACCATAAATAAATCAATAATAAAAATTTCACACATTTTCATGCAATTAATGGTAGATAACGGAAGGCTAAAAATTATTATGCATTTTTGCAAGGTAAATATATACTCTAGAATTGGTCAGCCACTGTGCGGAGGAGAATATACCGGGACCGTGGTGGGAGTTTCCGGAACTGCGCAAATGGAAATAATCGTGTCTACAGCCGACGGGGAATAAACGGCGTTAGGGAATAAGGGAGTTGGAGAATAGGTGAGACTCCACTGTATTTTAATTAAAACTTATCCCAAATCGGTGCTCTTGGTAAAATTATACCGATCCTAACAAAATAATATTAATTTTGAAAACTTTTCTAGTATCTTTTAGTACTTTTTTAAACTAATATTGATTTTAAATTCACATTACGTATATTTTAGTTAAGTGCGTAAAAAATGCCAGTCGCTAGAAAATTAATATGAATAATTGTTGACAACACCATGAATAATTAATGAAGATATCATTAACGATTAATAATTTTCTTTGCATTCAATTTATACGGACGATGAAATTCTTATTTTCATAATTCAGTTTACCAGAGTGGTAAATGATATTGCGGCCGTCTTGGAAATCTGTGTTTGATTCCTGCCACATAATTCTATAACAGATTTTTTCTGTTTCAACTCTTACAATATAATGTACATAATGCCCAATAGGGCGTATCGAAAAAAAATTTGTTTGCTCGAAGTTCTAATAGCAATGAAGACTTTCTTTTGGGAGTCAAAAACACTCCCCTAAAGTTTCATGAAAAAAAAAAATTCCTTCTGTCTCCGCATCATAGATATAGCTAAACATCACAAAAAACGAAGCACTTCTGCAAATTTGAAGAGCAACACATTTCAGTATTTCAGGAATTTCTTCTCTTTTTACATTTTCGAGAATATCTCAGAGAGGTCCACTTAAAGCACTCAATATTTGCAATTTTAATATAGATTTACTATACATTTGTATATTAAATCTAAAATCTCGGTCTATGAAATATTAATTAAGAGGCCATATATTAAATTTCAAATACATGTATATTGATCAACTTTTATAAAAGTCAGGTAATTCCACTTTCAAAAAATTTAAAATAATTATGGCGGTAATTTTTAATTCTGAATGATGAAGCATAATATTTTTTTCTAGTAAACATAAATCATACTGGGTTTGAAGTGGAAAAGTTAAATTAAGCGAATTATTAAGACACCTAACCTAAAAGCAGCGGTACTCACGTTGAAATTTTGACATTCACAATGAATTTTGAAAAAAAATTCCACCCGTACGTTGCACTTTGATTATAAATAAGAATTTAATTGATGAATTTTAGGTTATTACCTTAGTTTTAAATATTCGACCAGACTTGGGTGCATCAAAGAACTTCCAACTTTCACGCACTGTGTTTTACTATACATGTATATTAATTCAACAAGATGATGTATATTAAATTTACTACACGTATTTGCGTATTGCGTCCATTACATTTATAGTAAAATCGCTATAGAAATTTTCAACAGTGTAGGTATATAGGTTTAAGGCATAGATATTTTAGATTGATCTGGAATTCTCGTGTTACTTATTTAGATAACACATTCATTCTGCAACACTGCTCCGACCCAGGCTGCTGATCAATCTCTCTAGCGATCACTCCACGTAAAGAGCCTCACAAAATTGTTATGTGTGGTTCCCCCCTTGGGTCCATTAGTATCCAAGGTCTTTGTTTCAGGTTTCATTCACTCTACTCACATTCTTTTTATAAACTATTTGTCGCCAAATGACCAAACAGGTGTATTAAGGTAAAGTAAATGGCAGAATGCCCAGAGGTAGACCGCCGAAAGAATGGTTAGAATCTGTAAATGAGACATTTATCCGAAGACACATAAGAAGCCATAGAAACACGAGAGCTTGCATGAAAAAATGCATGGGCGTGAAGCAAGCTAGAGTAGTATGCCAGAACAGAAAAGTTTGGCGACAAATAGTTTATAAAAATAATGTGAGTAGAGTATTGAGAATCGTAATTTTTCTCAACTATTTTGCAACTCATGCTATTTGAACTGCTAGTTATTGCAACTGCGGTTCTATTATTTAATTTGAGAATATCGGTTTTTCCTAACTTCAATTTGCTGTCGAAAATATTAGTCTTTCCAACTCTAAACAGCAATTATTAAATTTGGAGTATATTTATAATTGATATGGAAAAAATATTTGTTATTCTGGATGTGGCAATTAATACTATTTTCTCGATGATATCCTAGATTGCCATAAAACTATTGTGAAATTAAATATTATAATGCCAAATTCTACAACCAATAGTTTCTCCGTGTATTTCCAGAGTAGGCTGGGGCGAAAAACCAACAATGTGCGCCCAGGAAACGCCTGGGCGCGGCAAAGTGGCACAGTCCAATCCGAAACTCAGCGCATTTTGAAATTTTGAAATCGGATAATATCTTCAGTCTAATTTTTGAGCGTTAAATCTCGAAATTTCACTAAAAAACACTAAAATTTAAGGTTTTGCAAAAATGGGCTTCAAATCGCTACCGATGCCTTCCAAGGGTGACTTTACGATGAAAAGTCATCAGAGGGTACTTAGAGGTCCGTACCGAGTCGCCAAAATTATAAATTTGGTTTGGTTTGACTTTTCAATGTATTCCAGAGCTTTCAGTATAGCGTAAGTTTCACATCGGAAAATCGGGTAGACTTCAGGTAGCTTGAACTGTAGAATTTTTTCAGGTGTGACTACACTGCATCCGGTTCCTGTTCTTGACTTTGATCCATCCGAATAGGTAGATAAATAAGTGGGGAGATTCAGAGTGATGTTCTCGAAGGCAGCTCTGTATTGAATAGGATTTGTTTGACTTTTTGGTAATTCCTGTAGTTCCAAGTTTATTCAAGGCAGACGCAATTCCCAAGGAGGATTTACATGAGGTCTTCTTTGAGCATTTTTTTTGTAATTTTAGATTAGCATGCTTTAATTCTTCTTCTATTCCAACGTAGAAGGGGCGTGTGTAGTTAGGGCGTTGCTCATATTTCTTTTGATGGTTCCCTTTGAAGGTGAAATCATAGGCAGGATTTCCTGGCGTAGAAGCTAATTTTGCTGCAAAAATCAGGCTTAGTTTTTTTCTTCTAATATCCAAGGGAGTGAGTCATAGTCTAGTCTGGATCTCACTATTGCATCGTATGTTTTAATGAGGAGTTTTTGATCAGCTCCCCAGTTTCTTTTCGCTAGAGATTTAATAATGTTCAATTTATGTTTGCAGTCGTCCTTAATTTTTTAAATGTAGGGTTTCCATGTAAAATGCTTGTCGAAAATTAATCCAAAAATTTTTATGATGTCCGTAACCATTAGTTCTTGATTATTAAGGTAGAGGACTAGATTCCTGGATGGGGATCTTCCTCTTGAGAAAAGTATGCACATTGACTTTGTTGCTGAGAATTTGTAACCGGTAATAAAGTGTCCTGGCATGGCCTGACAGTTACATTAATAATCCTGGAGACTTGGATTATTAATCGTGGCCTAGTTGACATCATAATGAGCCCAGTGTTAGTGAAGTGACCGTGGGTGCGTGGGAGTGGCGAAAACTTGGTGGCAGTGATGTAGTGCGGTTGCTTGTAGATGATGGCAGTGTTTTTCCCTGCCGGATTTTCTCAACAAACTGAACTCTGCGATTTCCGCGATTGTTGCTTTAACTCATTTTCATCATAGATCAATATCTTTATCGATATATTTCATGGATGCCAATTTTTCTACGTATCTGGAAATCTGAGCAGTCTTCGTGAATTGTTACAGTTCTTATTTTTTGATCCGTAGGAGATAAGTCTTATCTAATAGACCCTAGTTATTCGAACATTGTTAGTCGAATACTCTTATATTTTAACTGGTGATATTTTTTTAATCTTGAATTAAATATTTTTCATATTTGAGAAGCTTACATGTACAATTAATGATTTAGCATTTTTATATTTTTCAATATATAAAGTAAGACTACCATTTTTAAATTAAACTGGAAGGGCAAAAACATGTTAAATTACAAATGAATTTTTTTTTTTTAAATACCTTGCATAAGGCAAAAACCCTTAAAACTGAAACTTTGTCAGAAGTGATATAACTCACTTCCTTTGTTAAGCGTAAATGGTAGTCTATGATGTAATGAAAATTTAACCTTGTAATGTTAATTTTGTCCGCCTTCTTATTTTTAAACTAAATAAGTAAGCGTGTCGAAATTTTGGGAGACGGAAGAAAATATATGAGCTGACATCGGTTGGGTCCCTTGGAGTATTTATTTTGTACGATATACTAGTTATCGCGCGCGGCCAGCATCTGGATGCGCTCTTCGGAGTAATGCAGCAAGCACTGATGAACGAGCTAAATACCTAGGAGTAATTCTCGATAAGAAGCTGAGCACCTGGAAAACAAGTGCAAGAAGCTAGTAGCTACTCTATTGCTCTGCAGGAGAGCCATAGGGAAAAGCTGGGGCTTGAAGCCAGAGACACTCATGTGGATCTACACAGCGATCTTGCGACCAAGGCTAACCTATGTGCGGCGGTGGTCTGGTGGAGCAGGGTCGAGCTGTCCACTGTGAGGTCTCGACTGAAAAGGATCAGGGGATCGATTTTAAGAGGCATCACTGGTTCATCGAAGTCGTCACCCATGATGGCACTGGGCGCACTAATAAGGTTGGATCCCCTCCATCTCACCATCAAGGCCATCGCTGCCAAGGCGGCCTGGAGACTCAGTTTGGTAAAGGACAGAAGGATCTCGACAGCAGTAAAGATCCCAGTCGACATCGCGAGGAGGCTGACCCTGAACATGCCCATGGACAAAATGGCTTCAGAATCGAGTTTGGGTCCTATGCCACAGTTCTACAATCTGAGATTATGGCCATACTCCAGTGCGCCTACAAGGCTAAGGAGTATGACAACAAAAGAAACATCCGTATCTGCTCAGACAGCAGGGCTGCTATATTGGCCTTGAATGAGACATACAACCACGTCGCTATTAGTATGGTAGTGCTTTGAGGCACTAAATATGCTAGCGATGAAAACCGTGTTACTCTGCTATGGATCCCTGGACACAGCGGTATCAAGGGCAATGAGATATCGGATAGGCTAGCCAAACTAGCAGCACATCACTACTTTCCAACCGAGCAATTCACGCCTACCCCGAAAGGGAAACGGCTTAATGATATAATAATAATAATTTTAAGTATCACAATTTTAAGATGATTATTTGTTTATTTCGTGTTTAAATGTCGATAATATTTTTTGGGTATATGTATTTATTATGCTTTTCTATATATGTATATGTGTAGGTTTAAGTAGAACGTACAACGTAGTATAATAGATAAACATAAAACTAAAGAAAAATTTCACAAAATCAATAAAAAGATAAACAAATTTGACATTAGTATATCAATTTCATTCAATTTATGCATGCAAGCTGAAGGTTTGAACAGATCATAAGTTTCGGTCTTTCCTACATTGCAGTCAACTTAACCTCAAAAGTGCACAAAATGTATAAATGTATAGTTCAACGAGTTTCATCGGGTTTACAATGGAAATCAAATCATTAGTAACAAAAGTAATGAACAAAAATTGTTATTCAATCAAATAAAAAATAAAAGTAATTAGTTAAAACAGAAATAGTCATATCTGAACAGTGGATGAAAGGTTTGCTTTTCAAACAGTAATATAAATAAAATTGAAATGGTTGATAATAAAAAGGTAATATAAAACATGAAAAAATTAATTAATTAAATGGACATGAAAAATTGTATCAAATTTTTCATGAGTTTTATCCATTGCCACATATATCCGCGGATACATATTTAACCTCCAGGGAGTTTTCATACATATACCTCTTACATATATGTAAAATATACATGCAAAATTTCTTAAAAGCAATAAAATTGGTGTTCTTATATATTCCTTTTTATTTCTTGAATGGAAATCCACTAGTAATATCTCATTGATATTGAATGCAAAGAAAGTATTGAAAGTTTAATATTGCTCAAAGTGTCTGACAAATTTTCTTTAGAATGAGCTTCAATGGGAAGGACTAAATGATACTGTTGTCCTTTCCTTATTTCTTTGAGAAGTCCTTTCTCAAGTTGGCCGAACTTAGGTATTATACCACGTTTTGACAGAGCTCTTGATCCATTATCACGTGGGGAACCGTCAGTAGCAACAAAATAAGCGTAATTATATTTACGCATCGTTAATTGATCACGACACTCTACGACATTTTCTTGTGTATATGTTTTTCCGTTTAATTGTGTATTCGAAGGCCGGGGTTCTGGAGGGGGTTTATTTTCTTCTAAATTATCTTCATTTGTCTCTTGAAAAATTTCGGGTTTGTTCACGTTCCTTTCTTCTGGAATTTAAATTAAATTTCTGGTTTCGAAAGCTCTTGTGTATTTTCTTCATTAACGCAGTTTTCTTCATCTAAAAAATGTTGAAAATTGTCATCTTTTAGGACCTCATCTTCCGAAGTTGAGAAATTATCTTCATTTTCCTTTTCCTTTTGTTGTCCAGCAGGCTTTGCCTTGGATTTTTGGTCATTTTTATTCTTCTTTTTCATAATTTTCTTCCTTGAATTGTCAAAATATTCCTTATTTGATTCAGATTCATCTTCAGATTCAAAGTTTGTGTGCGTATTCTGTTTTAAATTTAGAGACTCACCCGTGGTTGCCTCTTTTCTTGGTCTGCTTCTCTTTTTCAAGACTTGCGGGTTGCTTGGTTTTGTGAGCACAGCTTTCTTGGGCCTACCTCGTGCTTTTTTAGCAGCAGTCGAGGGAGGTTCAAGTATTTTTTATCTGGAACAATTTTTTTAACTGAAATGTTCCAATAAATTATTTGTAATAGCTGCTTTTGTCTTCATTAACAAATTTTTACTCAATAAGATTAGTATAACTATAATCATTAGATTATTTTTTTATGCTGGAAAATTGTACTAAAATCTAAATATTTTTTACTTATAATACATCTGAAAGTAATAAATACTTTGAATTTTGGAGCTTTACAATTTGAACAGAAATCACAAATTAAATAAATATTTAAATTAAAAATTTACCTATTAAAATTTAAATTAATTAAATTTAAATATTATTATCACGCATTTTTAAAACCACCTATTCATATATATTGTGTAAAAACAAAAAATATTTCTCCGTTAGCCCTGGCTTTTCAGCGAAAAAGCTTGGCTGAGATTTTGTCGACAAAATCCAAGTGATACATCAGCGTAATTAGCTAGAGCGTGCGGTTTAGATTTAGGTTGCTTATGTAGGGTTCGAATCCCTAGCTGGGGCGATTTTTCATATCCTTGTGCATGTGATTATGTTTGTAAGTGACTGTGTGTGCAATTGCGTAATTTTTAAAATAAACAAAAGTGCAATTATTATAAATAAAAACATTTTTTTCTTGCAAATTTATTTATCTGTTACAATCTGCTGTAATGGACAGGGCAATATGGACCGCGGAAATATGCCGCATAGAGCTGGATAAAAAACCAGATGATCCAAATTTATTACACCGTATAAGAATCCGTATAGAGCCCGACAGAATACCGCATAGGGCAATATGTACAGCGGAAATATTCCGCATAGAGATGGATAAAGAACCAGATAGGCCGAATAAAAATAATTTTGATCGAAGCTATGAAGTAAATGCAGTCTATTAAAATTTGATTGAATAATTCATGGCGAAATTTTAATATATCTCAACCGGCTCCAATCTTTTACAACTACGGTAGGAGTCCAGGGTAATCCTGTGTGCCGTTGTAGGTTCTTCGGAATTTTTTACTGAATATTTCGTAAAATGTTGGGCGGGTTACGGAAAAGAAGAGTGCCCCCGCCGAAAAATGGATCAGTTTCAAGATATTCGTGTTTTAATTTTTTTTTAAATTAATGCAATAGTCCCCTGGTTAGGAAACTTATTTGCAAAGAGAAATTTCCCGTATCATTTTTTAATTCTGTCGATTTTTTACATACCAAATCAACAATTACGGTAATAAATGAGGAAAAATAAAATTGTGTGTATTTTTGTTAAAATATAGATTCTGCAGCCAAAAGTTTTTTTTTAAAATGTTCGACAACTCTGAGGGGAATATTTTTTTGTAATATCAAAGTTTTTGATAAAGATCAATTTAAAGAAAACATCAATTAAAGAAATAAAAAATTCAGTCAGAATAGAAAGTTGTTTTCCTGTACTGCAAACAATTCTATCAAAAAATTTAAAGAGATAAGAGATCTCCTTTTGTTGTCTACTTGTATATATAATAATAAGTTATAATTTTGTATATATTATTTTATTTCATTTTTCTATTTAACAAGAATAAATAAGTTAATGCACATTTTTTAATGGCCATACTATGACGTGCTAGATCTTTAGCGATTTTATATAAAATCATGTGGTAATTATTACTTCAATAATGTAAAGCTTCATTAAGAAATTGGCATCAGCTACTTTTAGATGAAGCGAAGGAAACTATACATGATCCTGCAAAGGAACCTGTATATAAGGTAACCTTCGAATGATCCTGTACAAGTTCCTTCACAGAATCAATTGAGGTGTGGGTTCATGTACAGGAACATGTTCAGGATCCTGTACATGAACCTGCGTAGGAACTAATCCGCCAGAGTTCGCTAGTTGCTTGGCTCTCTAAATGGTGAGTTGGATCTTCAAGGAAATAAAAGGAAGGCAACTTCATAGGTGTAAGCGACATGAGTTTTCGCGATGACTTTCTGCAAAGGACCCTATACGTGTTTCTGTACAGGATCCTTCCAAAGGTTCCTTTGATGTCTCTTTGTGAGGGATCCTATACACGCTTCTGTACAGGTATCTCCGCCTCAATTTTCTTCGCAATGGAACCTGTGCATGAAGCCGTATAGGATCGTTAAGAGGTTCCTTTGTCGGTGCAGGTTCCTTTTCAGGATCATGTACAGTTTCCTTCACCAAATTCCTGCACAGGAACCGTCAAGATTACCTGTACAGGCTCGTGTGCAGTTTTCTGTACAGGAACATGTCCAGGATCCTCTGAGGTTCCTGTACAGGAATTTTCAGCTGGGTATTGCCGAATTGGAATCAAAGTTTGGTTAATATCACTCCGATCGGTTAAATAATTAATATCGCTCGCCCGAACCGGACGAATGTATTTGGGCAACTTTATTTTACATAATTGTGCTCATTGCTACGCTGAAAAACTTATAATTTCCCTTCATTTTATCAAATAAACTTTTTTTACTTCTTATGATGTTTCCTTTTATATTCTATTTAAAATTTTCAAAATTGTACAAATAGACATGTCCATTTGTATTTATTGAACGGCCTCATATGTAATATTTATTTTCCTCTAGAGCTTATTAAATAACCGAGTGATTAAGAATGTGCATTGACATTATATAATTAAATCCCCAAAATGAACTATTTTTTGAAGTTCTTTAAGATGATATTGCGAAAAAAATCAAAATATTTCGATGTATTCTTAATTTATAAATATGTACATATAAATAGCAATAAAAGTTAAACAAAATTGCATTTAATTTTAAATGTAAATGTTTATGAAAACATCAGAAAAATATCTGTCCTGAAATAAAGAAACCGTTTTTTTAAACAAAATTTCTTCAGTCAACAAAAAAAAACTTCAAATAAGGAAAAGCATCTCAAATTAAAGAAAAATCTTTATTCGAACAGAAAACCATTTCTTTGAATCAAATAAGGCTGTGGCTACGGGTACCGAAATTTCGGTGCAAATAATAGGCGGGTTTTTCGGTACAAATAGAGCTTTTCGGTAATTGTAGACACGTCTATCAAATAGAATTTTCTTTGACTGAGAGCCAATGAATATATTTCTTTAATTCAAAGAAATTTTTTTTGAATTGAAGAATATTTTTTCGATCGTTCATAGCGAAATTTTTCTTTTTACACGTTTTAATATTTGAGAGTAATCTTTATTATAATATATATTTTTGTTGTTAGCATACAATTTTTTTTAACATTATTCACAAAAATTATAAGATTTAAAGCCAGATCTATGCATATTTAATAGCCACCCCACAGCTTTAAGCTATGGTTATTAGATTACAAAACATCGGAATTATACCGATAATTAAGTATATATAATTATTTGCGAGTTTACAGGTGGGCTATAGGGAGTTGGTAACGATCGATCATGTGTAGATAACTTTCACGAACTGTGAAACTGGAAATCAACAATATCGATCTAAGGTAATTCCTTGAATAACACAAATTCCTAACGTCTTCTCAGACTAGATGGAGTTTGTTTATTTATGAATTAAACATTTTCAATTTATAAATTTTCAAAAATTTTCGTTTATCATCGGAATGGTAACGATCGATCATGTGAAGATAGCTTTCACGAACTGTGAAACTGGAAATCAGCAATATCGATTTAAGGTTACTCCTTAAATAACAGAAATTCTTAACATCTTCTCAGACCAGATGAAGTTTGAAAATTTTAATTTATCATCGGAATTGGTAACGATCGATCATGTGTAGATAACTCTCACTGAATGTGAAAGTGGCAATAAACAATATCGATCTAAGGTAACTCCTTAAATAACAGAAATTTTTAACATCGTCTCAAACTAGATAGAGTTTAAAATTGAAAATTTATAAATTAAAACATTTTAATTTATAAATTTTCAAAAATTTTCATTCATCATCGGAGTTGGTAACGATCGATCACGTTTAGATAACTTTCACGAACTGCGAAACTGGAAATCAACAATATCGATCTGAGGTATCTCCCTAAATAACAGCAATTCTTAAGGTCTTTTCAGACTAGATGAAGTTTAAAATTAAAAATTTATAAATTAATAAATAAAAATTGAACATTTTTAAATTGAAAAACGTTGATTTATACATTTTTAAAAAATTTCATTTATTATTGGAGTTGGTAACGATCGATCATGTGTAGATAACTTTCACGAACTGTGAAACTGGAAATCAACAATATCGATCTAAGGGTGCGTTCTGCTTCTGTGAAAACTGCCTTTGGAGATTACCATCGCCCCATCGTGAAATTGTGTTGGCTACCAGTCGTGCGTTAATTATATATTAATCAATAAACAATTCAACAATTCAACATTTAGAATATTTTTTAACCAGGAATCTTTCAACTGTTCAATTTATAAAATTTTTAAATTTCGAATTTATTTTTATTTAAAATTAGTTCACTAATCATTGTGCGAAAAAACAGATGGCGCTATATGTGCATGTAAGAATCTAATGGAAGTGGCGATGGACTTAACCGTTCAGCTTTCTCAGGTAATATGCATAAAAATAATACATAAATTGTTAAGAAAATTATCTCAAATACATATTTCAATTTATTTCATAAACAAATAAGGGACCGCCTATATCCCGCGAAGGCGTTTTTGTTAGAGTTGGATTTTTTTAAATAGTGTGCATTTTTTTTATGCAATCAAGTGATCCCCGGATGAACCTGGTTTTCCATCATCAGCCACGGATTAAGTCAAGTGCCTGATGAGATGAGGATGTTATGAATTAATTTAATACAAGTTTTGCAATCTTTTGCGATGATGTCGTAGTTATTTTAGGAGCCAGGGGGTGGGGTCGTACCCGATAGGGGTAACGGGCTCCACCAAAGTGCTTTTTATGTTTTTGACCCGCTGAACACGAATTTCGAGGATGGCTTGTCTCAAAGTCAACGGTTAATTTGAACCCGAGATATCGCGATTTAACTAACAAAGCAGAGTAAGCGGTGCGAGCCCGAACCCGCGTGCCAAGCGGACAATATAGCTGTCAAATTAAAATCAGGATATCTCGACTTCCATCAAACAGAGCGCTCGACTCGCCACTGCAGAGCGGGGACCCGGGCTTGGCGGCCTTGGGCGCTTACTCACAGTCCGACACTAATACTGTGATAAAAAGAAAGTCTACAGGGTTTCTATGGCATCAGATATCATTCCTATAGAGTTTTTTCACGTAGATTGAGAATCTTAAAACGAAAAAAATCCATCACGTCAAATTTTTGAAAAAAACAGGGTCAGAAAGTAAGAACAAAAAATCGTTTTTGTCGCTTTTTGGAAAAGTTGTTAAACATGGTCCAGCGGATAATGACTATTTTTCAAGTGAATTATGCAAATCATGTCACGAGAAATTCTATATTTTTCTAGGTATGTAAAAGCTCAAAAACATCTATGATTTTTTATTATATAATATATTATACTTTTTTTTCTTTGAAAAACAATATATAAACATGGTTTCTTACTTTTATCGAATATTATTTGTAAATATATAACATTATTATTCAAATTTCTTTTTTACATAAATTTGTACGAAAAGTTGATGAATGTTTTTTTAAAGGAAATTATGTAACTTCTTTATAATTTTCACCTTATTTCAGTTCACTGTCATTGATTATGATGATTAATATACACATCAATTGAATACGACTTAATATTTTTCACTTTCGTTTAGCAACTATAACATAAGTTCATGTACGTTTTTTAATAGTGCCTACGCACAATACATCTATTATCTAGATTTTTTTCTTTTGTGTACGAAATGCTCTAGGAAAGAAGAAAATGAATAATATGAATTTAATTGATAAATTTAAATTTAAAGCTTTTTCGGGTTTCAATCGTGTGCAAAACTACGAAACTTGCCGACGTTTCACGTGTACCTTATTTTTTAGTGCTCTAAAACATACTTTAGAACGAATCAAATCGGAGGCGGACACTTGGGTAACCTTCCTGTTAGTACCTTTACAGGTTCTTCCAACGGTTTTGGCCCATTTCTTTCTCACTTCTGTGCCCATAGGCAACCTTCTAAATATGTTGTGTGGATCATCTTTGCTATTGCAGTTGCAATCAAGTACAAAACTTTTTTTTTTAAGAGGCTGCCATTACAAATATCTCTGTTAGAAATTGTAACCTGAATTTTCGCCAGCTATCTGATAGATACTTTTTTAGTCAATGTATCATTATTCTGATTGGTTACGCGCTTTTTAGGACTTGACGTTTCAAGATCACAGAGTTTTTGAATAGGGATTTCGATACTTTCTTAAAAATTTTTTTTCTCGGCAATGAATTATTCAAAAAAATGTTTAAATTGACTAAAATGTTCAGAATTTTATGCAGTATTTCACAAATATATTACCTAAAATTCATGCAACGACCCCATTTTTTAAAGGATATATCTGGATGTGAAATTTTATTGCGCATCTTTTTTCCTGCAGGTAAAAATATGTGGCTTTTTTAGTTTACAAATTAAAACCGAAAAACTGACAAAAAAAAAAATCAATTTTAATCTGTTTTTCACTTCAACTCTAGCTCCGTTCGTCAGTTTTTGGAATTTTTAAATAACATTTTCAGAAAATGCGCTTTAAGGTATCATTCGATTGATAGAATAAGAGGAATAAAAAAAAATTAATTTAAAAATTGTTAATAATTTTTTTCCGATGCTCAGCGTGAATCGGACTTTTGTAACTTCCAGCGTTTCGTTTATCGAGGACATTGCCAATTACTTTCAGCTTCGACATGTCCTGTTTCCTTCCGAAAAACCTAAACCCAAACATCATTATCTACTTTACTATCCTGATATGATTGCGCTTGTAGGACCTGTAATTCATTTATGGTGCATGCGATACGAAGCGAATCATCAAAAAATTTTATTCTATGCTAAAAATATGAAAAACCATAGAAACGTCCCGTTTTATTTAGCAAAATAGCATCAATTATCTTTGGCTGTGATTTTTGGAAAAACAAGTTCTCAGAATTTAAAACCCAATTCAGGACCTTGACGAGAAATGAGCTTACACTCATTAGACAGTTACGAGTTTTTTTCCTCATGCCTCGGATCTGCTGATCTTTCGAAAATTGTTTCATTAACAAACTGGGTGGAAATCAAATATAAAATATATAAAAAAGGTTTCTTCATAGTTAGCAATGATCACAATGGACTGGAACCATTTTTTTTTGCGAAATCAAACACATCTTCTTTCTTGCAGAAGATTGTTATTTTGTTGTCAACAATTGGGAAACAATCGGTTTTAATTCCCACGTGCATGCCTATCATATCGAACCAACGCAAAAGTGGCAAATTGTATCCACCGTCTCAATACATCAATACGGCCCAATAGAAAAACAGCTGTTTGTAGGAGATGGCAAATATTATATAATGCACTTTAATTTAAATAGGTGACTTCAAGAAGATGTTGCTCATGAGAAGAATGTAAAAATAATTTACAGTTACATAGAAGTAAGTTAGATTATATGTAATCGTTAAGACAACGATTGTAGAACTAATAAACGTTCGAGATACTATGAAAAAAATGTGTCTTTTAGAGTAAGAAACAACTTTCTTTCATCTAATAACTGTTTGAGAGTAGAAAGAAGTCAAAAGAAGCAAAATTATAAAATCTGATGTTTTATTTTTGTTCTTATTTCGTGAGAAAGGAAAGAGCTATTTAGCCTTCTGAACAGCTGAACAAATGATAAATTTACTGAAGAAAATGAGAAATATTTTGTTCGCATAATGTCAGAAAGTAAAAAAGTTATACACTTCAAATTTCGAAAAGAAAGGTGTTTTTGTTTTATGTTATGATGTTTTTCAAAGGGATAATCGCAATTTCGAAAATATTTCAAGCCCTAATAGTTCAGACACTTTAATTTTGTTCTATTCACTATATTGAATAATTTAAAATTTGAAGGAATTTAAATTTATATGCAAGAATTTTAAATTGAAAGTGTTCGATAATTTTAGATTGAAACCTTCCAAATGATCAAGTTACATATTGAAAGTTTTTAAAGATACAGGATCAGAAATAAACGTCTTTTAATACTTGGCTCATTATTTTAGAACGGCTTAAATCGTATAACTTCAGATAAATTTGAAGGCAGGACTATTGAAAATTAAGGTGGCTTGAAAGAACTGAATAAATGTTTTACTCTTTAAAAGGGTGCTTTTTCAAGTTTGATTTATTTCTCAATAATTTGTCATCTTTACAAATTATTTATTTTGGGGAGAGAAAATAAGACCTGATTTTTGTCAAAATTTAAACAATATATATTTAGTGTTCCCTCAAGGTCAATTTTGTACAAAGATATAGTTTCTGGATAAATTGACTCTATTATTGTTTCTGATTTCGTTCTATCACTCATGGATTGTATTTTTAATACAAAACAGAATCCTCGAGCATTCGCCTTTTTTCATAATTATCAAATTGTTGTGTAGAGCGGATATGACACTGTTCAAGGCTAACGTACGTGATCACTGTTGCGCCGAGTCCTCATTTTCTTGAGAAAATGAGAAAATTATGATATCCATATCCAAAAACACTTCATCCATTTTCCATCCATCTTAGATATTACAGGTTAATATCACACATTTTGTACTTCCACCAAAAACAGATATAACCCTTTAATATTTTGTATAATAAATAGAAGATTTGAGATATTATGACATCATATTTATATATTATGGTTATATATCAAATTTTTTTATATCTACTTTTCAATATCTATTTTCTTCCATGTGATATGGCATCAAGCACTCAAGGCCAAATACAGGTTACTTAAGGGGATTTATCAGTGTTATAAAATGGATTTCCAGTTTCCGGCCGCACAGTTGAATATTTTTGTCTGATATTTTGCATACCTCATCTGCATATTGGTCTCTTTTGGTGTCAAGGCTCGGTTTTTTGAAGAAATGTTCATATTTGACGTTGTAAACAAAAAAAAAAGAACAATAGAAAAAAATTCAGTGATTCGAAGTACTAGCTGAGTGTGTTATGAGATGCAGGCCAGTTCTAAAAATTGAAATTAAGACAGCATCACGTGATTCAATTTTAATTAGCACAAATAGTTTATTCATATAATTTCAAGAAAGTGAAAGAAAGGTTCATGAAAATTGGTTAATATTTGCAGTAATAATCGAAATATTGAAGTGCACACGATAGGGTGCCAAGATGCACGGCGCTATGGGAGGAAACGCATTTTTTTCGTTCAATAGGTCTACAGCCTGAAAATTCACCACTTATTGGTTAATATTCCACACGAATGTTTGGGGAATTTTCCCTACTAAACTTTGGGGAAAATTCCACAAAAGGTGTGGAAATTAGCGTCAACACAATTTTGGGGAAAATTCCCCAAGAAATGTTTTACATTGTATAATCGGTGCTATTCACCAAATGCAACTTTTGCCACTTCAGTAATGAATATTACCATTTAAAATGGTAACACGTGCTACGTGCATTAAAGCTAAAATATCATTTAATCGGCAATTTACTCGTGGATTTAAGTGGGTACTACTGTCCCCTCGAAAGGAACATTCGAAACGCGATTTTTCAATTTCTTAGAAAATTACCATGTCTGCATGGCTCGAGATGCATATGAAAATTTAAATTCTCGACCGAAAACGATAGTATTGATTACAATTTATTTAAATGGAAAATTTCGGAGTTCTGTCTTGTCAGAAAATATTACAATAAGTACACTGTTAGAAATTTATGTAGAAATTTTCAGAAAGTCGTGACTAAAGCTTTATGCAGTAACCGTTTCTAAACATTACTAAACAGGAACGGAAATTTCAGAAATGAAACTGCATAAAGCTTTAGTCCCATGTTAGAAAAATTCTTTTACAATTTAGGAAATTTCAGATACATTAACTTAAAATTACAAGAAATTAAACATTTCTTACGGTTCAATAAGTTTAAAATAAAATATGTAGTCTATATTTGTCCAGACAATATAAATAATAATAGATTTAATGCTTCCACGATGCTTCATTATGATAAATTTAAATTAAAAATTTAAAGCTTTTTCGGGTTTCAATCGTGTGCAAAACTACGAAACTTGCCGTTTTTTCATTGACAAAATATGACTCTCCGCATGTGTAAAAATCTGACTCCGTACTTTCAATATATTTGTTTTTATTTTGTAAACTTAAAAATACACATTTAAGGTAAGGCTCAAGACAGACGCATACAAGTATACAACAGTATTTCAATTTATTATTGACATGAGCAACCAAAACTTAGCACAAACGGTCAATTTCTGTTGCTTTTGTTATCAAGCAGGAGCGTCAACAATCTTTCGAGATATTCGTGACAAACCTATTTTTTATAGAAAGATTAAAGAATTTTCCTTTTTGCACATATATATGCATCTTGTTAAAAAATAGTCTAAACTAAATTGGTGGAGCTTTTTGAGCTGAATATTTCTTCTTCTCACAATTTTTTCGTATCTCACAAAGTGTTTTTGGAAAAAGTAATTTCTGGTCGATAATACAGATTTTCAGAGTTAAAAAAATCTATATTCGGCTTTGGAAAAAAAGTTTGAATGAAAAATTTGTCGATGTCTTTAAACTGACAGGTTTTGCTTCTCAATATTCTTGCCTTTCGCTTGTCGTTTGGCTCAAGATGTGCATTTTTTATTTTTCATTGGAATTTTGGATAGGTAAAACCACAACCGTTTTTTAAAGAAGACTGGTTAAAACCTTTACCTTTATTTTTCGTCCCACAAAAAGTATAGCAAAGCACAATTCATCACCATAATTTTTTTTAAGTTACCGTAAAAACCCTTTTTTTTTTATTCTGGTGTCTCAAGACATGGAAATTTCATGAAAACTGTCGATGTCAAATTTTAAATAAAACCGATACCTTCTTATTAGGATGAGAATGACGAAATTTATATTTCTTTTTCCAAATATGTATTTTCGGTGTGCCTAGACTTTGCGCTATTTATTATTATATTCGGAAGTGCAGTGTTTCTGAGGCGATACATGTCAAACTTTTTTAACCTTAAAAAATCTTTCTACTGGTTTACCATCATATTTGACGAAGAACGAGAAAATCAGCGCTCGACTTTGTAGTACGGAGAGGGCAGCACCTCTATATGGCAGAAAATTTGATGTCCTATATATATACTTCCCCCACTCTGACACCCCGTGCCTCATCTAGGCTTATAATATTGTTACATTCCAGGATCGGCAGTCAAATTTGATTCCGTTGTAGCCATTTGTTGATTCGTTGATAGAGAGTTCGGAATGCTGCCGTTGAGTGGTGGCCATTGGCCACTAATATTTTATTATGCACAGAGAGATGTAGTGCATTGTTTTTATTGAAAAATTTATTTTCTAATTTTTATCATAAATGATGCACGTTATTGAGAAAAAGTAAAATGTATTTTAGTATAACTTTTTTATACATGAACATTTTTGTGTGAACATTTTTATCTTATCTGTTGTTTACGTAAAAATGATTAAATTCTTTTATTATAAGATAACTATCCTGTCGATAGGACTTTCCAAACCTTTATAAACCTTACATTCTCTTTCTTATTAAAAGCTAAATTAAACAAAAAAATTTCAAAAATAAAATTTTTTTCATTCTGCGAAAATCTGTTTTTAATTTTTTTTAGAATAATTTTTTTCAACGTTTCACATAATTTACTGACTGTCCAAAAGAAATAAGATATCGCGCTTAAAGTTTGGGAAATGAAAGAGGGGACACTAATGTTTACGGCTCTGCTCTTCCTTGATCTGTAGGGTCTCACTTTTTTGATCTTCTGAACTTGGCTATATTTCATCTGGTTTCCTTCCTTTTTTCATTACATTCTTTTTTAAACCAATCTTCATCCATCTTCTTTCGTTGTTTCTCCAACCCAGTTCTTCTGCCGCTTCATTGGATATTCTCTTGAGCTTGTCGAGCCTTCCCTGTGTGGCCTTTGGTTTTCTTTTCGATTCTGTCCAGTTTTTGAGCAGTGCTTCTCTGAACTCTTTCTTTTTATCCTCTCTCCATTTCCAGCGTTCATGCAGAGAACCAACCTTCTATTGCCCCTGTGAATTCTATTTTGTGTTTGCAATTAGAGTCATATGATTCGATTCTACTCTTTCGTCTCTCTGCTTTTCATCAATTGGGTCTTCCTTATCCTTCACGATAAGATAATTCAGGACCGATGCACTAATTGTTCCAATTAGCGTTAATTTTCCTTTTTTATCTCCCTTCAGTCTCTTATCAATGGCCGTCAAATCATAGTGTTCAGACCGTTTCAGTAGATTTTCTCCTTCTTCATTCAGTACTGCATCTTCCGCGTGTCTTTCCCAATCCTGTTCTCCTTCTGGATCCGTTCTTGCTGATTCTTTACTTATTCTCGCATTGAAATATCCTAAAAATGTAAAAGGGTGTCCTTGGTATGTAGATTGTTTCAGAAGTTTGTCTATTTCTTCTTTGATTTTCTTTATTCTAACATTGTTGTTCTAAATTTTGTCTTTTGTGATCTATTTCTTCTTTTTTCGATACCCACTCCTTGTTTCCAATTTTCGACTCCAAAACTTGGATTTTCTTACATATGTTTGTTTTTTCTCGCTCCGAAGAGTTTCTTACTTGGTGTTTGATCGCCTGACTCTGTAGAAAGACAAGAGAAATATATCAAGTTCAATCAATCATCATTTTTTCATATTGACGTACTCGAAATATACTGAGTGTAATATATATCCGTTTTTCAGAGTAATCTTTACCTGAAAAAAAAAATACATTCCACGAGGCAATTCCACGAGATTTGAAAGATTTTACAGAATATTGAAACTCTCCCACGATTTCACAAATTTCGAAAAATTTCAAAGATTTCTAAAGATTTGAGGGGTTTCTTTAGAGACCTTGATGGGATAAAATTAATTTTGTCTTAATGGGTTTCCACAGATTTGAACGATTTCAAGTTGGTTTTAAAATTTTAAAGAGTTTCAGAAAAATTATTATTATTATTATTATATCGTCTATTCTACTCACCAACAGAGTAAATGAAAACTGTTGAAGTTATCACGAGAGTGAGAAGAGCGGCGGCACTCATTATCAAAAAACAGAGGAGCCTGTTTATTGATTAATTTAAAAGAAGAACACAACTGATAATGAATGAAATCATTCAGGACTTTGTCAGTATATATATATATACACAGCACTACTCCTAAGCCATATTTGACATATTTTAAAGCATGGTAAGTAGATCAATGAAGCTTTAATTAGTTACTTGGATTGTTTGCGATGGGCGGGAAGTAATCCGTGGTCTTAATTAATAAAGGTGTTTCTCAATATGGTGTACATTGTTAGAAAATTCTATGAAAACGAAGGACTTTCAAGACATACGTGTAACTGAAATTTCACGTACTGGAAGCTACTGCTTATTTTAATTCTGACCTTGAGAAACGACTTTCGGATTAAGGTCTCATTTACACATTGTACCCATTCTTTCCGCGGTTTGCCTCTGGGCATACTGCCATTTACTTTACAGCCCTTTTTCTTCGTGTCAGGTACAAATAGAATATCTAGTTTTCTTACACATTCGTAAAAACCTGTTTTTTGGGTTCAGGCGGTCTCAAAACGTGGACATTTGACAAAAACCGGGGAGGGGGGGGGTCAAATTTTACACAAATCTAATACCTTCTCTGGATGAGAATGTAATAATCGTTAATAACCTACAAAACAACATCATATGTACATTTCGGTGTGTGTGTGTGTGTGTGTGTGTATGTTCGTGTGTTAAAATTATTACTTATCTTGAAAAAAGTAATCAAGAAAGTTCTAAAGTTTTTTTTTTAACAGAGATGATTAACCACCGAATGTTCTTTTTTTCTGGAAAAATCTGAAAGCGCTGTGAGAAAAAAGTCAAGGATTTCTCATATGTTTTTTTTGCACGTCAAAATAATAACTATGAGCGACCTTCAAAATCATCTATCACGCATTTCGCGTGTAACGTCAAACCGTCCAGAAATTTCTCGATGCAGACAAATCGAAAGATTTCTCTTTTTTTTTTAAATTTGCGCATCAAAAAAATAACGACTAACGACCTTCAAAATTATCTCACACATTTTAAGTATGACGTCTACCCGTCTAGAAATTTCTAGATTTACCAGGGACAAGAACCAACAAATATCGTCAAGAAGTACATAGGAGATATTGGGATGGACTTTGGACCTTGGGTCGCTTCGTGTCCTCAAAACACACGAAAGTTTTGCCGACCTGTCGTTGTGATTTCGTCGTGTCCTGTGACATATATATATATATATATATATATATATATAAAAAAAGAAAGAGAAATATAAAGACCTTATAAGGGATTTGCTACGGTTATTCCAGGAATATTTTGTCATGCTAATCGTCTTGATTATCGTCGCTCTTGGAGGTGCCAAGGTTTCACTGATTAATAGCCCGAAAAGCATCCTGTGGACTTAGACGTGCACAGGTGTAACATTCCTAGCTGTGCACGTGCACAGATGCCACTTTCCTAACTGTGAACGTGCACAGATGCCACTTTACTAACTGTGCACGTGCACACATGTCACTTGCCCAACTGTGCACGTGCACAGATATCACTTGTCCAACTGTGCACGTGAACAGTTGTCACTTTCCAAAATGTGTCGCGCACAGATTTCCCTTTTCCAACTGTGCACGCGCACAGATGGAAATTGCCCAACTGTACACGTGCACAGATAGAACTTGCCTAACTGTGCACGTGCACAGACGTCAATTGCCCAACTGTGCACGTTTATGTCCTTACGTGAGGGCTTATACGAGGGTGGTGCTTCATATCTACGTATAATAAATTTTAAACAGTCAAAATTATTCAAACCTGGTGAAATGGAGCATACTAACCTTTTAAAATTCAGTTTATAAATATTTTTAATAATATTTTTATGAAAATATTCCTTCCAAATTATTATAGATTTATGAAAATCTTTTTTTGTCCGACCCCCTTGAAAACGCGCCATTGTATGCACGTTAAGTAGGCGTAATGTAACCGCTTCCAGCCCAGGGATGGGGTCAACTTTGCACGTAGCAACTTTGCACGTGCCCAACTGTGCACGTCGATGGCCAGACGGACAACTGTATTAATTTCTGGCGCGTCTGAATTGTGTTCTTTACAATTCGATATTGCAGTCAGATTTTTTTTAGATTTTTACCATTACAGTTAAAGGTCGCTCAAGGTCATTTCAGGTCAAAAATGGCTATTCCTAATTAAATTGACGCTATTTATTAATTATTCATTTCTGGCGCGTATGAATTTTATTCTTTACAAGTCAATATTGTACTCAGGTTTTGTTCAGATTTTTACAATAATATTCAAAGGTCGCTCGAGGCTATTTTAGGGTAAACATGGCCTTTCCTAATTAAATTGGCGCTATTTATTGATTATGAATTTCTGGCGCGTATTAATTGTATTCTTTACAATTCGATATTGCAGTCAGATTTTTTTCAGATTTTTACAATTACATTTAAAAGTCGCTCAAGGCCATTTTAGGGCAAAAATGGCAATTCCGAATTAAATTGACGCTATTCATTGATTATTAATTTCTGGCACGTTTGAATTGTGTTCTTTACAATTCGATATTGCATTCAGATTTTCTTCAAATTTTTACAATTACATTTAAAAGTCGCTCAAGGCCAGTTTAGGTCAAACATGGTCATTCCTAATTGAATTGGCGCTATTTATTGATTATTCATTTCTGGCGCGTATGAATTGTGTTCTTTACAATTGGATATTGCAGTCAGATTTTTTTCAGATTTTTACAATTACATTCGAAGGTCGCTCACGGCCATTTTAGGGCAAAAATGGCCATTCCTAATTAAATTGACGCTATTTATTGATCATTAATTTCTGGCGCGTCTGAATTGTGTTCTTTACAATTCGATATTGCAGTCAGATTTTTTTTAGATTTTTACCATTCATCAAGTGCAACAACAAACACAATTTATTCATATTTTTCGTAATTTTCAGAATAAACATTTGTACCAAGTCAATCTGATGAAAAGTCTATTGGTGCAGAATACAAAAAAGTGACATTAATTTAAGATTTTGGTCGAATGCATTGTTAAAGAAGAAAATTTTAGATTAGAATTAGACATTTTGTATCCTTCTAATTTAATCCTTAAATTAAGTTCACTTTTTTTGTATTCTCAAAAATATGAATAAATTATGTTTGTTGTTGCACTTTCTAAGGGGAAAACAGACCGATTTTTTTTAAACGAGTAGAAAGTGACAATATCTAATAATACAGTTTATTGAATAAAAAAGAATTTACTTTTGCTTTATGTTTAAATTGTGATTTCTATTTTACAGTAAATATATAATTACTTACCTTTCCCAAAATAGTGCTATCGGGTCCTTTTAGGATTTTATCGTGGAGAATGTCTTCCTTTAAAAATTGTTTGCTGCAAACGAACTAGCCAGCATTCACCGTAAAATTTTTCCGAATCCAAGCTTTTTGTCATAAAGCTTTATTAGCTCGGTCTTTCGAAACGACGAAAAAATTAATTTTTGCATATTCGGAATCTTCGGGTTCCCTGAGTGCACTGTTGTAACCTGATTTGCACCCCGGAGCGATACATATCAGCTTAATTAATGCGATAAACAAAAATAAAAACACTAGTAGAAAACTCCATAGGGCCATTTTCACAATAATTGTTTAATGTATTACATTACATTGCATGTCAAATCTGTCACTTTAGATCAAAATCACAATCTTCAGCACCCGAATTTTAAACTCTTTGATTTTATAGAATCCGTTTATTTTCAGCATCTTCTGCATTTTCCTGCTGTCTGTATATGCATATATTAATAAATACTATATTCGTACAAATGTCTGCAAACAAAAAGTTTTGAGTTATGACTGAGTAGTTAAAAGTTTTTTTAATAAAATAAGTGATTGAGAAGTCGTACTGAAAAGATTATAAACTAATATTATCATGGAAAAAATTTAAAAAAATTTGATTACCCTCAACTTAAAAGAATAATTAAAAAAAAACATAATATCTTCATTTTTCCATGAAAAGAAGGGATCTATTCGCCATAAATATGCAAAGACATTTTTTTGTCGCAAATGAAATAAAGGCAAAAATTAATAATAATCAATTATAAACTAAAATATTTAGAAGGGGTGTATAAAGAAAAGAATTCCGAACCTCAACTTGCATTCTCGATTTTTTTGCTCCCTTTGGGTTATAAATTAATCACGTGGAAAGAGACATGAATCAGATAATATTTAGAGGTCGCTTATAGTAAATTTGTCTGGTTTGTGCATAAAACTTAATCTTTTTGAAAACAGCTGATCTTACTGGAAAATGATGCAGAATATAAAAGATGCGGCTTATTTAAAAGAGTATTTTTGGATCAGCAGTCTCTTTAGAAATTATGCATACTTAAACCCGGATAGAAACTGCCTCTTTATGCCTAAACTAAATATTGGCCCTTATGAGGCCGCAGCCAGATTTTTTAGCTAGAAAAATCTAGGCTTTCCCTCTGCTGGCCCTCGGCAGGTTATTTGCGTATGCTATTTGTCTTAAATTATGTCTATATAACTTTTTAGCACTATATTTTTGAATCAAAAGCGATAAGAGACTTTCTTCTTTTTGGTCATCACTTTGAAAAATGTTGTGACCTCTATATCTTGGGCAACTTTCAAGATATTCGGAAAATTTGTATGGCGCATATGAGCGCATTCAAAACCCCATACGGCAGACCCTTCATCACCCGGGATTAAAAACTTTTTATTTTAGTGGTCATCACTTTGCAAAATATCATGACCTCCAAATCTTGGACGATTTTCAAGATATTCGGAAAATTTTCTGGCGCATATGAGCGCATTTGAAACCCCACACGAAAGCCTCTTCATCACTGCGGATTAAAAACTTTTTATTTTGCTGGTCACCACTTTGCAAATTGTTATGACCTCCATATCTTGGGCAATTTTCAAGATTTTCGGAAAATTGTCATGCCGCATATGAGCGCATTTGAAACCCCATACGAGAGTCCCTTTATCACTAAGGATTAAAAACTTTTCATTTTGCTGGTCATCACTTTGCAAATTGTTATGACCTCCATATCTTGGACAATTTTCAAGATATTCGGAAAATTTTCTGGCGCATATGAGCGCATTTGAAACCCCACACAAAAGTCTCTTCATCACTGCGGATTAAAAACTTTTTATTTTGGTGGTCATCTCTTTGCAAAATGCCATGACCACCATATCTTGGGCAATTTTCAAGTGATTCGAAAAATTGTCATGGCGCATATGAGCGCATTTAAAACCCCACACGAAAGTCCCTTCATCACTGCGGATTAGAAACTTTTCATTTTGGTGGTCATCACTTTGCAAAATGTCATGACCTCCATATCTTGGGCAATTTTCAAGATATTCGGAGTATTTTCATGGCGCATATGAGCGCATTTGAAACCCCATTTATATTGGTAATTACGTATTATGTAGTATTGTATGTATGAACAGGACCAGTAACCATTTCTCAGGTTTATTTATTCAATTATCTTTAAGGTTACGTAAATACAAATTTCTAAGATTCTTACGAAATTCGAAAGGACTTTTGAAATTTTCAGATACGGGGCTGTATTTTTGTTGAAAATTAATTTCTTCGATTGAAAGCTCAACTGCTTTCTTTTTGTAAGAAATAATTTTTTTTTCAGTTGAAAATTTATTTATTGAGTCAAACATCTCTATTTTGTGGAAAATTAATCTTTTTTGTTCAAAATTTAACTATTTTGTCGAAAATTCTTCTTTTTTGTATGAATTATTCTTTCTGGTTAAAAATGCAAATGTTTGGTTGGAACATAATATGTGTTAATGTTGTAATTATTAATTTAAAAATATTTTATTTAAAATCTACGATTTTTGGCGATTCCAATAATATTTTATTTGCCTTATAATGTTGGAAGTGAGAATACATTTGTATTTTTTAATCTGAAACTGCTTTCACAATATCGGTCTAGTTGCTTTTGAACGGAACGTTTGATTTTGTTCAAATAAGAACTTTGTTCTTGAATTTAATTTCTAAATAATCTCACTAATTGAAAATAAATTAGTAATTATCAGCAAATTGACTGCATTGTGAAAAGTTGAACATTGTTTTGTGAAAATAACTTTTTTCCACGCTGCCCCGGAGGTAGAGTATCAGGCGCTTTTTTCCAGTGGTTTCCCCAGTAGGACTAATCCACCATATAATCCCTTTAATCACTGTCAAATCCCCTTACACTGTCACTGTCAAAGTGACTGTTACTGTCAGAAAAGTTTGAACATAGAATCTTTTTTGAAATAGTAATCATGTACACATCTTAATTTTAAACTATCTTATTGCAATATTCCTTGTCCCAATTGTAGAAAAAAGTTGCACTTTCCTTCAAGTTTGGTTGTAATTTCTTGTATTTATTTGTAGATTTCTGTGAACATGATTTTAGTTTTTTCTAATTTTTTTTCAAATTCTTCCACCAGAGAGATAAACAAAGAACACAATGTTACTTAAAACTAACTAAAATTGAAGTTCCAAGTTACTGCTAAAATCGTAACTTAGTAACGTTGCAAGTCAATTTCCAAAATAGTAACAAAGTTACAAATAACGTAACTTCCCAGTAACTTAGAAACTTGTAAAAAGTTACAATCCAACTCTGATATGCAAGTACATGGCGCTATGGAGTTTCAATTTGTGACTACTTTTTCACGCTCTAACGGGTCTCAGGGACCAGCAGTGTTCGGAGCCAGACGACTGGAAAAACTGTACAAGATGGGGATGTTGAACAAGTAGAAGGGTCGTGATAATCACAGAGGGTCGTCTGTGTCGTTGGGGGGATTCGGTCCTTCACTTCTGAAAAATTAAGAGGCGGCAAGAGGATACTACTGCGGTTAATGGTCGTTGCAATATTCACGCCCTAGGGCTCTCAGAACTTTTTCAACCTCAAATGAAAACTCTTTTCCTCGCAGACACAGTTAATAGTCATTGCCTTTTGGACAGCCCTTACTTTTTCAGAATTTCGACTAGCAAAGCAAGTCTCTTCTTTCCTTCACAAAATAATGAGCCTCTACTTTCAAACCCTCTAATTTCGACTTTTGAATGTCATCAAATATCGAAAATGACTTTCGTGTATTCCATCAAATGTCGACGTTTTGAGATTCAAATTTTGAACGCACAAAAAATAATAAACAACCAAAAATTCCATTTTGCGGTCAAACTATGCAAGGTGCAGAAAAAAATAAATCAACAAAAATTGTTTCCCCAAAAAGAAGCTACAAATTTTTTATGAATCATTTTTCGATAAGATGCGTAGTTTCTGATTTATTCGTCAAATCAACATTAAAAATTTTAAAATCAAATTTGTTGACAAACGACGCATGCTATGGAAAATATGAATGGACAAAAGTTGCTCTTTCGAAAAAGATTTGAAACTCATACAAATTTGTTATCAATAATATGTTGATATGACGCGTAGTTCTAGTTTGAATCGTGAAAGATAACATTCAAATAAAAAAATAATAATTTTTTTGAAAAGCGACACAAGAGACGAAAAAAATGACAAAAACAGTTATTCTGACATTAAAATATCTTTAAATATGTTATAAGCTCTTGTTATAGAAATATATAAAAAATAAAAAAATTATCTTTTCGGAAAAAAGGACACAAGCTACAATAACATTTTTTTTTAATTATACAATTTTTTTAAAATACTGACTTTTAGCTCATTTACTCAGGACACTTAAAGCTTTGGAAAGGCCATTTACTTATTACGCTAGCATTTTTTGGGACTGTGTTCTTAAGTCTGAAGCCACCTGCTTCGAATTTTCTTTCTGCCATTAAATCATTTTTGACATTAATAGAAGTTAGTAATTTTTGGGACGGAATATTATTGATTTTATGATTTTCACGCAATTATTACATGTATAAAGATTTCACAAAGTGACTGCATTATAAAACCGCAGTTAAAAGTGCCGACTGTATTTTTCATGATACGTTATTGCGTTCATTTTAATAATAAATAATCTAATAGTTTTTAATGGATTGATACATTCACAATAACTAAGGCACAACAAACATATTTCGCAGCCTTCAGTAGGCTCATCTTCGACTTGCCCTTCGCCATTTGATTCCTTGTCAATCCTTTCATTCTCCGAAACAGCAAATTCGGCATCACCGTCATTAGATGAGCAGCTATGAGTTCCATCAGATAAAAACATTTACTTATATTCATAACTTTACAATACATTTTTATGGAAGTAGTAATCCTTTTATTGAAATAAACATTTATATTCTGCAAGATCTATTGCGTATTTCTTTTTAAAATCGTACATCCTGGCACAGCGAGTTGACATTTGTTAAATGCAGATATTTACGTAGAGCAATGTACCATGAAACGAAAGTTTATAGAACTGCCAACAAAGCCAGTCCTGATTGTGAATAGAAAGCGGCCTTTCATATCCGGATTACGTAGATAATGAAAAAATATTTCTAGGGTTAATGTTTATTTAAATATCCTAATATGGGCATTCAACAAGCAAAGAGTCTGAAGGTAACTTATTTTAGTGATAATTCCTAAATGATAGTTATAAACGCCACTTTGACGACTGGACTTATAAGAAATTTGTTCAAAAATGATTTAAAAGTGTTAAAACTTACGAGCATACGAGCAAACTATAAATGTCCCAATTTTTGGACATTTTTTACCTCCCTCGTTTACAACCGTAGTTTTTCCTTTACAACCCCAGTAGGACCACAAGAAACTGATAACTTCCCGCTTAATGGTACGGAAAGAGGTAAAGTGACCCCATTGTTGCCTCCATATTGCCTATCACGTGACACTGTGACGTCATGATTTCAGATCCCAATTGTAGGCAAATTTTAGTACCTACAGAGGCAATCACATTATTATTAGGAATTAAATATTTGATAGCGGAAATTGATCTTATCACATCTAAAAATTTTAAATCCCAAAAGGGCAGTTTTGAAAATGAGAAATAATAATGAAATTCTTACATGAAATACGCAAAGTGGGTTTGAGGTTAGGCGTTTGATGAAAGAGAGCGCGAGCTTTTAAAAAGTTCAAAAGTGAATACTGTAACGTATGCCATTTATGAAAAATTATATTTTTTTATTATACCGTCTGTAACTTACACGAGATTTCTTCAAATTTGAGCAGTATGTGAACATTTTTTTTTATTTCAAGAGAAGTTCTACCCCACACGGCATGAAATGTTGCAGTGAAAATTTCTAAGAAATATTACAATGAAATCTTTTGATAATGTTGCACACAGGTTTCAAAGACGTTTTAAAATTATTTATATGAAATGTTTCCTGAAGTAAATCTAAAGTATTACAGAAATATTTCACTAAAATATTATTTGTCATATTTAAAAATAATTTGAAGAAACTTTGCAGAAACATTGCACGAAAATGTTACTTGCCTTGTTCTAAAATATTTTCAAGAAACATTGTAAAAAAATTGCATAAATATTGCACGAAACCATTCATGAAAAATTTTGAAAATGTTACAATGAAACCTTTTGATAATTTTGCACACAGGTTTCAAAGACGTTTTAAAATTATTTCTATGAAATGTTTCCTGAAGTGAATCTAAAATATTGCAGAAAGTTATAGCATTTTCAAAATCCCAAAAAACAAACGAAAATTAATATTTTAAGCCGAACAACGCATGATATGAAAAAAGTCATGAAGAGAAAAACGTTTTTTTAGAGCCCCACAAGATTCTTACAGCAACTTTTTAAATTTTTTCGAAAAATCGAAAATTCAAATTTTGATAACACAAAAAATAATGAAAAATGACAAATTTGATTTTGCGGTAAAATATGCAAGATACCAAAAAAAATGAGGATACAAAAATCGTGCACCCAAAAAAGATCTACAAATTTGTTATGAATCACTTTTTGATAGGATGCGTCGTTTTTATTTTATTCGTGAAAAATAATATTAAAAATAAAAAAATGTAATGCTTCGGAAGACGACTCAAGGAAAGAAACAAAAATAATAGGCAAACTTGTCCACTCAAAAAGGATGTACAACTTTGTTATTCATAATTTTTAGAAAGGGCGAGTATATTTTTCAATCGTAAAAAATGAGCATAAAAATAAACAAATTAAATTTGTCAAAAATGACACAAAAGACGAAAAAAAAATGATAAGACAAAAGTTGTTCAACCAAAAAAGATCTACAAATTTGCTATAAACTCTTGCTATAAAAATACATAAAAAATTAAAAATTGGCTTTTTGGAAAAACGACACAAGCTGCAATAACTTTTTATTTAACAACATTTCCCCCCTAAATTATATCCACAAATTTGCTTAGAATTATTTTACACTAGTAGGCGTGTTTTCAGTTCAAACCATAAAAAAATAACGTTGAAAATAAACAAATTAAATTGATGGAGAAACGACACAAGTTGCAATAAAATGTATAATAACAACATTTAAGCTATCATTAATAAAAATCGTACCGTTTTGCTCTTCCATTTCAATGGTAATAACAAAATAATATAACCTCAAATTCACTCCTTCCCGATTCACATTTGGCATTAAAATTTCCTTGCATCGTTCAACGCAACAACACCCTCCACTACACTTTCCTAAACTTCGTCCCTTTTCCTGGTTCACATGGGTGGTCGTCTTGAACGTACCCTTGACGTTGAAAAATTGCGCCATCTGCGATGGGCCAGAGAACTACTATCGCACCCCTCGATGCCTCTCAGTCCCCGCGCCTTTTCCTAAAAATTCGCCATTTCTCTGCACGGGAGTTGACCGAGCCTGAAGAGGACGTTCGCGCTGAACGAACTCTGCCCTCACTACGGTATGGATGTGATCAGCAGGCTCGGTCAACTCCCGTGTAAAGAAATGGCGAATTTTTGTGACATTGGCATGGGGGCTGAGAGGTATTGAGGGGCACGATATTAGTTCTCTGGCCCATCGCAGATGGCGCAGACTTTCTTCTTCTTCTTCTTCTCCTTTAAGAACAGCCAATGGTTGTTCTACGTTGAAACCATACTTGCTTCAGCAGCCTTGTATATACGGTCACGAACTAGCGTTGGGATTTATATTACCCAGTGGTATAATCTGAAACGAACGGAAAGGTTCTCCCCCACTGGGGAGAGAAAAGCAATGGCCCATGCACAGTGTCGTCCAGGGGCGGGCATCTCGAGCACGCTCCATGCGCAACTGGTGACACCCGTGCCCCCACACCAATGCTCATGCGCTAGTGTACGCGGGCGGCAAATTTACAATTTTTGAAAGAAAGAAAATGTTATTCAATCGATAAAATATCTATACCTTAAACCTATATACCTATCTACCCTATACCTATATACCCATCCACACATCACTACTTTCCAAACAAGCAATTCACGCCTACCCCGAAAGGGAAACGGCTTAATGATATATTAATAATAATAATATGTATTTAATTTTTCTTTAAGTTGTCGAAAAAACTGATTAAGCAAATCAAAATTGTTTATACAAATAGAAATTGATTGAACATCAAAAGAAATGTATAAAAATTATATAATTATTCAACAAAAAGTAGCATAGGATACCAATTTGAGAAAAAACTGGACATCTATGGGTCAATTTTTAGAAATTTTGAGAATGAACAATAAGCAATTGTTTAAATAACTACATAATGTTTTTAAAACAAATTACTTCTCCACCAATAACGAACTATTACATTTCAATCAGAAAATACGATTATTTTTTACATTTTTTGGGAATAAATAGTTGTTTAAATAAGTTACATTTCTTTAAATAATTAAAAATTGTTTGAAGAGTCATGGGAAAATTTTAAATTGTCCATTAGTAATTATTTGTATTAAAATGACGACGGAAATTGCTAAAAAGTAAGTGAAAATTGAACTATTATGTTTGATAATTGATCGTTTTTGGTTGAAAATTCAATTATTCAGCTCTTTGCTTGAAGATTCAACAGCTTGTTTGCAATTGTTTCTTTCGCTTGACGACTGAAAAATCTTTTCAAGTTGAAAATTAAGCTCATGTCGGATAGTTTTTTTTTTTTTTTTTTTAAATTCAATTGATTCTGATTAAAAATTAATTTTTTTGTTGGGATAACAACTACTTGATTTTTCGTTTAGAATTCATCTGAATTTTGTTTTTTATTTGAAAATTTAATACTGTATTTTATTAATCAACAAAGTAGTTCAACTTTCAAACAAGTCGTTGAATTTTCAACGAAAAAAGATGAGTTCCCAACAAAAAATGTAATATTTGATATTTTAAGCAAGAACAGATTTTTATTTTAAATCAAAAACAGCTGAATCGAATAAAAAGATTCATTTTTTAATAACACAGTCAAATAATCAATCAAAGCAAATGAATTTTCAACGAGAACAGATGAATTTTCAACCAAACAGTTATTTGCATTTTTAATCAAAAGATAAACTTTCCATAAAATAGTTAAATTTTCAACCAAATGGTTACATTTTCAACCAAAAAGATGAATTCTTACCGAAAGACATTAATCTTTAAACCAAATACTTGAATTTTCTACTAAAAAAAAAACGAATTTTCAAAATAATAAATAAATTTTCAACCATTAAGTTAAATTTCCTACCAATTTGTTGACTTTTTGATCCAAAGATACGAATTTTCTACCAAACATTGATTTTTGAACAAAAAATTTCATTTTCGACTAAAAGAGAATAATTTTTTACCAATCTATTGACCAATCTATACGACCTTCGCAATTTTTTAGGATTTAAATAAAATATTTATTGTGATATTTCTATAATTTGTTTTAAGTTTCTGGACAGTCTTTAAAATGGCCTTAAAATCATACTTTTTTCGACAATTTTGGATATCTTAAAATTAATTTTTTTTTAAATAAAAACTAATTTTAAATTTTCCTAGGAATCGAACAAAATTTCTTTCATTTACTTGACACCTTTCAAAATTCTTGAAAAGCTTCTTCTTTTGGAAAGGGTACAGCGATATTTACAACCTCGAAGGAGACCCGTTTCCATGTACCGACCTGGTGGAACATGAAATCATTTTGACGACCGGAGAAATAGTAAATTTAAAATCCTATCGTCCTCCTGAATGCCACAAAGAGGAAATAAAAACACAAATGCACGTGTTCAAGGAAAAAGGTGTCATGAGAGACTCAAAATCACCCTTCAATTCACCGATTTGGGTAATCCCAAAAAAGGAAGACGCGTTTGGTAAGAAGAAATGGCGAATAGTAATCGATTTTCGCAAGGTAAACGAAGACACAGAACAAGATGCTTATCCGCTGCCCATCATTGAAGACATTTTGGACCAATCAGAGAATGCCAAATTCTATTCAGCCTTCGACCTCAGCTCTGGGTTTCACCAAATCCCAATGAGTGAGACCTCAAAAAAGTATACGGCTTTCTCGAAACCAGAAGGACATTTTGAATTTAACAGAATGCCGCTTGGACTCAAAAATTCTCCAGCTACTTTCCAAAGGATGATGGACAATGCTCTAAGAGGATTGATAGGAAAAAAATGTTTTGCTTACCTGGTCGATATTGTCATATTCGACTCAACTTTAAAAGAACTCAACGAGAACCTAGTAAGCCTATTTGACAGACTGAGAGAAACGGGATTAAAACTTCAGCCTGACAAGTGCGAGTATTTACGCCCGGAACTCAAACATTTAAGGCATTTTTTAACTGAGGACGGCGTAAAACCTAACCCTGCAAAAATACAGGCAGTAGGAGATTTTAAACCACCACAGAATGTCACCCAAGTTCAGAGCTTTTTAGGACTTGCAGGGTACTATAGAAAATTTATATTTTTAAGATTCGATTTTTTTTAAATTAAATTTTTCAACCAAAAATGTATGTACTTTGTTGAAAATTCGTTTTTTTTGTTTACAAATTAATTTCTTTTAACTGATAATTCAAGCAATACAGTTGAATATTCCACAATTTTAGTTAAAAATTCATCTCTTCCGCGGTTGAAAAGTAAACTATTCCAGTTGAAGATTCACCATTCTAGTTTAAAATTCATTACTTTGGTTGAAAATTTAACAACTTTGATGAAAATTCGTTTTTTCGTTGTTGTAAAATTAATTTTTCAAACTGGAGATTTAACTATTCCATTTTTAGTTAAATTTTTTTTTTATTTAAAAGTTTACCTAGCTGGTTGAAAATTTATCTTTTTAATTTGAAAATTCAAGTATTTCGTTGAAAATTCGTCTTTTTTGGTATAAAATCAATGATTTTGGTTGAAAACTCATTTTATTTGGCTGAAATATTGACTATTTAATTTTGCACTGAGAATTCAAGTCTTTGTTGGAAATTAATTTTTGCAGATAGGAAATTCAACTATTTTGCTGAACATTTGTCTATTTGTACAGGAAATTGGACATTGTGGATTGATATGATTCAATTTTTGGTTGAAAATAAACAAATTAAATTAATGTTTTTTATTTGGAAATTCAAGTATTTTGTTAAAAATTCATGTTTTTTGTTGAAAATTCGTTTGTTTTTTTTTGGTAGAAAATTCAATTATTTTATTGGAAATTAAATTCCCTTGTTGAAATTTCATTTTTTTTAAGATTCGATTTTTTTTAAATTAAATTTTTCAACCAAAAATGTATGTACTTTGTTGAAAATTCGTTTTTTTTCATTCGTAAAAACCTGTTTTTTGGGTTCAGGGGGTCTCAAAACGTGGACATTTGACAAAAACCGGGGGGGGGGGGGCCAAATTTT
Organism: Andricus grossulariae; assembly: GCA_011634705.1. Lineage (NCBI taxonomy): Eukaryota > Metazoa > Arthropoda > Insecta > Hymenoptera > Cynipidae > Andricus > Andricus grossulariae. Next base: position 248,376,969 of record JAABKJ010075445.1, read on the forward strand.
ACACAAATCTAACACCTTCTCTGGATGAGAATGTAAAAATAAACAATATTGCATGAAGTAAGTGACTTATCCTAATTCTGCGTATACTCTGTGAGAGAAAGACCTTCATCATGCTCACATCTGTAGTCAGGACTTCTTTTCTCGAAAACTGTACCTCACAGATGTAAAAACTTAAAATACTAACAATGAATCCTTTTTTCTATTTCCTGAGCAAACTATTGTTTTTATGTGAAAAATGAAGATAACCTTTTTCATAGAGAAAAAAAATCTGCACATTTTTCTACCGAACCTTAATTTTATTAAAATGAGCAGTTTCCGAAATGAACGCAAAAACACACAATGGCCGCTATTGTTTATTATTGTATATTATTGTATATTATATGGGTTGCCATCTGCCTAGGACAGGTTGGAAGGACAAAAAATATATATTTTTGTCCTATATACAGGGTGTCCGAGTACTCAAAAAACATTTTCATATTTTTGAAATCCAACCAAAAAAATGGCATCGAAAATAATTATATAAAAAATTTGCTAAATTCAATAATTACCGAGTAATTAACAATTAATGATTATCCAATCAGAAACACGCGTCAGACGGTCGACAATCCATGTGCCATCGACAAGAGTGTGTGCATAAGCAAGTTCAGTTCGTATAATTTCTCCTCCGTTCGCTTCTCCAGTAGGTTGTGACTCTCTGGTGTAACTTCACACGACAACGAGATACAAAAATTAAAAAATATATTTTCCACAATTCATATCTCCAGTAAAGCTTAATAATTATCAAAACAATCAACCTAGCTTGGAAAATAAAAATTTTTCAAGCTCTTTTTAAGCTTTTATATATTTTTCCCACACCCGCGCCGGAACATGCTTCGAAGATACCAAAATGATGCAAAACAAAGCGTCTTTGCGTCTAACATATTCACTTACCACCCGCTTGCACCCGCTCCGAGCAAAATCACTGTAAAATTTCAGCTGTAACTACGTCTCACAACTGTAAGATGGGTGGCCTGTCTGCGACGAATTCAATACGACGATCCAGCAAAAGTCTCGTGTACCCTGAGGACACGAAGCGACCCAAGTACTCCCGCCTTCTGCATTTTACCCGCAAATGTCTTAAAATTTTTTTGACCCGCAGGGATGGTTTTCAGGCTATTAACCAGTGAAACATCGGCACCTCCAGAAGCGCCGACGATCAGGACGATTAGCTTCACATAATATTCCGAGTATGACCGTCGCAACTCTTTTCATTCTCCTTGGCTATGATATTTTAGTCAGCTGGTGCCGAAAATTCGATAACAAACATGGTTCGTTTCCCGAAGTCAAGAAGAACAATTTCAGGCCTCGAGTGCGCAACATAAACAATCGTCGAGAATATGGTGTTCCAGTATATCCGACACTTCTCATACTCGACAATTGACTTTATTTCCCTAGAAGCGTTCAGCGAAACGGTGTTTGGGCTGATGCTGTGAGAGTGACAGAGATGGTAATAAAGCATTTTTAGTGCCACAGTGTGCCTTTGGATGTAGGTCGTTCCCGCATGAGTTGGACAACTAGATAGTATGTGTCCTAGATGCTCAGGGTGTGCATTAATTGTAAATATGTACCAACTATGCTAACTTTCCTGACATTCCCGCCTATCCTATCATAACCATGACGTCATGATAGAATATTCAATTATAATAGAGGTATGAAACATGAATACGCTTTGATTGTACAGATCATAGCCAATATTAAATAACATAATATTAATGTCAGTAATCAATTCATGTTACCACGCAAAAGAAAAAGAAAAATTCAATAATTATGTGGTTCAATATTGTGAACAAATCAATCACTTCAGAAGGTAAAAATTATTGAAAAAATATTTTCATTGAAACATCCAAATAAATTTGACTATATATTTTCATGATAATTATAATTTTAATTACCGTTTCAAACTAATTTCAGAATAAATTAATCCATATCTTATAATTCAATCTTTATGTAATTTAATATTGTAAAAACAATGATCAGCTAATAATTCATTAATTAGTGTCCAACATAAAAAGCGATAAAGAATTATTCCCATTGAAACATTTAAATAATGTTTTATATATTTTCCAAACATTCTTATTGTTATTAAAATTTTAAACTAATTTTAGAAAAAATTGAAACCTAATTATGGAAATTGAATTCAGAATCTCATTTCACAATTGAATACAGATACTCATATAACATCATCAGAAACATTTTACAACGTATGTAACTGGAATACAGGTATTTTAAATATAAATAAACTTCTATTGTACAAATTATACCCAATATTCAATTATATAACCTTCAAGTAGATAATAAATTTATGTTACGCAATCCAAAAAAATTGAAATTCCATATATACAACATTTGATATTGTGAAAAAAATTAATCAGTCAATAATCAGTCAGTCAACATACGAGATCGGAGATAAATTCACGAAAACCCTACCCCCACCCCTCACTTACTACCCAATCCGCCTTTTTCCCACCTTTCAAATTCAACAAATGGCGCCTTTGGATAGATAGCTTGTATTATTTTGTTCCGTGTTGAAAACTATTTTCATAGTATGGCAAGAGATTCTTTTCCAAGAATTTTTTAGTGCGAGGCGTAGTACATTATGTCAAAAAACAAATTAGGTCACATATAATAAACTGTTTCAACATATGCTCACTGTTGGAATGAAGAGTCCAGAAAAATATCAAAACAGATTTTTTTATCGATACTTTTCTCTGCCGAGGCTTTAATTTTTATTTAAACAATTGCAAAATAATTTTTCTTGTAAAATCGCAGGAAGAAAATTTATTATTCAAAAATTACCCAATTAGTTCGGTAAATTAAGGACATTATTGCATTTAGGGAAAATTTAAAGTGATTTCACGATTTAGTACAAAACTGTAAATGATACAAAAAAATGGTATAAAATCTCCAATACGAAAGCGAACATTCTGAAATTTAATAATTTATGTGAAGATTGTATTATGCCTATACCACTGTATTATAAAAGAAGACAAAAGAATGTAAATTTTCATGAAATTAATTATAGAACATTTACTTTCGTAAATTGGAAAACGTTTTCAAAGATTTCAACTTTAATTACGAGAGAAATGACACAGCAGTAAGATAAAATGAAAAGCGTTAGGAAGATCAACATTCTTATCGCTGAGGTTTGAAGCCAAGTACCCCGCAGAAACTTGAAAATTGTTAAATTTCGGTTAATGTTGCAGGATTTTAGAAAATATCCAGCTCAAACAAATTGGAAACACACAAGAACGAATTAACATTTTGCTTTTGAACAAAAATAACTAAAAATATTGTCCCGATTACTCTTTCCTGTGAAACTTTTTAAATTGACAAGTTTCAGCTGGTTTTCCGATAGGTTTTTGCTACCTTCACGGTATTTTCATCTCACAAAAAAAGAGGCAAAATAGTCTCTCTTGCAATCGAGAAGGCTTTGAATTATATTTTCAGATTAAACCAAACAATTCTGCAAAAATTTGGATACCCAACAGTTGCTTTCCGACTTGTGCTAATCATTTGGTGTCAGTACACCGAGGAGATCTTATTCGAAATTTCTTTATTAATTTTTGTATTTAATCCAAAAATATGAATCGATGCCGTCTCGCATTGCAGGATAAATTTTTTGTCTTTGTTTTTGTCGGACGAAAAAACCGCAAACGTAACAAAAGCTATCGGAGTGACTTTTGTAACTGTGCATATAAATTAGAGTTGAATAGAAATAAATTCAAGTCCTACAGTAGGTAGAATTTGCTGCGTAGAATTTGGGCCAACGATGGCCCAGTGCACTACAGCGCTTGCGTCAAGTAGAGCCTTGTTATTGGTAAAGAAGAGAGATTCCAAAGAATAGCTGATTATTCTCTTCTATCTACCAATGAGACATTTCTCTGCACGCATGCGCAGTACTTCTCCGGCCCTTGCGTTGGGAGCACTGGTGTCTCGAGTGCAGTGACGTTGCGGCGCCTGTGTGTCACACGTTCGTGTAAACCGACGCACTGGTAACTCTATAGAAAGAGACAACTTGTCTGCCATGTATTTTTCGAACAGTTTCACCTAGAACTATAAGCATGCGTACTAAAAAATTATCTTTAATCTCTTTCGGCATTTATTTATTTGAAATGTTCTGGAATTTTCTAAATTTTTTGTTGGATGAAAATATTTTAAAAAATCAATATTAACAACTGCAATGATTCTCTGTAAAACTGTGCAGCAATACAAAAATCTGTATAAATCGTGAATTTTCATTAAACTTGAAGAAAAAAAAAATGAGAAAAACAATATTTTTACTTGATTGAATGATCAAACTATAAGTATCCTCTGAAAACTGTACAACAATAAAAAATGTGTATACATCGTAAATTATCATTGAACTTGAAAAAAATGACAAAAATGATATTTTTCTCTTTGCGCGAGAAACTATTGGTTGTAAAATTTGGCATTATAATATTGATTTTTACAACAATTCGATGGCAATCTAGAATATAGCCGAGAAAATAGTATTATTGCCACAGCGATAGGAAAAAATGCTTTTTTTATATCAATTATAAATATACTACAAACTTAAAAATTTCCTTTTAGAGTTAGAAAGGTTAATATTTTCGTTAGCAGATTGAGGTCAGAAAAAATGGATATTCACAAATTAAATAATAAAACCGTAATTTCAATAACTAGCAGTTTAAATAACATAAGTTGCAAAATAGGTTAGAAAATTTCAATTTTTTAAGGGGAAGGTGCTATGAGAGGAAAAACATTTTAATGTAGTGCTTTGCGAAAATTCTCAATTTAAAATAGGAAATTCAGTGCCGAATGATGACATATGTGCCGAGATTCATGAGGATGATAAAATTCCTAAGTCTCATAATTTGTTTTATCGCAGGAAAAAATCTTTGTTCTGCTGCCCCGGAAAAAACTGTGAGGAAATTTTGGTTGCAGATAATAGAATTTTGCGGTTATTTATGGAAAGTTACCATATATAACTGATTGAATTACCGTGAGCGTAAATGAACGCAAATTTTCATAAATTTTCGGAAATTTATGGAATTTTTCTTTAATGAATATTGTGTAATTTATGGTAAGTTACCATATTTACCGGTAAAATTAACATAAATGACCGAAAATTTCCATGAATTTCCGGAATTTTTCTTTGATGAATATTGTGTAATTTATGGTAAGTTACCAAATTTACCTGTAAAATTACCATAAATGACCGAACATTTTCATAAATTTCCGGAAATTAAAAAAAATGAATATTGGTAAATTTATTTTAAGTTACTATATTTACCAGAAAAATGATCATACATTACCAAAAATTTCCATCAACTTCCGGAAATTTATGGAAATTCCTAAAAATTAATTTTGGCTGATTTACGGTAAGTTACCATATTTGCGGGAAAAATTACCACAAATGACCAAAAATTTCCATAAATTACCGAAAATTTTCATAAATGTCCGGTAATTCAAAAAAATTAATATTGGGTCATTTATTTTAGGTTACTATATTTACCAGCAACATTACCATGAATTACTGTAAATGTTCATCAATTTCCGGAAATTTATGGACATTTTTTAAAATTATTTTTGGGTACTTTATAGTATTATTATTATTATTATTATTATTATTATTATTATATCATTAAGCCGTTTCCCTTTCGTGGTAGGCGTGAGTTGCTCGATTGGAAAGTAGTGATGTGTGGATGGGTATATAGGTGAAGGGTAGATAGGTATATAGGTTTAAGGTATAGACCTAACAGTTTCATTTTCAGGCAAAAAGCGTTAATTGTCAACACAAAGTTTAGTTCTCAACGAAAAATGTGATAATTGCTATTTCAATGAAAAAAATCATTTTGAATAAAAAAAATATTTTTGTATACAAAATAAAAATTTCGAATAACTATTTATTTTTTGAGTTTCTTTATTTTTAAGTTTATATAAATACAATTCTTCTAAGATTCTTAAGAAAATTTTCAAATATTTTTTAATATTTCTGTATGCCAATCAAAATTTCAACAACAAAAGGTTTTAACCAAACAGTCGAATTTTCAACCGAAAATAGATTAATTTTCAAACAAAAATGCTGAATTTCAACGAACAATGTAATAATTGCTATTTCAATAAAAATTCTAATTTTCAATTAAAAGCAGTTAAAATCAACTCTGAAAGAATGAATTTTTGACAAAATAAATACATTTTCAAGTAAAAATGATTTTTAGTCAGGTAAAAAGGAAAATTTCAAGAAAATTATAATTAAAGGCGAAAAATATTTTTGTGTAAAAAATAAAAATTTTAATAACTATTTTTTAAGTATTTTGTTTGCTTATCTTATGGTTATATCAATATAATTTTCACATGATTCTTGACAAAATTTCACAACATTTCTTAATATTTCAGATATGTCAAATGATAATTTCAACAAAAAATATAATTTTCAATTAAACACTAATTAATGGATATATGTTTATAATTTCATTCTTCAACTCTATTCCATAAGGTCAAACATATTCAAACTATTTACAAGAATTTTTTAAATAAAAATCAATGTGTATCATATTCAAATAACATTTAGGAATATTTATAAAAAGGCTAATGTTCTTGAGTAACAGAAAAGGGTTTCAAGGCAGTTTAACAATTTGAGCAGTTAAGAACTAACTATGTTTGAGATTTCCACACTTCCCAATAATCAGACCCGTTAGGTCTTCCAGCAAGGGAGATGGAAGAGAATTCTAATAATTTATAAATTAAATTTACGACGTTTGGAGTTTAATCAAGGACTAATAACAACACATTTTAGAAGATCTCCAAATAAAACCGCACAAGATTTAGATAGAAGAAACAAAAAGAAGTTTTATTAGGACTTATCCGCGTATAATCTGACACAAAGAATGGCAGTTCTAATGTTTTTAAAAAACAGAGTTGAATTTCAAAAGAATTAAAGTAGTTCTGACAGTTGAAAGCTAACTAGGATTGGGGTTTCCAACATTCACTAGTCGTCAGACCCTTTAGACCTTCAGACAGGTAAGATAAAAGAAGATCCAAATGAATTATAAATCGCACCTATAGAAAATTATAGTTTAACACTTCCTGTCTGTCTAACCTGTGTAGAGACCAACTGGCAGCAATAACCGAACCAGCAATGAAATTGTACAGAAAAATATATACCAACTGTATTATAGGTTAATGTACATTTACGAGCGAAGGTAAATATTTAAGGGTTAAAATGCAAATCAAAGATTCAAACTCACTGGGGCAGTTAACGGACAAAGAGTTAAGTTTTACAGAAGAGAAAACAGATGCTAAACACATTTTTTTTTACCTCTAAGCATTTAGCTTACTAAATTTCCGTAAAAAATGGGTAGAATAGTATAAATTAACGTTAAAATGCGTTTGGGTTTTGAAATATTGATATAGTGTCGAGCAGAGAGATATTTCTGTTTCACGATAATCTGACACGTTATCAGTTTTATTTGACATACGTGTAGCGGAAAGATAGAACTACTATTAGGTAATAAAAGTATGGTATAACCTTGTAAAACCACGCAATCGAAAATGGTTTTTACCTGAAAAATAACACATTAACCCTTAAAATCTTCTTGAATCACTTGAAATCAGTCTACCTCTTGTAGTCCTTTGGAATCATTTGGAATACCTTGCAACTTTTATAATTCGTTGAAATCCCTTGAAATTTTATAAAATCCATAAAAAGACTTGGAAATTTCGTTAAATTCCGTAAAAATTTTGTTATTTTCAAAAATATTTTTTAGTCCTTGGAAAGATTTCAGAGTCCCTTGAAATTGGGTCGCTGAGATATCACGAAGACCTAATAGAAATAACTTATTCAATTTCATTATTTTAAACCATGAAAATTATTTCTTTCATTCGAATGAAATTGTTAAATTATTCAAATTTTTCCACTTCACAATTGAAATTCTACTAATTAAGTTAGAGAAAAGTGAGCTACAAAAGATTAATAGACAATTACTTTGTTGAAATATATATTTATGTTACGTTGTATATTTATTCATTCAAGAAAAGGTTATAGAAATAAGAAACGTGAGAAATAGAACAGTTTAATTGAAGAACTTGATTGTAGAATATTATCAGCATTCTGAATTTCAAATAATAAGTTATTTTGCTTCTTTGAATAAATGAAACAATTTTTCTAATGTTATTTGTTCAATTAACAAAAATGTCTGCAGGAAAAAACGATATGGTTTATATGTAGTGAATAAGATAATGATATTTTTCATTTGTTGTATGAAAACAATACTTTCGTCGACCCCAATGCAATTTTTGCAATTTTTGAAATATCAGAAATGATGTAAATTGAATATATGAAACTGTAATTCAAACCCCTAAAAATCTACATGTATAAATTGGAACTGAAATTGCCTTTTAATTGGTTTGTGAAGACGGTTCTCAAAACTCCTGAAGTTTTGATGATTAGATTCTCATTGCGACACTCGCGTTATAGATAAGTTTGTGCTCGGAAAATTAAAAGATGCAGAGTAAATGATATGAATTATAAGGAGTATGTATGTTTTTCGATATAATTTTAATAAAAATTAGATTTTTGTATTAGTTGAAATGTGCATTGCTTGAATAAGTTCGAAGGATTCTCAAAGAGATTAGATCGAAAAGAAAAAAGTGAAAGATTTTGAAAAGTATATTGAAAATCATGGCACTGTATTTTAAAATGATTCACATGCAATCTGCATATTCAATAATATCTTATGGAACTTTTTAAATTCGTGGTTATTTGAAAAATGTCGCCAAGATAATTTTTCGATCTATGTATTATATATCATATTTACTATGAATTTTTTTGACATCTTCTTAGTACCAAAATTATAACTTATGGATCTCTCTCAAAATAGAAAACGTCAAGTTAAAAACGGGCCAATATCATAGAAAGACAAGCTTGAAAACATAATGTATTTAATCTACAAGATACCAACTATAGTACACATAATATAATCTTATCAAGCACTAGAATATTCGTTCATTACACTGATAAAGAAACTCTTTATTACTGCATCATTTAGTTTTTTTTTCTTATTTGATAAATGAGGATGATGTATGCTCTGGTCTTAACATTGGCGCGTAAAGTTAGATTCATATTTAAGGACAATGTTGAAAATCAATCGATTTCTGCCCCGCTCCGGAACGTTTTGTAGGTCAAAATGGGCGTACTCTGGGAAAATTGCTCCAGTTTGCCATACACGCGTAAAATCATATGAACCTTGTTTAACAGCTGAAGGTGGATTCAAAGGCTAAACAGGTCTTATCTCCTAATATGGACAATTTCTTTGCAGTACGCCGGTTCTATATGTATATTTTCATCAAATACAAGCCTACTGGAGTCATTTAGCATAGCTGGAAAATGTTGCGGAGCGGAGCGAAAATCGATTTCCAAGAATCCACCTTCAGCGGTTAAACATGGTTTATATGATTTTACGCATGTATGACAAGCTTAAGTAATTTCCACGGAGTGCGCCGGTTTAATACATGTATTTCCATAAAATTCACGCCCATTGAAGCAATTTTCAATAGATAGAAAACGTTCCGAAGCGGGACGAAAATTCACCGATTTCTAAGAAACCAAATTCAGCGGTTAAACAAGGTTTATATGATTTTACGCATGTACGAAAAGCTTGAGCAATTTCCCCGGAGAACACCGGTTTTAAACATGTATTTCCATCATAGACACGCCTATTAAAGCAATTTTCAATAGCTAAAAAACGTTCCGGAGCGGGGCGAAAATCAACCAATTTCCAAGAATTCGCCTTCAGCTGTTGAACAGGGTTCATATGGTTTTACGCATGTATGTCAAACTGGAGCAAATTATTTGGAGTGCGCTGGTTTTTAACATGTATTTCCATCAAATACACGGCTATTTTAGCAATTTACAATAGCTAAAAAACGTTCCGGAGACAATCTTTTCTTTCTTCAGATGAATTTTGGCACATTTATCCAATCCAAAGTCCATCCCAATCTCTCCTGTGTACTTTTTGACGAGATTTATCGCATAGATCTTCATGTCATCCACATAAAATGCATTAGTGACCTTATGCTCGCGCTGGTTAGTATCGCCACAGAGGTACCCAGAAGAATTTCGTAGTGCGAGAGATAGAGGCAGAAGTGTGATTCAAAAAAGCGAAGGGCTCATGGTATCGCCCTGAAACACGCCCCTCTGGAAGGTGACGTTGTTCGTTGTCACACGATGACTTCCAGATGAGATAGTAAATATAGTTTTCCGAAGGGACATCAATCTCTATATGCATGTCACTGTATGTGGATGCACTTTCAAGCTTTCCAAAAGACAGGTTATAAGTCTATGGAAGGTTGAATCAAAAGCTTTCCGGTAGTATTTCCAGGGTATTGACAGAAGGGGCTGATGGCCACAGCGTCTTTACAGACCCACGTGTCAATTAGCAGGTTCTTTCGAAATACTGTTATACCTTTTTTCAGTAGGAGTATAGTGCGCCCTAAGACCAGCGACTGCGGAATAGGCGTCTCCAACTGTAAATACAAGGTGAATATGCGGGCCAAATGTTGGTGTCTAGAAGTGAACTACTTCTATCAGAAGTTCTTGATACAATCTGGTCCAGCATCGGAAAAGTTCTTCTTTCTCTAACTGCTTTTTTCACCTCTTGAGCAGTAACTGATGGACATTCCGTCTCAGATTTTAGTAGGTTGTCGCAAAATTACTTGAAGCGGATGATATTAGTATCTTCCTTCAACTTCAATGTTTTCGGGATCTTGTATACGATATAATTTAGGTGAAAAATGTTGTTAAATAAAAAGTTATTGCAGCTTGTATTGTTTTTCCAAAATATCAATTTTTCATTTTCGATGTATTTCTATAGCAAGAGTTTATAAACAATTTGCAGATCTTTCTTGGTAGAACAACTTTTGTCTTATCATTTTCTTTTCGTCTCTTGTGTCATTTTAAAAAAGTTAATTTTTTTATTTTAATGTTTATTTTTTAGGATTGAAAAATATACTCGCCCTTTCTGAATAATAAAAATAACAAATTTTGTACATCCTCTTTGAGTGAACAGGTTTGCCTATTATATATATATTTTTCCTTTCCTTGTGTCGTCTTCCAAAACATTAAATTTTTTTATTTCAAGTGTAATTTTTGACGAATAAAACAAGAAATACGCGTTCCATCAAAAAATGGTTTTAGACAAATTTGTAGGTCTGTTCTAGGTGCATGATTTCTGTATCAGTATTTTTTTTTGTAGCTTGCATAGTTTGACCGCAAAATGGAATTTTTAATTTTTAATTATTTTTTGTGCGATCAAAATTTGAATTTTCGAATTTTCGGAAAAATTCAAAAAGTTGTTATGATAGTCTTGTAGGGCTCTCAAAAAGAAACATTCTTCTTTTCCTGACTTTTTTTCATATCATGCGTTGTTCGGTTTAAAATATCAATTTTCGTTTGTTTTTTGCGCTGTTGAAAATGCTATAATTCTGATAATTTTAATTTTATCAAAAAATTTCACTGCGATAAATTGTTTGTCGCTTGGAGTACTACTGATAACCGTACATAGAATTTTCAAATTTTGAAAAAAAGTGGTCTCAAAAATTTTCAAAATGTGTTTTCATGAAATGTGCTGATTTTTACCTGAAACGGCGATTTATCGCATTTTTTTTACATATTTCCGTTTTCACATATGTTTTGGAAACAATTTTCCCAGTTAATAACGAGAGTTATTTCATAACCAACAAAGCTGATTTTGTAGGAAATTTTCAGCATCTAGGGGAAAATCTTGACGTGCTGGGGAAAAAATGATGTCAGAATCGTGTTCAGCTCCCCAAAATACGTATACTCTGATCTCTCGCAGAACCCCCTTTCTTGTGGACCTGTGTAATGTATGTTCAAATAGTTGGTTTTAAAATGTAAGTAATGGAAAAACTAAGAGAACCATTTGATTTCATCCAAAAAATTACATAGAGTTCATTCGACGGACGATCTTCTTCTCAACCTAACTGAAATTTTTTTTTTTTTTTAACAGATCTTTCGAAAAAAAGTTCTTTGAACAATCAAAAATTTAAATTCTTTTTGATGACAAATCAGCTGCCAATGCAATGTTTACATTCCAATATTAACTTTGCTACTATGTCAATTCGTCTGCCCATAAAACTGAATAGGTAACAAAATTAAACTATTTACAAAAAACTAATTATAGGGTCAAATAATTTCCAGAATGTCAGAATTGCAGGAAGTTGTAGCTATTTTGATGAAACTTGGTTGAACTTCAGTGTTGAATGAGCCAACCTTATGTTTGAAATGGTATTCCAATAATTTCGAAATTCAGGGAGTTATACGATTTTAAATTTTGAGACCCGACTTTTTTTAAAAACCCATATCATCAAAATCGCTGATTGAATTTCAAGGATTTGGTAGGTGTAGCGTATCATGTATAGGAATTTTGGATGTTTATATTGTTTGATTCAATAAATTTTTCAAAAAATATAGAATGAGTGGATAAAATTCTATCAAAATAGCATTAAGTTTAACAAACTTTTACATCTGATTGGTAAAGACGTTTGTTTTTAGTTCATTGACTATTTAAGGAACATGTTTCACGAGATCATTCAGGTTCCTGAGCCTCAAAGTAAAGAAAAATTGGGTTGTATCTCTAAAATTGAAAAAATATCTTTTTTACGGATTTGAAATCTTATTTTTCTCGAAAATGACGCAATATATGAATAACAGTTCATAGCTCAAAATTATTCAGCTTCCTGAAATCTATTGAATTGTTCCCTTTACAGATGTTTATATAGTATAATTCAATGAATGTTTCCAAGAATATAGAAAAAATCGACTAAAATAGCATTTAGTTTAACAAACTTTAACATTTTAATTGTGAAAAGGCTTGTTTTCAGTTCACTGACTATTTAAGGAATATGTTCCATGAGATTATTAGGCTTCCTGAGTCTTGAAGTAAATATAAATTGGTTTTTATTTCTAAAATTAAAGAAATATCATTTTTAAGGATTCAAAATCTCATTCTTGTCGAAAACGACGCAAAATATGAATATATGTCTATGGTTCAAAATTGTTCAGCTACCTGAAATATATCTAAGTGTTCTCCTATCAGATGCGTATCTTGTGTGTTTGACACAAATTTTCCAGAAAATATGAACAATCTATTAAAGCGACTAAAATAGCATTTATTTTGACGAATTACCAGATTTTACTTTTAAAAACTTTTTTTTTCAGTTGAGTATCAATATTCAAACTCGTTTTTGAAAAAAAATCTTGATGTTCAAGGAATTTGCTCACGTTATTTAGAGCGTATGCAATTTTGGATCGCGACACTACAGCAAGAAACATCAAAGAACCAAACGCCCTCACGATAAGGCACATTTTCGATCATTTTTTCCCCTTTTGCTTTACATAAAATCTGTTTTGGATCCGCGAGTATACATACTGGGCTCGCACTCTCCATTCTGAATTTGTTTACATTTTTGAATGCATACGAATATTGATGAACAAACATTCTTTTCTTACTTCTGTCATGCTTGAATTCGACCCCGACAAAACAAGTTGAATCACCCAGCTTGATCTCAACCGATTCACTCAATGCGTCAATTACGATATCCAACGATTTTTGCGATTTTGATGCAGCTAATTCGTCATCAACAAAAGGCACAACAATAACTTAATCGTTGTTCACAAAACCGCGGAAAATGCACTTTTCACTCGCGTACTGCTCGAGCCCCAATTCTTTCAGAGCGCACGTGAACTTCGCATTCCAATACCGCGCAGACCATTTCAAACCACACCCCGCTTTTAACAAGCAGCACACGTTGTTTTTACTTGCAGCACTGCGAATCCCCTCTGGCCCTTCCATAAAGATCTCCTCATGGAGATCCCCGTAGAGAAACACGGTTTTGATGTCGAACTGCATCAATTCGAAGTCCAAATGCCTCGAGCACATAGCCGAGCCTTATGTTTCACTGGATTGCCTCTGTCATCTCGAAGAACCTTAAGCACCCACTCGGAATCAATAAGTTTCATTTCATGTGTTCGAGGAACGAATTCCCACTTGCGATTTTCGCGATGCGAGTCGATCTCTGCCTCAATTGCCTGTTTCCATTCGGAACAAGTTTTGGTTTTACACTATGAGCCCGAATAGTTTATAAGACTTGCAGCAAAAATGTTCTTCATCAAGAGGGCAAAACACTTGGAGATTCCTTTGCCAGAACAACCAAATTCACATCCAGATCATACTGTTGTTTTCAAAATTTTTGTCTCTATACCATTCCATGGTAGTTAATCTTTTGAGGTCAAAATAGTTTTGAGTGAATTCAACATTAAAACAACATTTAGGATTGATGCCAAACATGATGAATTTATAAAATTAGGTAAAGATTCTCTTGAAGTTTTTCAGCTTAATAATGAAGCATATAAAATTGTAAGTTTAAATTGTGATAAATGGTATGCAGACCAGATTGGTAGATTACTATCTAATAGAAAAAAAGAAGATCATGGTAATTTTTTGAACAATCCAAAAAACCATAAAGTTCTTGCTAAACATCAGGTCAAATCTGGTTGTCAATTTGACTGGGAACATGTTTTGGTTTTACAACATGAGCCCAATAAGTTAAAAAGATTTGTAACATAATTTTGCTTCATCAAGAAAGAAAAACACTTTAAGATTCGTTGCCAGGACAACGAAGTTCACATCTAGATCATAGTGTAGTTTTCAAAATTTATATCTCTATACTATTCTATGGTAGTAAGTCTGATAAGGTTTAAGAATTTTGAGTGAATTTAACATTAAAAGAACAGTTAGGATTGATTCTAAACTTCATAAACTCACAAAATCAGGCAAAGATTCTCTTGACATTTTTCAGCTAACTAATGGAGCACACAAAATTGTTAGTTTAAATTGTGATCAATGTTATTTAGGCCAGACTGGCCTATGACTTTTCACTGGGAACGTGGGTGCGGCAGCATATTTAGCTTGAAACGCGGCCTGTCGCAAGCGAGCCTCCGGTTGTCAATCATGCTGTTCCTCAGTCGGCAGAGCTGGACCCTCGTCGCTGCGTTGCGTCTTCTTCGTAAACCGAGAAGCAGATTCGGTAAATGCCTGTCGCAGGTTCTCTGGTTGCCCTGGTGCAAGCGTAGCCTCAACTCTTTTTTGAGATCTTGATTCCGGCGTTCGGTGGGGTTCGTGCGTGGGTGGTAGTCCGAGGTGGTCCATTGTCACTAAAGACTCGTCGAGGATAACCGTAGTGGCTAAAGACTTCCTCTTCGAATTTCTTGAAGAGCTCAGTCGCATCGGATGCCCGTATAGCGAATGCCTCTGCCCAGAAAGTAAATAGGTGTGTGGCAACTGAAATAAAGTTGTTTCCCCGGTTAGAGCGGGGATAAAGTCCCATGAAGTCGACGGCAATTTGTTCCGTCAATTTGTTCTTATTGTGGAAAGCTGTATGTTCCGGGGTGAGATTCTGGGCTTCTTGCCGGTAGGTCAGGCTCTTCGGGTAACAGCTTATCAGGATTAGGGTTTTGTGATAACGCGTCTGGCAGTTCATTGTTTTTCCGGTACATGCTCGATCGTGCGTAGGAACTTTCTGAGAAACAAGTCCCAACGCGTGAGCTTTTGTCGCGTGTCTTTCTGGCGCTCTAGCCAGGTTAATGTCTTGCTATCAATCCGTAGCGTGAAGGGTTGGTCTTTGAGGAACGGCCGATACAGTTTGATGGCCCAGACAATCGCGAAACACTGCCGCTCATTACAGTGTTACCGGGCCTCAGTGGATGAAAATTTTGCTGTAAGGTAAGGAGGGGCAGCGCCGATCAATTAACAGTCAATGGTTTTTTTAATGTTAATGAGATGTGAAATTAATCATTTTTTTTTCATTTCAAGCCCAAGATTATTGTATATCATATTTCTATAAGTATTATTTACATCAATAAAACAATGATTTGATAATTTAATTGTTTCTAACAAGCTGTTTTTCGTCGGCTTTGCCCCTCAGAGAAGGGCTAAGCAGCTTTTTATGAAAGTCAAAACATCTGGAGATGGAAAAGCATGTTGGTTTGCTTCTGTGGTATTTTGGGTACTGGAAACATTAACTTCAAACGTCTCCTGTAAGAAGAATAAGTTATTTTGAATGAAAATAGTGAAAGCTGCGATATAACCTCTTATTCGTTGACATTCCACTAGAAACGGGCTCACGCAAATGTGTCTACCGTGGCAATACAAAAAACAAGCTGTACCATCCGGATTGAGAATAATAATAGTTAATTCGCGAGTGCTCTGCCGGAAGTGGCCTCTAGGCGGAATGTTCTGGAAGTAGTCTCGGCGCCGAGATTTTGAAATTAACATGTAAAAAAGGAAAAAATCTTTAATGATTTCACCCAGATACATTTTTTTGGCTGGAAAATCACGAAAATAGAAAGTACAGGTCTAGCTTTATTTTATAGAAACTTTTTTCCCAAAATCTGCTAAGTGTCCTTTAAATATGGAGCGATTCTCGTGTCAGTGTGTCAATGTATTTTTTGAAAAATGGTAAGTAGTAACCTTTAAGCATTCCTCTAATAGACAGTATTCACAAACGCACTGATTTTATAATGAATGTGGAGAGTACTTGTGTTTTGCGTTCATAGGAACAGATGGTTTCGAAATATTCTCTGGTGAGATAAGTTTCCTTCAACCCATCAGCATCTATCCCGCATTTTTACTCCGTATGTAAAGTCGAAGGAGCCTATTCCGGAGTGGTTGGTGGAAGGGGGCAAAGTGCTCCTGCCGAAGATGGACAACTTGTCTGCCCCTCAGAATGACGGACTAATAACTTGTCTGATTGAGCTGTATAAGCGCAGCATCATATAAGCGCTGCCGATCAAGAAAGCACGAAAGGAAAACTTCGGCGAACAGCTGCTCGACAAGAGGATGCACAGCATCTTCCAAAGAAATATGAACGACCAGTCGATGTCGTATGAGCTAACGTTTGCTTTTCTTCAATAACCCGTATTGAAGTCAAGCAGAGAGGGTTTTATTTTGGCGTTTCAAGACAGTATAATTTTCACTGATGCATACCGTCACCACATTTTAAGCCAAGAAATTCTTGATAATAGCTGCATAGCGTGCCATGCACATCCCCAGCATCTAGAACACATATTATCCACTATAGTTGTCCAACTTATGCGGGAACGACGTGTACAACGCTATCTTCTCCAAACTCGCAAGTGACAAAACAATGTTGTTAAACAATTTTTCACATTAATCAATATAAACTGTGATATATGTATATTTGTAAAAAAAAGTTTGCTTATGGCAATGACCATTGTTATTCAAAGACTATCTATTGTGACAAGATATTATTTCTCAATAGCGAAATTTTTAAGAGCAGAATTTTTATTCAAAGCAGAAGGAATTTTATTTGGTAATTTGGTCCAAATGATCAAATAAGATTTTTCATTTTAAGCCAAACTTGTTCCCAAAATTCCGATCACCGTTAATCATAGTTAGGATCGAGTCCCAATAATCTTTTGGCTCGAAAAAAAATTATGAAAAAAAATATCCGATTTTTTTGTACTTTTCTCCAGGTTTGGCGCCATATTGGATTTTCTACTGGACCAAACACCATCCTGACCACAGATTCTTGAAGAGCATACCCAAAACTTGAACATAAGTCAAAAAATAGTAGTTCATGGTCGTTAATGGGTTAAGACGTTAATTAAGTCTTAATATAACTTTGTTTTAAATTTCGACATGACATGTCGTGCAATTAAAATAAAGCGTATCTGCAGTTCAAATAAGCCACTCACTTCTTTTTAGTATCTTTAAAATAAAATTCAAATAGTCCTTATTCTCGTCTTTTTCACGAACATCAGTCATGTATATCGTATTATAAAATGGATATTCATTGAACCACATTAGAATCAAGGACATTTGTATCCTATTTCGAAGATTCTTAAGAGTGACCGATGACTTATTCGAACTGCAAATACGCTTTATTTCATTTGCGAGGCAGATGTGGTCAGGTAGTTCAGGTGGGAACATATGTGGCTTGCAGATGGGGGCTGCAGATCAATTTAATACCTTCAGATTGAGTGTGAAAGGTTCAGAATTACATCATTTTAAGTTAAAGGTATGTAGAATATGTAGTCTGGAGTTTATGACTGAGGCTTACGACAGGTTTTGAAGATAAATTTTCGTTTGTGCATTTTATTGACCATTATACTCCTTGCTCTAAGAACTGCGGACCCCACCGTCAGGGCCTGCCATTTTGTAATAAATGATTTGCTAATTCGGGCAGTATCCATTGGATCTCCGTCTTTAGTCGCTTTCCACTATTCAATTGTCAAATATCTCAACTCATCGAATTATTAATATTCTACTGATAATTGGTGGCTAAATTCCACATTAATGCAACCTGATGCTTATTTATGAAAAGTAATTTTTATAAAGTTTGCTAAGTAATGTCAATTTTCTATGAAATTGAAGGATTTTTTAATAGTTAACATTTTTTCATTTTTCTCTGCTCTGTTCAAGCAATCAAAAAGCAGTATTTTTGAGATGAAAACAGACTGCGATGTGGCCTTTTTGTTACACAATTGCGTCGCTCTATTAAAATTGTTTATTTCTCATGCTTTTCATGTTTATAACATTTTTTCAAATATTATATGCAGTTCTGAATAATTTTCTTATCGCCAAACAATTAATTTTCCGCTATCTAATTAGGTAGTAACTCGACTACTGACATTAGTAATTTCCTACCAATCTTTAGTGGCTCGCCTTTCGCTAATCGAATCTGAAAAATGTCACTAGTAATTAATTACATTTTAGCAATTCTTATTTAGAGAGCGAAAAAGCTAATTCAGCAACTAGTAATCTAGAAATCAAATTCCCAGTTTTTAATTACGTTAGAAATTAGATTTTATAGAACATTTTTTGTCTCCTGAAAATCAGCTAAATAAGGGCTGATTCGTTATGCTGTGACACCCTTCATTTATATTCAAACATTTCTGTTAATCAGTGAATTCATTCGATGAATTTATGTTATTTTCAACAAAAACAACGAAAATTCAAGAAAAACGTTGATTGTCTACCAAATAGTTGAAGTTTCCAGCAAAGTGAGTAGCTGAATGTTCAATCCAAAAAGGCAAATTTTCAGTTTAAAAATCACTTTCATATTTCATACCTTATCACACTCTTTTACTTATTCCTCTTCGTAATGATTTTTGTTATTTGTCTGTGTTTGAGATATTCTTTTCATCTTTTTCTCCTCTCCGCGTTTTGGCTTAAATGCGAACCGAATTGATAAAACCAATAAAAAAATTCCATTTTTTTCGGTTGAAGGTTCATTCTTTAATTGGAAAGTCTGTTCTATTTTTGGTAAAAAGTTTATCTCGTTTGGCTAAAGAATTCGTCTTTTTTAGTTGAAAATTTTATTATTAGCTAGAAAATTACTGTATTTTGTTGAAAATTTGTCTTGTTTGGTAGAAAATTAATCTTCTTGGTTGAAAATTCATCTTTATGTTTGGAAATTCATTATTTTAGTTGAAAAATCTCTCGGTTTAAAAATTGAATAGCTTTAGAGAAAATTCGTTTTTTTTGTTTGAAGTCGAAAAATCTTTCTTTGTTGCAATATAAACTATTAAATTTTTCATTGACAATCGATAGTTTGTTGGTTGCAAATAGAACTGCTTTGTAGAACATTTATTTTTTGTTGAAGATTCGTCACTTTAGTCAAAAATAAATTTTTTGGTTGAAAATTCAAATATTCGGTTAGAAATGCGTTTTTTGGCGAAGAATTGATTTCTTTAATTTAAGATGGAACTATCAGATTTTTGATGCCACAATTCATATTTTCATTTACAAAATGATCCTTTCTTGTCAAAAATTTAACTTTTTGCTTCAAAATTCACATATTTTGTTGAAAATATCGTTTATAATGGTATTTATAAAATACCATAAGGAGATTAGTGGGAGTGGGCTGACTTTTGTCATAGACACACCTGTCAATTAGCAGGTTCTCTCGACAGCCTGCTACACCTTTTTTCCAGCCACGTTGTTCGTACATCTCAAGCCACACAGGCCACACAAGTTATTGGCGTGTAATTCTCTGGGTTGAACAAGTTTTTTTTTTCGGTAGGAATATAGTGCGTCCTAACACCAGCCACTGCGGAGTAGACGTACCCGACTTTAAATATGAGGTGAATATACGGGCGAAATGTTGGTGTGTGGAAGTAAAATTCTTGCAGCGGAAGTTCGTGATACAATCTGGTCCAGCACCAAAGAAGTTCTTCGTGTCTGTAAGTGCTTTTTTCACCTCTTCGGCAGTGATTGATGGACAGTCCTCCTCAGAATTCATGAGGTTATCGCAAAATTCCTTGAGGCGGGTGATATTGTTAGTAACTTTTTTCAACTTTATTGTTTTCGGGATCTTGTATACCTCTATCCAAAAAGTCTCTACCTCGTTGGGTTTGGGTGGATTTCGGACAAAAACAGGGTGTTCACTGAAGAGGCTAGATGGGTCAGCGAGAAACTCTTGATTCTCCCTGATCCATCTCTTCCTCTTCTGTACTCTCCTCCTTGCGTCAGATAACAGCCGTATTTTGTCAACAATATGCTGCTTGATTAACAGCAGTTTTGACTTGTTCAGTGTGTGATTCAAGATCCTCAGTTCTTGGGCAAACTTTGGAACCCGTTCCGCGAATGGTCTACCAGATGTTATGTAGTCAATCACACATTGAACACGGGACGTATCCTGTCTTGCCCATCCAATCTTCTTGTTCAGTTGATGCAAGCGTCTTTTGGTCTTTTGATCCATCGTCGGTTTGAGCCTAACAAACACAGTCTTCCCCTTTTTCCCCATTATTGAATAATAATTAAAGCAATTATAACACTTAAATAAGTTATTTATGAATTTTTCCTATTGGTTCAAAAATAACAATTTTTTATAATGTGCAAAAAGATGTTTTTTTTGTATTGAGTCATATGCAGACAGTTAAAAAATAGTTGAATATGTTGAACCTGAAATTTATTCTGCTTGAACCAAAGAAACATTTTATTATTTTGATTTTTCAGAAAAAACTTTCGTCATGATTTAGGATTTTTGGTATTTCATATTTTTGTGCGATTTTGGAACTTTATAAACACCAAGAAAAAAATGTTTCCCATGAATAAAAAGTAATAGCATGTTTCTTTGGTTCAAGCTGGAGAAATTTCAGGGTCGAATCAATCCAAAAAACATATTTTTGTATATTTTCAAACAATTATAAATAAGGCAAAATTTATTCTTGAATTTTAAAAATTTTTAATTGTTAATTTAAAAAAAGAACAGAAGATATAATCCGATTTCAAAAAAATGTTCATTGACTTGTTTTGGATGTCGAACCCACAAATTGCTATCCCTCTAGCTCAAACGATTCTATTAATTTTAGCATTTTTCTTCGCTCTACTGAAGAGTGTAGTTTTAAATTTACATCGAAAGTATTAATTGTAGTAAGGAAGAAATGACAAATCTTGGAAAGAAATATTTATGAGAACGATGTTAAACATATTAAAATTGTGTACTTAACTAATTTTTATATTTTTTTCTGACTTTTATATCACTGTGAATGGATTTCCAACGACCTAAGTATATCCAATTTTTACAAATAAATTCTTGAATGGCAGAAATTAGAAAACGCCAGCGACGAAGACGATGAAGAACTTGATTCTGATTTTCATCCTCATGATAATTTTTAAAGGTCTTAAATCAATAATAGTATAAAGTAAATTCAGTAAAATATTATGAAATATTTTCATGTAAATTAAAAAATAATCGAAATAGCTATTTTCAAGTGTCACATACTTTTTCTCGGGAACAATTTTATCGGAGTCTGTATTAACAATTTGTGTCGTTTGCTCAAATTCAATAATTTCATTATATCAAACATAAACTATTTCTGTGACCAGTCACAGGGGTGCCTTCCCGACCATGAGGCATTGGAAAAGGAGGAGAGGAGTGATCCTACATTATTTCTTTGACAAGTCACAGGGTTTCCTTCCCGTCCCCATGAGACGGAACATCGATTCAAAGAATTCGCGTTCTTTTTTGTCGCTAAAAGATCCTATCGAAATACATATCAAGAAATGAGATGAATAAAAAACAATAGTTATTAATTTAGTATGAAAAATTTATATTTCGAAAACTATTCGAGATATTGATTTAAAAATTGCATATACATGTTTCTCGCAACACATCCCATAGAAAATCATACTCCGAAGTGATCACCATCATCAAGTCGAAGGTCTTGGGGTCTGCAGAGTCTTCCGAGAATGCTTCATCGATGTCAGCATTGGGCATACAAAAATAAATTTGCAAACGGTGCTCGCCCTTCAGATGATGTCTTCTGCTATCTGGAGATTTCTCACTTTCGGAAAATAAATATTTACGGTCAAAATATCAATTTTTTCAAAACAAGGGTTTGTCTTTCAAATATTTATCGATCTAAAGATCACGCAAAACCTTAATTCTTAAAATTCCTGGGAAGATTTAAATAATGTTTTATTTGGTAAATTAATTTTAAGAGAACATTCAAAAAGATTTCATTAGATTTTGAAAACTGAAGAACAATAATCTGGAAGATTTTTTGGTAAGATGTTTTTATTTTGCAGGATATAAAATGATTTTTGAAAATTTCGAAAAATAATGAAGAAAATTTCAAAGCAAAATTTTTCACTTTTGCAAAATTACAAAATTTTAGAACAAATTCGTGTGAGTTACGGAAATTTGGAGAATTCTTGCAAAGATTTCAGAAAATTTAAAACAAAATCGATTTTTGAAGATTTCGAAGAAAAAATTTTCTAAAGATTAATAGGACATTAAAATTTTTTATTTATTTAAAAAAATTATTTTAATAGAATATTCCAAAAGATATCCAAAATTATGTTCAAGAATCTGAAAGATTGTTCTGAAATTTTTTGTATTTTGCAGGATTTTTAATCATTTCCTGAAATTTCTAAAAAAGAAGATTTTTTGCACGATTACCAAATTTAAAGAAGAATCGAGTTTATTCAACAAATATAAAGAAGTTTTGTAAACGTTCAAAAATAATTAAGTAAAGATTTCAAAGAATTTAAAACAATTTCAAAAAATTTATAACGAATTGTAGATTATGAAAATTTCGAAAAAAGT
Source organism: Andricus grossulariae (assembly GCA_011634705.1). NCBI lineage: Eukaryota > Metazoa > Arthropoda > Insecta > Hymenoptera > Cynipidae > Andricus > Andricus grossulariae. The sequence continues at coordinate 248,400,147 of JAABKJ010075445.1, forward strand.
AGAGTTTTAAATATTTTGAAAGGTTTCAAGAGAATAAACAAGTTATTTTAAGATTTCTGGCAAAATTTAAATAATTTTTATCATGACAAATTAATTTTGAGATAAAATTGAACAAGATTTCAAAACATTTCAAAAAATTTCAAAAATTGTCAGAAAAGTTTCTAGAAGATTTTAACTTTAAATCAAAAAAGTTAATTTTCTACCAAAAAATATGAATTTCTGAAAAAATATATGAATTTTCAACCAAATAATTAAATCTTGAACCAATGAAATAACTTTTGAACATAGTAATTCAACTTTCGACAAAGTAGTTGGATTTGCAGTGTTTTAATTGAATCTTCATTTGAGAACAATCATTTGCAAAAACAAATAAACAAATTTTGAACAAAATAGTTTAATATTCAACGAAATAGTAGAACTGCTAACTAGAGGAATTCTTAAAAAATGAAAGAAATAAAGTAATAAACGCTGAATTCTGAAATTTGAGTCAGAAATATAATGGCAGACGTTTTAGTCAAAAAGAATTAACTTTTTCAACCAAAATTGCTAGATTTCCCTATTAGGTTCTATTAATCCAGTTCGGATTTAAGCCACAAAACGAGAAAAAGAGAAAATTTCTTGATAAAAGAGAAATTTTTCAAAAATGGTAAACATGGGAATAGGGAATGAATTTTAAGTTCGTTTTTAGATACATTACATGTAAAATAAAATAACTAATTTTCATTTTTTCAAGCATTTCAAACAAAATAAATTTGCATTTATATTCTCTATGTGTGATGTCACATTCTGTGTTAATTCCTTCCCAAATTTTGTACCTTCCCCAAATATCCATAAAACTATGGACATGAAATTGTTCAAGCGAAAGAAAAATAAAAAATAAAACCCAAACCTTCAGGAACAAACTCTTGTATTTCATTAAAAATTAAAAACCTCAGAATCCAGATAATAGTAGTAGAAAACAATACATTTTTTTAATTTTAACTAAAATTGAAGAAAATTAGACTCTGAATAATTGGGCAGACAATCGGCTTTTCGCCCCTCGCCGACGTCGGTTGCCAACGACGGTGGGACCATGGCAGCTTGAAAATACCTTTGCAGGCCCAACTGTAGTGACCATAGATCGGTTACCAAAGCAGGGCCGACTTTGGGCCAATGGTCAAGCTCTGGCATCCGACCGAATATCGCACCTGAGGTGGAACGAAGAAACGAGCCTCAGGTTAAAAAAGTCGATTTTCCTGTTTTTATTGATTCTGAATCATGAAGATTTCTCCTATCGAATAAAAAAATCCCCATTGCTTAACCATTAAAGATGAATTGTCTTCCTTTCAATTTGATTAGCTTATTCCCGTAAACTCATTTTCGGTCCTCAGACTGGTTTCTTCGTTCCGCGTTACATATTCTAGAAAATTGGAATCAAATTTGAATAGTTGAATTTAATTCGACGTTGATAAATATTTCATCCGGAAATACCTTGAAAATGTATTTTGTATCCTGTTTGAATATTAAAAGTACGGTGTCAGATTATTCCACAAGTGTCCAGTCATATTTTGTCCATAAGGAAAATAATCTCCTAATTTCAAAGAATTGTAAGTAAATGAAAAAATTTTGTCATTCAGATCGAATTTACTGGGATTTTTTCGCTAAAACGTTGAAATGCGAAATAAATGTAATATTTTAAATTTCAACTAAAAAAATTTGTATTCTAAATGAAAAAATATTAAAATTCAACCAAAAGAAACGCGGATTATCAACAAAAACAGGTACGCCTTAATTAGGAAAGATTAGTTGTTACCCAGGTAGTTGCACTTTGAAGTGGAAAAATCAAATTTCCACGAAAAGAGAGGAATCACAATCATATAGGTATTTAATTTTGAAATTTATCGATTCATGTGCCAAAGCTTAGATTATTGCTACGAAATATTTGCAATATTTCACTCTAATTTGTTTAATTAGTTAGAATTCCATTTCAAATTTTTTTTCATGGTAAAAATATGTAATTATACATATAGAAATAACTAGTTGAGTTTCAAAATTACGTATCACTGATAAAAATTTTCTTTCTCTAAAATTTCTCTACTCTATGCGATACATAAATTTTCAACGAAGTAATTGAATTGCCAACTAACAAAAATTTTTAACAAAATAGTTAAAATGTTCACCAAACCGATCAATTGTCAACTTAAATGATGAATCTTAAATCAAGAAAATTATTTCTTAACCAAATTTTTATCAGTTTTCAACAAAGGAAATAAAATTTGAACTAAAAATATGCATCTTATACTTAATAATGAATTCTGAACAAAGTACACATAATTTTCGACCACACAGTTGTTTTTCAACTACAAAAAGTTTATTAACAATCAAAAATGGAATAGCTTAAAACGAAGTTTTACAAAAATAGTTAAATTTTCAACCGAAGAGACCAATTTTGATAAAAAATGATGCATTCTCAATCAAAAAATTAAGTTTAAACAAAGTTGCTTAAATTTCAATCAAGTAGTTTGATTTGCAACCAAAAGAAATGAATTCTCAACAAAAAAATGTAATAGCTGAGATTCCAACCAAAAAATATTTAAGTTTAAAATCGAGGACAGTTAAATTCAACCAAAAAGACGGATTTTTAAAAAAGCAGTTGAATCCTTGAACAAAAAGACGAATTCTCAATAAAATAGTTGAATTTTGAATCTTTAAAAAAAAGGTCAATTTTTTTCATTCAAATTTTTTTATCGCAATTGACTATTAAATTTATCTTAAATCATGCTAAAATATTCATTAAAAATAATTTTTGTACATAAAAACATTGATTTAAACCTTTATCACTTTCGAAGCGAATGTTGGAAGGAGTGAGTTCCGCGAAATCCTTGAAAAACTCGGATTCCTGACACCATTTTTTGTTAAAAAACATCACTTACTACTCTATATTCAAAAAATATAATATAAAATATAAAATGTAATAATAGAAACTGTCTTATTCATATTCTATTTTTTTATTATTCAATTTTTACCTCCTAAGAAAATAATAATAACCAAAACATAAATATTCAATTGAATGAAGAAAAATGAGAATTTCGCACAAAAAAAACTTTTCTTGGAGTAAAATGGTTAAAAAAGAATCTTCTCGCTTGATTTAAATAAATCTAATAGTCAATTACAATAAAAAACAATTAAATAAAAAAAATGAGAAAAAAAGCGGCGTCAGCAGGAATCGAGCCCAGACTTTTCGTTTACAAACTCGGAGCGCTACCGTCTGACCTAATCGGGAGGCGAAAGACTGCCGCATGGCGGTCCATATAACATGCAAGGATTTTTTTTAACGTCATTTTTCTCGATAATGAAATAACAGAAAAAAAAAATTTTTTAAATTAAATTCCCTTGCAAAAAAAAAATTTTCGAGAAAAGTATTTAAATAATGCATAGAATTTGTAGAGTATTATTCTGGAAGAGAAACGATGTAGTTATACAGTAGAAGCGACCGAATCCTTTGTTGAAAACGCGGTTGAAATCCGGCCACCTGGACAAATTTCCCCTTTTTCCCCTCTTCTCAAAAAACTTCTTTTTCCTCTTTTTTCTTTATGTATACGATATTTGAAAATACGATATTTGAATCACGCGGAGAATTCTCTGAAGTAAGTTTACCCATTATTGAATAATAATTAAAGTAATTATAGTACTTAAATAAATTATTTATAAATAAATAAGGTACACGTTTCAAGTGCTTAACCATTAAAAATAAATACTCTTAAAACAACATTTGAAGCTGAAAATTTTTAAAGCATATTGAATAGTGAACAATAATAAAAAATTACAAAATTTAAAAATAAATTTTTTGCTCAATAACCATTTTTTTTAATTGTGCAAAAACATGTTTTTTTTTTTATTGAGTCATATGCACACATTTACAAAAAAGTTGAATATGTCGAACCTGACATTTATTTAGCTTGAACCAAAGGAAACATTTTATCATTTTGCTTTTTCGAAAAAAAAACTTTTGTCGTGATTTAGGATTTTTGGGATTTTATATTTTTTGGCGATTTTGGAATGTTATAAACACCACTAAAAAAATGTTTCCCATGAATGAAAAATAATAACTTGTTTCATTGGTTCAAGCTGAAGAAATTTCAGGTTCGAAGCAATCCAAAAAGCGTGTTTTTGTACATTTTCAAAAAATTCTAAATAAGGCAAAATTTTTGTTTGAATTTTTAAAATTTTAGATTGTAAATTTAAAAAAAAAGAACAGAAGATATTAATCGATTTCAAAAAATTTTTTCTTCCCTGTTTTGTATGTCGATCCACAAATTGTTGTCCCTGAGCTCAAACAATTCGATCAATTTTAGCATTTTTACTTCGCTAAATAAATAAATGTCCAGTAGGCAGACATATCTCAATCAGATCGGGTTTTAGCGTACTACTTTTGTGAAAAATCGATCCAAACATCGGATCTCTTGAAAATCTAGTTTTTCTATAATTTTAAGAATCAAAATAATATTACTGATGATCTTATATAAAATAAATAACATAACTTTCTCATATTTTTCTTGCGATCGAATTCTGTTTTCTGTCGCTTTTTACCAATTAAAAAAAACAATTAGATTCAAATAAACGATGGCTTCTTTTCTCATGAATACATTTCCTACAATTCTACTGTTTTCATGTGTAAAAGTAAATTTTGTCATAACTGAATTCGTAACAAAAATGATTTTAGAAGAATTTTTTTCAACAATTACCTATATTCAAAGATTATCAAACTATTCAGAAAATCAGAGACCGTGAATTAATTCGAAATGTTTTCTTCCTTAATCAACTGTTAATATACATTCATTTATGAGTTTAACATTCAACTGTAGTTCTAAAAATAACAACTGAACAATACTTGATTTTACGAGACTATTATAAGTCTCGTGACAGGGTAACAATTTACCTGTCAACTGCTGAAAGGTTCAACATAACCTCTCTCACCGGCACCGGAAAATAATCATTCTCTCCCTTCGCTCGGGGATTCAGAACGAGAGTCACACTCCATGAGGGCACTTGCGGCAGGACACTGATTCATCCTTCTTATGCGTTCCTTTTTGTTTTCTTTTATATATTTATTCTTCGATATGGAAAACATCGGACGACAGTGAAATTGACAGCAGAGACATGCCTATGATTGGCCAGGCGCTCTGGCCAATCATAGGCCAATCATAGGCAAAAGCTTTTTTATACACTACGATGACGATCCACTGTTGTCATTATCATGAATAATTTAATTAACGTAGCCGTACACAGTATACAATATAAAATTTTAACGAGTAATTGAGTTTCTTTAATAAGTAATAAATTGTCAACAACTGATAGCAAGGAATTATTGGTAAGTAATTTTCAGTACATATATTCTGCAAGAAAAACGCAATTTTTAGTTTCAAAATCTATTCGATCATTAGTGAAGTGTCTAAAGAAAATTATAAAATTTGTTATTAGCAGTTGATTAACTTAAAAGAATCAGGTTTAGTTGCTAAAAAATAGCCAAATAATGCATTCGTTAATTAGGCTTATTTCAAGAATTATGAAATGTTATAAACTCATAGCCAAAACTTATTGCTAAACAGATGGTTGTTTATTTCGTGAAAAAGCAGCATTTCATTTTAATTATATTAATTATATATTATAATTAACTATATATTATGTTAATCAACTTTCATTATTACCTTAACAACTTTTGTGAACAATGAAAATTGTTTATTGTCATCGTAATGTCCGTAATAATTTTAAGGCTAGTTATCTACAGTTAATTACGTTGAAAGAATAGAGCTTCTGTGCTTGGTACATAATTGCCATGATTCGCGGAATGTCTAGAATTTTGATTATTGTAAGCGGTCATAATGGGTGGTTCATTATCTCTGTCCGGTACGCGGTTTTAAGAGCTAAATGAGTTTTCTCTAGCATTATAATTAGCTCTGGTATTTTCCGCGGGTTAATAAGGAGCATAATTTTGTGAAGCGTTATAATTCTGGTTATATCTACCTCGGTTGTTATCATTATAAGTTGAATTTACATCAAGATTTTTTTTCAAAAACGAGTTTGAATATTGATACTCAACTGAAAAAAAAAGTTTTTAAAAGTAAAATCTCGTAATTCGTCAAAATAAATGCTATTTTAGTCGCTTTAATAGATTGTTCATATTTTTTTGAAAATTTGTGTCAAACACACAAGATACGCATCTGATAGGAGAACACTTAGATATATTTCAGGCAGCTGAAAAATTTGGAACTATAGACATATATTCATATTTTGCGTCGTTTTCGACAAGAATGAGATTTTGAATCCGTAAAAATTATATTTCTTTAATTTTAGAAATAAAAACCAATTTATATTTACTTCAAGACTCAGGAAGCTCAATAATCTCATGGAACATATTCCTTGAATAGTCAGTGAACTGAAAACAAGCCTTTTCACAATTAAAATGTTAAAGTTTGTTAAACTAAATGCTATTTCAGTCGATTGTTGCTATATTCTTGGAAACATTCATTGAATTATACTATATAAACATCTTTAAAGGAAACAGTTCAATAGATTTCAGGAAGCTGAATAATTTTGAACTATGAACTGTTATTCATATTTTCCATCTTTTTCGAGAAAAATGAGATTTCAAATACATAAAAATGATATTTTTTCAGTTTTATAGATACAACCCAATCTTTCTTTACTTTGAGGCTCAGGAACCTGAATGATCTCATGAAACATGTTCCTTAAATAGTCAATGAACTAAAAACAAACGTTTTTAACAATCAGATGTAAAAGTTTGTTAAACTAAATGCTATTTTGATAGAATTTTATCCACTCATTCTATATTTTTTGAAAAATTTATTGAATCAAACAATATAAACATCAGAATAGTAAATATTCGCTTTGATCTCCAAACTATTACAAAAGAATTTTAAACTCAATCAATATTCAAATTTCTCTGCTTATCTCTCTAAGAGATATTTCACGTAAAATTAAACACACTTTTCATCTTTGTATACATTTATAGAAAAACGTTGCTTTGGCCGCCCTACAAGCTTATTATAACAACCTTTTAAATCTTCTTGAAAAGTTGAAAATTCAAATTTTGATCGCACCTAAAATAACGAAAAATCCAAATTACATTTTGTGGTCAAACTATGCAAGATATGTACGAAGAAAAAAGAGAAGATTAAAATTGTGCACCCAAAAAAGATCTACAAATTTTTGAATCATCATTTCTCGACAGGGTTTTAATCGTGAACAATAACATCAGCTACGGGGGGGAAAAATAATGAACAAAAATTGTAAACCTGAAACATATACACACATTTTTTATGAATCACTCTTTTAAAGGACGCGTGGTTTTAGTTTTAATCATACAAAATTACATTGAAAATAAAAATTAAAAATTTGTGGAAAAACGACAAAAGGTGCGAAAAAAATTGATGGACAAAATATTTACAACTATTTACATAAATTCTTATAGCCATCTCCTTACTTCTATACTCATATGGCGCAATTTTACTCTCGGAAGAGTGAGCGAGTGATCGAAAGCAAGAGAGCGAGAGAGTGAGAAAGTGAAAGCGAGCGCATCCGCATCTTAGTCTACTCATACTATTACATAATAACTACATACAGATCTTCACGCTTCTAATATATGCGACATTCTCTTGCCAGCTTTCTTCACCTTCATTCATCTCCTTCCACCTTCCCACACATGCCACAACGACCTGGGAGACACAAATCCTTGGAGATACTATTCGGCAGTTTATTTCAAAGCCAACTTCCTTTAATTACAAAAGATGTTCATATTAAACAAGTTCTATGAGCAGATATTGTCAAGATACGACCTCTAACGCGCAGCCCAGACCGAATTGGAAGGTTTATATCATCCATTTCCCATTAAATATTTTTTTCTCTTATCAACTGTCATAAATCCAGCTCTTGCCCTATACTCAGAAATATGATCCAATTCGCACAAGTTGTAGATAAAGTGGATGCAGACAATGAAGACACGTTCAAGTTTGAAATTGAGGTCATCATAGATCCTATCATATAACACACATCCATATTCGAAATAAGGGAGCATCGAGGCTTTTTCAAGGTGGATTCGCGTAGCTCTCGGCAAAGAATCCCTACATCGCGTGAGCTGACGTTAAGTTCTAAGAGTTTTGCGTATTGCTTGTTCAATGATGTCTTTCTGAAAAGAGTACTGTTGAATATCAAACCAAAATCACTGACATAATTAGAGAAGTTAATATCATATCTGTTCAAGTACAAAGGTGGTAGGGAATCCAAGACATTAGAGAGATTATGAGTAGAGGATACAACTAGCATAGCATATTTTTTCCGTGGATTAAGTGACAGACCATCAGATACTATCCAGTTGCAAACGTTATTGATATCTTCCTGGACCATTTGAAGTAGGTACCTGAAGCTTCTGAGTGGCCCTTTGAGATATATTTTGCTATCATTAAGATAAACGTGATATTATCCAGTAGCGTAGAACAGCAGAAAAGTCGAATGTGAACACATCAAACGTTTTAGGTTGAAGTGTTATATTCAGTATATACACGTTAATGTGTGCAAAGCGCAATGACCGACCGCAAAGTGTAAGATTTGAAAGATGCGTGCCCTAGTCTAGTTTTGAAATCGGTTTTGCTCTGATGTAATATTTTTTTGCTATCAGCAAGTCAAAATAGAATGTTGTAGATCAAAATTTTCCACCTAGAATAGATCGAAAGACATTTTTTCAATAGCATGTTTTTCCATGAAACTACCATAGTTTTCATTGGAATCAAAATTCTGTCATGGTAACATGGACCATGGAATAAATAAGCCTAGGCTAAATAAAAATCCAGGACCATTTTTGAAATCATGAGAAGAGACATTTTGTTTAACAAGAAAATTGATTTTATGAATCGAAATTACTTTTTAAACATTTTTAAATTTATTTTTGATATCCTTATCCCTAAAATAAACGTAGTTCGTGAAAAATTAGAAACTGAGTTCTCCCCACGTGTTCATGGAAGTAATTTTCAATTTTAAAGCCTTTACACAAATTCAAAGTTTCTTCTTCCATTTGAGACAAAAGTCAAAATTTTTATTGAATTTAATTCACAATAGACTATTTTATTCCCTGATCGCTTCTTTTATATCTGCAACGTTTTTATGAAAATTTTATTTATTTAGGAAGTAGTAAAGTTCTTCTTAGATATGCATTTTGCATATTAAAATTTGATGTTATATAATTTATTTCAATTAAATTGAAATCTCCTCTCTAACATTACATAAAAACATGGCAAATAAAATGTTAAGAATAAACTATGAAATAAAATGATCTGCTGTTAATTAAAATAAGTTGAAAATTAAACGAATATTTTCGGCCAATTTAGTTGAAGATTGCGATTATGGACCTTCTGCTAAATTTGTTTTCACACCTGAGATGTCTGTAGGCCCTACCATAATGGATTAGTTTTCAATAGGAACAAGATTTATCGCTTTTATAGACATAGTATTGAGGAGTTTTTCAATATTCGTCTGTATGGAAAACTTGATAAGGCTAATATTATTGCTGGTGTAGTCGACAGTAATTCTACTATATTAGCAACGTCTGACTAACTTTAGGATTATACAGATGAAGAAGTATTTTCAGAATAACCCTAAATCCTTGATACGCAGAGCGAGAACTAGATTTAAGCAGAAAAACATTGGGAAAAATCCTAAAGACCTTTCTCAAAATTCATCCTTTCGAAATGCCTACACATCAAATGATAACACATGCTCCGATGGGCAAGCAAATAGAGTTTTCCAAGCATATGCTTCAAGTGTTCAATGATGGAGAGATCGATCCAGATCGCATTGTTTTCAGCGATGTAGCTCATTTTTGGCTGACTGGCTACGTAAATAAAAATCTTTTCATTTTTTGGAAAGAAAAAAACTCACATTTAGCCCATTCGAAACCGCTTCACCCTCTGAAAGTCCCTGTATGGGCAGCTGTTTCATCTGAAGCAATTAGTTTGCGGTTTTTTGATGTACCTTCTCTGGCGAAAGTCATCAAAAACTTCTAAAAAAAAATTCATTCCTCACAGGAAGGAAAAGGGTTTACTAATGAATCACTATATTACGCAAGATGGAGCATCCTCGTATCACATTCACACATTTTGTTAATACATTTTCAAACGATGCGGACATCACGTTATTGGACTAAGATACCCCGAATTCGCAGGTGGCAATCTTCTTACCTGTCGCCGCGCGTAAGGGTACTACTTCCACCCACTTCGTGAATAGGTCCTGAATCACCAGGATGTACTGAAATACGGATTTACTTTTGGGAAGGGGGCCCATAATGTCTACCGCTACAACGACCCATGGTTCTTCTACCACGTGGTGCCCCATTATCCCTACAGGTGGTCTTTGCTCGATTTTACACATTTGACAGGTTATACAACTATTTATGTACCTATTCGCATCTCCGTAATAGCTGGGTCAATAATACATTCGCGAGACTAACGCATAGGTGTTCTGGGTCCCTAGATGGCCGGCTTGTGGGTCATCATGGGCTTCCATTAAAACGGAATCTCCTTCTATGTCAGTAGGGACCAACTTCCAATCGTCAAGGTCGTCAACAAAATCAGTCACTCAAGTGTTAGGTCGGTAGTGATACAACCTGTCGTCTTCAATTTTCTAGGTAGGGAATCTATCCGCAAGATCAGACACAGCTTGGAATCGTCTAATGTACCAAGTCGGGACTGGGTCTTTAATTAAATTGATTTCCTCGGTCGAAAGAGATTCAAACATTCGGGAGAGAGCATCCGGAACGTGGTGGGAGGAGCCTTTCCTGTGGAGAATGTCAAAGTCATATTCGGACAAATATAGTGACCATCTTGCCAGTCTTCCGTAGGGTATTTTAAATTGTGCAACCACCAAAGTCTACTATGGTCCGTTATCACCGTAAATTTATATCCCTCTAAGTAGGGTCTAAACTTCTGGACGGCCCATACGATGGCAAGACATTCCTTTTTGCTGGTTGTGAATTTAACCTTCGCATCGGTCAAGACTCAACTGGCTTTTTTCATAAGGAAAAATCTTCCTGTGTGGTCATAACCAGGAATCGAACTCTTCAGCACTACAATCTCCAGCCAAGATGAATGAAATCAAATTGCTGTTGAGAACCCAAACCACTTGACCACCGGGTTAGGCCGTGGATATCGGCACGTGACTTAGCTGTCTCTATGATGACAACCAGATTTTGAGAAACGGCCAGTCGCCTGCCGAATTCCTCTACACTAGTGAGGGCATTGAAAAGTTCCACCAATTCATTGAACGAATAGAAGTCTTCTATTTGTCTTCAAACATGATTTACACACTCTTTTTGTCAAGTGATTAATTACGTCGTTTCTTCAAAATTATACCCTCTTCTCCATGCTAAGCAGCGGTGACAATTTTTTAGCGCGTAAAGCGGAGCACTTTGATCTTCAAGCTGCTGCTCGATACTTACACACTTGATAGTTAGATCAGATCATGTTTTCGTGTAGCACCGAATGCGAGGACTTCTTGATTGTCCAGCCTCAATTCCTATCTGATCTACCAGGAATCCATCTCTCGTTTTACCTAAAAATCCAGCCGCGGGGAAAGCCGTTCACCAACTTGCAGTTGAACTTGCGAATAACAATGCGAATTCACCCTGAGACGCTAGTGCAAATCCATGTAGAAATCCACCAGGCGCAAACCTAATAGGAAATGAGCTTGTTGATCAACCAGTAAATTCTTTACAGTTTGAACCAGATAATAATTTTCGGGCTCTGCCAAAAATGTTGGAGCGCAACTAGGCCCAATACCAGGGCAGCAGAATCTGCCACAGCCAGCAAATCCCTGGTTAAATTTTTAGGCTTTGCTGCAGGGATTGTATTCGACAAAATATATCAGAATAGAAAATGAAGCGGTTATATCCATGACAGATCCATTCAAAGCTCATTCCAACAAGTTTCGAAATTAATCGCCGACAACATCTGCCAGAATAGAAAATTGAGGAATGCGCCTACTGAGTACCTAACTTTATTTCATCAACGGACGGAAAAATATGCCAAATGAGAAACAAAAAGTGAAAAATACACTTCCAATTGAGGTATAAAATGCATATTCTGAAGGAAGAGAACGGAAAAGGAAAACAACGTTCAAATTCACTTCTATCTTTTTTCTCAAAGCTTCAATTTCTCTCCATTTAATAAAAATTCAGACTAATTATGAAAATTTTGAACTGAAAATGTAATCAAAATGTTAAACAATTACTTGAAATTATGAAAAATGTGAACAATTATACAATTAGAAAGTTTTTGAATTTACAGAATTTATAGAATATCTTTAAGCTGGAAGTTTTCTTTCACAAGAGGCATAACATTCGGCATACATTCAAAAAAACAGGGTTTTTAGATTAAACAATTTCGAAAGGGAAGTAAATATGACGCTACGAATTACTATATAGGTGTACTCACTAAGGGTGAATTCATTTGAGCTCATTTTATGAGCATTTTGCTTTCTAATAGATGTCAAATGAATTTTTCATCTCATAGAGGGAGGGTTTTCTCTGAGGAAAGAAAAAAAAAAGATACTTTCAATATTTTTTAGTGATATGCGGCAAAATACTAATGGACAATGTGAGCAATAAAATAATACTCAGTGAATGTGGTGTAGAGGAGACACTAGTTGACATATGTGAAAGAAATGCGTTAAGATGGTTCTGGATACAATAATATATTGAATACTTTTGTGTCGACTTTAGTGTTGATAGAATACAATGTGTCCACCCTATGTGAGAGACGAGAAATATTTGCCAATTAATAAACATTCAAGAAACAAACTTGGAAACAATTCAATTAAAGTATGAAGAAGTGAGATTGTAGAATTATAATATTTTAAAGTACAAGTATTGTACAGTTATTGTACAATGATTGTACAATGAAGAATTCGTATTAGGTGCCATAGAAAATGAAAATTCCGGATTATGCAAAAAATCCTCTTGAATGTTTTTGTTCAATATTAAAAACATTTATAGCAGATTTTTTTTAAAAATCCAGTTTTTCATTGTTTGAACAATTTTTTAAAAAGTTTTGGCTTATGTAAAGAAGGCATCCTATCAGCTTTTTGTGGACTGAACCATTTTCTAGGCCGCGAAAATTTGTTTTTTCTCGAAAATATAGTCTCAGAATTTTTCTCGTAAACGATGCAAGATATCACAAGAGAGCAAAGAGCATTTTTTGCATAACTTTGTGGAAACTTTTTTGTCTCAAAATAATAAAAAAAACGTATTTTCTAATTTCCTCTGAAAGATAAAATATTTCATGGCGGATGGATTTAGCGGCTTGAAGTGTAGAATTAGACTGATTGAGAATAGATTCAATCCTAAATAGAGCTCAAAAAAATTAGCAATTGAGATAAGCAAGTTACTCGAGTCTTTTTAGCAGCCGTCGATATTATTACAATGCACTATTATATTTACCCAGAAAATTAAGAATGATTGCCAAGATAAAAACCATCGTATAATCGATCCTCATTGTTTGCCAGTAGTAAAAAAACTGATATTTTACTTTTTTAATAAAGGTACTTCTTATATGAAGGTACCAGTAAATATTAATTAAATGTTTAAGCAATTGATGAATGCCCTAAAGAAAGATCAGTCTTCTCCGCAATCCGATGTTACAGGAGAAACAAAAATCTAATTTTCAATTTTAAAAAATAAGAAAATGTAAAATAAATAAGTGCTGATTTGAACGCTAAACGGCGCTCTTTTCTTTGACTCCTGTTGGTGATAAAAAATCAAATTTTAAACTTAAGAAAAGCGAGGATTCACTTTCTAACCATTTGAGTTGTTGAATCAATAAAGCCCTTACGAAAAGCTTATGGAAAAAAATGTCAATGAGATTCTAAAGAAATCCTTCTGACAGAATAAGCATTAAAAAGTTTTTGAAATTTTTTGGAAAAATAATCTAATTTTCAAAGTTTTGTGTTTTATGTAAGCATAATTCGGCCTGAGGCGGACAAATTCACTGATTCACTTTGAATCAATGTATTTTCTGGTTCTGAAATTCGAAAGCATTCTACATATGTCAATGGGAAATTTCATTCAGAATAAATTTTTCATGACACGTGTATTCTAAATTCCTTCCAAATAAATTTAGAATCATTTCGTGTTCATTTCGGACAAACTTGAATAGAGAATAACCAATAAATGGCTCATGATCCTCAAATAGAATAAAAAATAAATATTTATTTTGAAAATAACATATTGGCGTCGTTTTTTCTAGATCTGAAACAACAATATTAATAATAAAATAATGATGAGAAATAGTGAAAAGTAATAAAAATATGTTTTAAATTGTAATTAGAACATATTATCAATCAATGTCAAAAAATGAATATTTCGTGACTACCAGACTCGAGGCCGTCACAAGAAACCGAACATCAGTGTAAACGGTTCTATTATTCAAGTGGCTCGCAATGACTGCATGGGGCAATGTTGCGCTCATGATTAAAAAATTTTGAAAATTGTAAAACATTTTTCTAATGCTTATTTTTTTGTTCAAGAAATTCGTCGATTTTTTATTTGATTCTCCAGAGTGGTGTTTAAAACATATATTTTGTTCATTAAAATCGGTCAAACCGTTTTCGAGAAAAATAAATTTTTTTATTCAGCTTTCCCCCTCCATATCTCCCACAAAAATGGGATTTTGAAGTTTAAACTTGGTGGAGTTTCATACCACATGGAAACGAACTCATAACACTAATTTCAGCTTTATACGCGCGGGGGCCGATTTCACATGTTTATTCCGCTAAGCCCTCTTTAAACTTTGAACGTTACAATTTTAATTGTTCTATTTAAACATTTTCAATTTGTGAGTGAAATTGTTGAATACTGATTTATAAACAACAATTAAACATCTATTAATTCAGAAAACATTTGAGTAAATTGAAGAATTATTTAGAAGTTTTGAAAAGTTTCAAAATTAATTTAAAACTTGAAACAATTTCAAATCATTCAAAACAAAATGTAGATTTTTACGGATTTCGAACAAAAAATGTTAAGCCTTCTTAAGAATTGTTCAAAGTTTCATAGGAATACAAAAATTTCTTAAGATTCCTAGGAAAATTGAAAATGATTTTTTATTCTAAAAAATTAATTTTAAGGGAAAACTTCATAAGATTTTCGTAATTGTCAAAGACAAATCTGGAAGATTTTCATGCAATTTTTCTAATTTTGTTATAGGTTTTTGGGGTTTGGACCTTCAAAACAAATTCTTCAATCTTTCTAGTTGAAAATTCAACTACTTGGATGAATGCTCTTGTTAAAAATTAATTTAATTGTACTTGAAAAATCATAATTTCAGTCGAAAAGTCATCTTGTTTCGTTGAAACTGTATCCCTTTTGTTATTTGTTATTAATTGGAAAAGTCCCTAGAGGTAAATAGCCCTCTACGGAATATATATAGACATTTTTGATTATAAATGCAACTCTTTGGTTAAAAATGTATTTGTTTCGGTTGAGAATTCAACTATTTTGTTGAAAATTGGTATTTTTGGTTGAATTGAACTGTTTTCTATTTGAGTTAAAATCATTCTTTGTTGAAATACATATCAATTATAATATTGTTTGTTGAGAATTCATATTTTTCGGTTGAACAAAATTCAACCGCTTGGTTGAAAGTTGAACTACTTCTTTTTGTTGGTTGCAGAGTTATAATTGTAGTTGAAAATAACCTTAATTCGTTTTATATAACCTTTTTCATTTCAAATTCAAATTTTCGGGTTAGAAATTCAACGGTTTCGTAGAAAATTCATGTATTTTGTTCAAAAGTCGTCTATTTCGGTAGAAATGATTCTATTTGGTATTCAAATTTTGATTCAAAATCTTTTCTTTATAAGTTGAAAATCCAACTATTTCGTAGACAATTCAACCTTTCAAATGAAAATTCTTCTTTTTTTTTTTGGATTGAAAATTCATCTCTCTTGGTTGATCTGAACTTTTTGGTTGAAAATTTAACCTTCTTCTGAATAAGTAATAATACATATTTCGTCATTATAGGAAATGATTTCCTTATATATAAACTATTTTCCGATGGACAAACATTGGATGTGATAAAAATTATTTTTCAGAGAGCACAGTGAGCTTCAACGATTTTAAATCTGAAATCCCTTGCAAGCGACGTGTCTTTCCACTAGATTACTTTTTATTTTTTAATACATAATAATCACTTTGAGCGTGATTAGGATGAAGATTGAAATCTTCTGGAACTCCTTACTTTCCGCATTTCAGTACAATATACTGTTCATTCGCATGTAGAATTTATTTAAATTCAACAAATCAATTTCAAAATTTTATGTAGTGTTTTGCTGTTTAGGATTTTTTTTAATTCTTGAAAGTTGAACCAACAGGATTATAACGATTTAGTTTGGACAACATAAGGAGGAATTATAGATGAATTAAAATTTTAATATATTCTAATCTTAATATTTAATTTTAGTTATTATTTCATGATGTTTTCACGGTTTACCTTGTTTGTTTTGAATTTGTATTATTCAATTCATTAAATAAATATAATCTTGTAGTATCACTACAAGCCCACTTCATCATTGTCAATGATTGACAGCTTGTCATTTTATTAGTTATTGTCGCTCTTGTACATGATGTCCTGCGAGTTATCCTTATCCTTGTAGGGGCGGATAGAATAAAAAAATAATGAGTTGAAAAGTCCCTGAAAATTTTTAGGTCCATTTGTACAACCGTACACATGTTCACTTCGACGAAAAAGCCTTACATCGGAAAATCAAAAAAATTTTGCAATCTTTAAAGTGGTTTATCCTAACGATTTTTTTATCTACTCAAAGCTCTCGAAGATGAGCTTCGAACAACCCCAGAAAAACACCCTAACGGAATTTTTTAAATCAAGTGAACAAAGGGTCCTGCATAAGTTATATTGAAAATTATTTGCGTGGATTTTTCTTGTCTTGACATATTTGGAAATAGCAAATAAAGTGCCAAAATCTTTTTTTAGACTAGCAAAAACACTTATTCAAATGAAATAAAATTTTATCTTGCATGAGGCGAAATATTTTCTTAAATTAACCAAAAGTTTTATTTGTCCCAACCGAAGTATTTGCTTGAATTAATCCAAAGTTAAGATGCATATGATCAAACAACTTTTACTAACTAGAAGTTTTTCTTCGGTCTACTATATATTTTGTTGTCCATATAATGACCATATTCTTGAATTGATTTGAACAAAATTCAGTTCATTTATACATTCTTATACCCTGATAAGATCATAAGAAATCATCTCAAGCAAAATCATCAAATCGTCGAGAGCAAAGAGCCTACGATTAAATTCTAGAAGCACGTCAAAACTCATGAAAAATACTAAGAATCTCTTTGCTTTATTGCTACAACAAAATCAGCGGGTCACTGGACGAGTAGATCTCCAACGCAAGAGATTACTTCGTAAATAGTGACAGGTTTTCATACAAAATCTTTTAATTCTTAAGATCGAGTATGTTTTTCTAGTGCTGCGGTTATTTCCAATAAAATTCTGTGACCAGCACAGCAACTAATAGATCGCTCAACTACAAAATACCCTTCAGAGGTACAACGGCTGGGTTTTACTGACAAGGGCCCGCACATGGATTAGGAGCGAATTTACCTGAAATATAAATAACTAAAATCACTGAAAGACGTTCGACTAAAAGAGCTTTCCTCAAAGTTTCGCAAAAAAAAATCGTTTTTGAGTGGTGGTCGGGGACCTGATGTACTCGACGCCGATCTTTTCTCGTTGAGCTTCCGAGATTTACGCACAATTTAACTTTAGAATGAAAGTACGTGCTCACAGATTCACCTTTGCCTTGAACCCGTTCGGACATTTTTTTCCACTTCGCGATTATACTTTCTTCGAGTACGAAGAAATTCCAAAACGCGTCACAGACGTCGTCCCACGTTTTAAAACGTGAACCTCTAAGTTTAAACGGTTGAAGAGCATTTTTGCAGATTCTAGTGCGAAACTGTCCGCAGCGATAAAGAGATTTCATGCTGTTCGCAGTGTGAATCCAATCCCTGGCGCGTGAAGTGCCAACTTCCCCATTAAAATCTTCAATGCTCTTACTTAGGTCAGGCATAATGCGGTAGTTCAGAACTGTTTCAGTATTGTTGACTGAAACTACTGGAGCTACTACGCTTAGATTATCTAACAAGCGAGTAAACAACTCGAACATCATCTGTTCTCGTCTTCCTCCATCTTCCAACAATGAAAGAATGGTTTGTTCCAAGGTAGGGTTAGGTGTCGACCGCGCCGCATGTTGAAGAGGATTTGGCAACCCTATCTGATCTTCGAACAAATCTCCACGCATGTGGATTCCATCTTGTATTTGCCCTTGTGACGTTCGGGTGAAATCGGAACTCAATCGAGTGATCTTCGGACGTTTTCGCCTGGTCGTCTGTGTTTGGGTGTCTTCGGCGTTGTTTGCAAAGATGGTGTCCATCTTCCTCGTCCTCTTGCAGACCATGTGGAATTTCTGGAATTGTTGCCACCAATGATTCGCCTCCCGTATTTGCTAGATTTATGTAGCTCTATACTAATTTTTTACACTTATCATTAGTTTAAATGATAGTCACACAATTTTGTACACCAATTTATAACAGAAAAATCAAAAACAATAGTGAAAATACCAAACTCAAAATCATTAAATACACTTTTTTCAAATAACTCCAAATACATATTTCACACTTAGTGAGGTTATAAATACTTAAAGGAAAATGATTTTTCGACTTCTTAAATATATGAGAACTACCAATTATTTTTTATATTTAATTTGGATGAAAATTATACATTGCGGTAAGTATAAAAATAAAATTAGTAAGTTAGAAATGTATTAATCGATAATAGACATTGCATTGACTGCACTTCACTTCTTAAATGTATTATATGAATTTTACAAAGACCAAAGGCTATTAATTACAACCGCCTCTATAGATTCATAAATAATATTCATTAATTATATTTAGAAGTTTGGAAAAAATTGCAAAATATAATTTGAAATTTCAAAAAATTTGAGACAACCTGAAATTCCTGTATGAGCTGTTGAAATTCTATTAAAATCTTTGAAATCTTGAATTTTGGCCTACATATTTCATACAACAGAACTACCGTCGCTAAATGAATATCTAACTAATGCAGTTGAATATTTAGCTAAAAATAGATGAATTTTCAGCATATTTTTAACAGTATTATGATGTATTAACATTCGATCAAAAATGTGAAAGGATGAGATTCATCTTTCCTAGAGATCATCTAGGGAGTGTTGAGAAACGAACTCACACTCTCTTAATTAGCTGCAATCAAACCGAAACAAGAAGTGCTGAACAGTGCGCGATATTCGAACAGGCATTTAGTCCATTGATTGTGCCCACGACTACCTAATGACATGTTGGCATAGCCAGCCCATTTTTCGTCGTCCTTTAGAAAAATGGCTACATACCTTCAGGCGCAAATTAAGAAATAGATTTGCCTTGGAAACTCTCTCCGTGCATCTCGTCGATTTTTCATAAAACATAAAAAGAAAGCCCCAAAAGAATCAATAATAGAAAGGAATGCTTAACTTGTCCCAAGAGAATTCGAGTTTTTTTAGTATTAAATTTTAAACATTATTATATAAACAATAAAGCCAGAATACTGGTTTGAAAACCGCCAATGAAAGCTATGTCTTAACCTATTTACCTCTAGTCAGACCTTGTATTCCCGACAGGTACTCGCGAAAAGGAAAGGAGCTGCTTAGAAATAAAAGCAATAGAAAACAAACAAGTAATTTGCAATATGAAATCCGCAACATTACAAAGTGCATCCAAAAATAGTGAGATGCATAAAAGAGCTCATGCTCTTGTGGCGGACAAGATTTTTCATAACATCTGACGAAAGACAAGTGACTACGAGCTATATCACATGTGAGAGGGGGGTCTCCCAAGGGGTTCCGTAAGTCCGACACTTTTCTGCATCTACTTATTGCCTTTATCTATTGTGCTTCGAAGTGAAAGCTCTGTATACCTATGTAGCCCGCCGAACAGAAGAGAATATAAGGTCAACCACCTTTAACGTCCTTGTGGATGGAGTAAATAGGTACTCTAAAGCGATTGGCATGAGCTTCAGACTGCACAAGTCTGCGTATATCTACCTACTCCAAGGAAGACTAGAAACTACATCATCGCTTGACGATCAGGATGTTCAACTCATTGGCGGAAATTGACCAGATGTGAGAGTGATTGACTGATGAGAAAGCTCTTGAATAATCAACCACAATAGCATAGATAAGTCTATTCTTTTTTTTTTGTTTAAGTAAATTTGGGAAACAGATGCCACGGTGAAAATACAGCCCCTACCACGGCGAAAGCCTGCTTGGGCTTCCAGAATAATGTGACACAACTACTCCCATTTTTCCGATCTAGCCAACAGAATTTGCGGAAAAAATTTAGGAAGTGACGTTAGAAGGGCAATAGGTCTGTTGTTATTGGGATTGGCTGGGTCTTGTTTTTTATGTTGCAATATTGAAAACACAGTCACACAAAAAAAAAATCTTTTTTCGGATCAGGAGGTCAGACCATGCTGACTATATGTTTTCTGGGCCGCTGAATCTGAATCCGACGTCCAAAAAACACCAGCATGTCAGGGTTTGCACATGACCTCAAAAAGCTTCATAAAACTCTTTTTTCCGATTCCGGGGGTCAGACCATGTTAACTATATGTTTTTGAGGTCACTGAATCTGAATGCGAAGTCTGAAAAACTCCAGCACTTCCGAGTTTTGATTTTGGACATCGGATTCGGTTTCAGCGATTTCAAAAACATATAATAAACATGGTGTGATCCCCGGAATATAAACAAAATTTCATTACGTTTTTGAGGTTATGTCAAAACACTGACGTGCTGCGGCTTTTTGGACCTCGGATACTTCCAAGTAACATTTTTACCTCGAGATTCTTTTCACCTTTTTTCCTCGGAACTTTTTCTTTACTGTTCTTCCTCAAAACTCCATGTGTCAGATTTTTCCTCTGAGCGATTTATATACAGGGTGGGCCATTTTAGATAAATATAATGTATTTCCCAAAGAGAAAGAGATACGTAAAAACGGACAACATTTTTATATTCACCTTCAGAGTCATTTAGTATAAATATTAATAATTACATATAAGTAAAAAAAGAATATGCATAAATAAATATAAATAATATAAATAAGCTCAGAAATATAAAAGGGATTAGGTTTTATGGCATTCTATTCTTGGACCCCTAATAAAAGTATTATCCTTCGAATTTAAGCTCTGACGATTTTTGAACATTTTCTCATGAATTCTGACTTTTCCTGACGATTTCTGTTGAGAAACGTAACAAAAGTGGTCTCAAATGGTCAGAAGTTCTGACTTTTTTTTGGACATTTCCTGACTTTCGTTAGTAGGGTAAGGGCCGGGTAGGACAGCTTATTTTTACATTGTCATCATTTTTTTCTTTTGAATTACTCGCCGTCTGCAGTGAAACACTAAAATAGAAGTTTTTATTTTAAATACTATGAACCTTGTTGTTTCAATTTTGTAAAGAATGAAATGTGTAAAACAATTAATTACGAATACAAAATACAAATTAAAAAGTAGTGCCTTGGTCCCGGAACGGAACACATTCGAACATTTTTTGAAAATGACGTAAAATTTAATTTATATAATGATAAAGCAATAACAATGAATATGTTGCATGGAATGAGATAAAAAGATATTTTTATTCTTTAGTAGCTCATTAACATTTTCCAAGAAGAAAGAATTTTTCATTGAATAAGAAACATGTGTTTTTTCTTAATAAAGTTTGAATATGTCGCCCGCTCGCGGCATTTTTCGCCAAACGCATAGATTGACTACACGTGTGTGACGTCACTGGAATTTTATTATTCGGAAATTTTATTATTCGTGAATTTTTCAATTCAGGAATTTTATTATTCGAAAATTTCTAATTCAGGAATTTTGTTATACGGAAATTTCTAATTCGAGAATTTAATCATTGGGAAATTTTCTAATTTATGAATTTTATTATTGGGAAATTTTATTATTCATGAATTTTTTAATTCCGAAATTTTATTATTTGGAAATTTTCTAATTCGGGAATTTTATTATTTGGAAATTTATTATTTGGGAATTTCCAATTCAGGAATGCTATTATTCTGAAATTTTCTAATTTGTGAATTTTATTATTCGGAAATTTTCTAATTAGGGAATTTTATTATTTGGAAATTTTCCAATTCAGGAACTTTATTATCCGGAAATTTTCTAATTTTTGAATTTTATTATTCGGAAATTTCCAATTCAGGAATTTTATTATTCCGAAATTTTCTAATTTGTAAATTTTATTATTAGGAAATGTTATTATTCATGAATTTTTTAATTCGGAAATTTTATTATTCGTGAATTTTTCAATTCAGGAATTTTATTATTCGAAAATTTCTAATTCAGGAATTTTCTAATTTGTGAATTTTATTATTGTGAAATTTTATTATTCATGAATTTTTTAATTCAGAAATTTTATTATTCGTGAATTTTCTAATTTGGGAATTTTATTATTTGGAAATTTTCCAACTCGGGAATTTATTATTTGGGAATTTCCAATTCAGGAATGTTATTGTTCGGAAATTTCCTAATTTTGGAATTTTATTATTCGGAAATTTTATTATTCGTGAATTTTTCAATTCAGGAATTTTATTATTCGAAAATTTCTAATTCAGTTTAACCAGAAAAAAATGAAATTTCAACAAAATAATTAAATTTCCAACTAAAGAAACGAATTCTCAAATTAAAGTGATAAATCTTTTGCCAAAAAAGTGAATTTTAAAGAAACTAGTTAAATTTTCAACCAAAATAGTTGAATTTAAATAAAAAATTAATTTTCAACCAAGAGGATGTTTTGTCAATAAAAAAAAATACAATTTGCAACCCAATAGTTAAATTTTCAAAAATCAAAAAAGACAAATTTGAACCAAAAATGGAACAGTTCAATTCTCATTGAAAAATTAATTCGGAACAAAAATAAAACGAATCTTCAACAAAACAGTTCAATTTGCAATCAAAGAGATTAATTTTCAACTAAAATTATAACTGATCAAACAAAAAAAATGAATTTTTAACAAAGGAGTTCAACTTTCAATTAAGGAGTTAATTTTTCAACCAAAAATATTTTTATTTTAAATTAAAAAAAAACAGTTGAATTCTACCAAAAGGAAGATGAATTTTCCACAAAATTTATAACAAAGAAGTTTAAATTTCAACCGAGTAATTGAATTTAAAACTGAAAAAGGTAAAGTTTCAATCAAGTTGTTTAATTGTCAACCAAATTAGTCAAATTTTTAACCAAAATATACGAATTTTAAACAAAAGTGTTCAATTTTCAACTAAAAACAAAGACTCTCTAACAAAATTGTTGAATTTTTCAAGAAAAAAATTAATTTTTCAAGCAAGTAATGTAATTTTTATCTAAAAATATAACAGGTGATTTTCAATCAGAAAGAATTAACTTTTAACCAAAAATAGTTGGATTAACCACCAAAGAGATGAATTTTCAACTAGTGTTAATAGTGTGGTGAGTCCGAGGCCTGCATTTCAGGTTAAAAATTGATCTTTTTCAGTTAAAAAATTCAACTATTTAGTTAAAAAAATCTCAGAGAGGAAAGAAGTATTAATTAAAAATTAATCAAATAAAATTTGGACTAACATCACATCCACTGTTCAAAATATTTGTTCAAATTATATGTATTTTGTTGAAAATTCGTCTTCTCTCATAGTAGAAAATTAATCTTCTTGGTGAAGAATTAAAAAATTTGGTTAAAAATGTATGTATTTTGTTAAAAATTCATATGTTTTGGTAGAATATTGATCTTCTGTGTTGAAAATTCAACTCTTTGGTTGAAAATGGAATTACTTGGGTAAAAATTCAATTGTTTTGTATAAAGCTCATCTTTTTGGCTAAAAATGCACCTGCTAGGTTGAAAATGAATCTGTTTTGGCTGATAATTCAAATTCTTTGGTGAAATTCGTCCGTTTTGGTTTATTTCAATTGTTTTTGATTTAGCATGTATATCCTTTTTTCATAATCTAACGTTATTTTTGGAAAAGCCCTAAATAAATTCACGAAAAAAATTTAGTCGGAAAATTTACGTAAAATAGGGGGGGGGGGGAGACTCACGGAGCTTAATAAAGAACGAAGTTCAAAAATATTTTTCAAGAAAAAGTGAACAAAAATTGGCCTTTGCGGAAAATTGTGAGAACATAGTGTCATCAATAGAAGATCTTTTTTCTGAATAAAACTTAATTAAAACAGTTTTAATTTATATTTCCATCTTGTCTGAAATAACGTTAAAATATTTTCTGTATAGGAGAATATAACTTTGGTCGATATTGTAGGCAGACGGCACGGTTGAAGATAAAGGAATCACCTCTGGATACTTTTTTAGAGCTACCAATCGCGTAGGGATGTGGCGACCCCATCGCCCGAGATCTCCGGTTCTTGCAGTGAGCCACGTTGCATTGGGCTAATTCCTTAATGCTACAAATTATGCGGGTACGTGACCAGTATCGCGCAGTGCCACCCACAATAGGCCTCTCGCGGATGGAGGCCAGGGTTCAGTTGGGAGTGGCAATAAGACCGAAACGACGCGATGACCAGGCAATGGCCCCGGACAAACGCGAGAACATCGATTTAAGTTGTCGGACCAACTTAGAAGCGATATCCTTACGTGTTGGCAAAGGAGCTCACCGGCGCGAAGAGGACTCATGCAGAGGTTACATGTCCGTTGGGTCAATATGCACCCGGAATATGCTTATAAAACACCACACTATTTACGAAATTAGGTATCCTTTTTGCGCAAAAACCGATATGAAGCTCTTCATCGGCAAGAAGAAGAGCAACATTCTCCAGCGAACATACCACCCGTTCCAACAAGACCACCATTGCAGATAGCCGATAATGCCAACATGAGAAGTAGGAGATCTATTCACCAAAAAGTCTTTATCAGGCTAGCTGAATTATCTGAAGTAAATACTGCTGGCCTGATTTTCTGCGCGGAGATATTAATCTCTGGAATCTGAACTGTGAAGTTCACGAGAAGGCGTCCTCCCTGCTTAGCGTCAATAGAAGTAACGATACTTCAGTACGCCTTATTAAGACTCGCGAGCGTATTGCACAGTTTCAGTTTAAAATTGAAACGGCGAGAAGGCATGCATCAAATATTCAGTGCGTGAAAATTCATTCTTTTACTTATGGGGGTTTTTTTTGGGACCCTATAAAACATACTTATGGGCGTGATATTTAAAAATTAATATTCAATTTATATTATTTGGCTAATTTTGGAGAGAAGTTTTGAGTTACAACTCGATTCAGCTAATATTGACGATTCTGAATAAAATGTATAAAAACTTCTTTTTTTTAATGGGAAATACGTGTTAAACTCCATGGGGCTTGCGCCACCTTTACATATTATAAAAAATGAATTTATTTTTGTATGTATTTGAACAAATTTCCGGGCGTAATGCATGAAAATTCGAAAAAAAAAATTTTTGAACCACCATAATGTGGATGATCCCTTAAGAGCTTCAGAGTGGACAGAATTAATGGATTGATATATATATATATAGAAATTAGGGTGGTCCAAAAAAATCATTTTTTTCATCCTGTAAAGTCTCACCCCCTCATTTTGTGTCTTTTTGTGAAAAAAATGTTCCTAATTTTCTGCGATTAAAAAAAAAAAATGTTTAGAGATAGGGCACTTCAAAGCGTAAAAAATTCAGTAAGTCCTTGAATTTTGAAAAGAATCATGAAACCCTTACAACGATGATTTAAAACTACCATGTGAGTAGTATGAGGTCTGAATTTTTTTTTTTTTTATTTAATTTACCTCCAACTTTTCCAAAACTCACCCCTGAAGACACTAAAAAGTGATTTTGAAATGTCTTTTCTGAATTTTATGAAAGTAAAATGACAATTTAAGTGGCAAATTATGTGAAAAAGTTTATCATACAAATATAAAAAACTGTGCCCTTAAAATGAATATTTTCCTCCTTTTCACTCTTAATAATGCAAAAAATAGTTGGATTTAACCAAAAAAGACAAATTTTCAAAAAAATACTTGAATACTCATCTAAAACAAATTAATTTTCAACCAAGCAATTGTATTTTTAACAAAAAAATTGATTTTCTTCCAAAAAATACGAATTTCCACAAAATAAACCAATTTTCGACCAAATAGTTGAATTTTCAAGCTAAAACTGTTATAGTTGATATTAAAACCAGAAAAGATTTTAATTTTGAATTAAAAACAGTTGAATAACCAAAAAAGACCAATTTTCAACAAACTAGTTAAATTTTTAACTAAAACAGATTAATTTTTAACCATACAGTTACATTTTTAACCAAAATAAAAAATAAATTCTAACAAATAGTTGGATTTTATACCAAATTGTGAAATTTTCCAGTCAAAAAGACGATTCTTCTACAAAACAGATGAACTTTCAAACCGAGAATGTGAATTTTCAACAAACACATTAAATTGTTAAATTTTATACGAAATTGTTTACTTTTCGGGCCGCAAATAAGAATTTTTTTACAAAGCAGTTAAATTTTCAACTAAAAAATGTGAGTTTTTAACAAAAAAGATAATTTTCAACCGAACTAGATTAATTTTTAAACAGAAACTTGTAATTTTTAACCAAACAAATATGAAATTTGTACAGAAAAATATACAATATCAAACTAAAAAGATAAATATTCAACAAAATAGTTGAATTTTCAATTTAAAAAAGTTTTGTAAAGAAAGAAACAAAATAATTCAATTTTGAACGAAATAATAAAATTTTTAAATAAAGAAGATCAATTTTTAATTAAAAATTTAATAGTAGACTTTTCAACCGACAAGAATGGGTGTACAACTTTTGCTTTTCAATTTTTGTTTGTACCTCGCGTCGTTTTCCCAAACATTTAATTTTTTATTTTCAATTTCACTTTTCACGATTAACCATTTGATGTCACACTTCCCGACGCGTAATATAGCTGGCATATTGGGGTCTTTTTGACCCCAAGCAAAAACGGCTTTCTGCGAAGAACAAATTATACTATTTTCAAATGTTGAAGAAATTTAAATAAGGTTGAACATGCCTGGGGTCTTTTGGACCCCAGTGTGCCATCGAAGGGTTAAAAAGAAAACCACGCATCCCATTAAAAAATGATTCATTATAAATTCGTAGGTCTTTGGGTGCAAAATTGTTGTCTACTTTTTTTCGTATCTTATATAATTCAGCCGCTAAATATTGTTTCATACGAATAAAACAAAATTCTGCAATCTATCAAAAAGTAATTAACCAGAAAGTGGATCTTTTTGGGGTGCGCAATTTTTGTCTTTACTTTTTTTCGTGTCTTATATAATTTAGGTGCTAAATGGAATTTTTTCAGTTTTCATTAAATTTTATGCGGTCAACATTTGAATTTTAGATTTTCCGAAAAAACTTTTTAAAAAATTTACCTTGGTTTTTTTTTTAATTTTGCAAATGCAACTCAGATAAATTCCTTTTTATCTTTGAAAGTCCTAACGATAAATTGTTCGACTTTCCGAGTACTAAAAACAGCCGTACATAGCAATTTTGAATCTTGAAAAAAATGGTCTCAAAAAGTTTGAAAATGCTATAATTTTGGTCAAAAATAGCTGATTATGCAAATTGATCTTCCTTTTTGGTACCTTAAACCGTGTGCCAAAGCACAATTCTTTAAAGCTCTAAAAACCTTTCACGAATTTTGAAAGGTTTTAAAGGATTTTAAATATCTTAGAATAACTTTGATAGATTACACTAATATAAAGTGATTTCGATGGATTTTGAAGATTATAGGGTATTTTTGAACATTCCAATCCATGTTTAGGAACTTTAAAAGGCTTCAAAGTATTTCTAAGGACTGGAAATATTACAGCATATTTATAGAAATTTTCAAAATCTTTATAAAATGTCCAGGAATTTGACCTTACCCCCCGCCCCTCAAAAAAATGACATTGCAATGTAGTAGGGGTGTGGACTACATTATGTTGCAAATTTTTGTCGACTTTAAATTTTTCCGAATGAGAGATGCCACAATGCGACTTGCAAGAAGTCGGCATGACTCAACCCCAATTCATTGGGAATACCCTGAATTCTCCATAATGTATTTTGAATTCTTTTTTAATCTTTCAAATTCTTTGGAATTTCCTTACATTCTTTAACTCATTTTAAACATACTAAATTAAACTAATTCTTGCATATTTTTCAATTGTTTCTAATTTAGTTAATTTATTGCATAGTGAATTACTGAATTGACGTTAGTGCCTCAGCTCACCTACAAAAATAGTCTACTATTACTTGGAAGCCTACATGCTTCAATCGTAAAATTTAGCGACTAATAAGTGAGGCCTCATCCGGCCTACATAGCTGTACTGAAAAGGGTCTCACGCGCCATAATAACAATTCTTCAATTGGAATGACGTAATTGTCTGATATCAGTCTTAGGAAAAGTTGCATACCTACTGCCAAGCTAGAGTGCGAACTTATTCCCATTTTGTTAGCTATCACATGTCCTAAAAGATATCAAATCCTTTGAAATCCCTTGGAACTTTCTGAAGCTCTTGAAAACTCATTTGAATTTTTAAAAATACCCTAAAATCTTTTAAATTATTTATAGTTCCTTCAAATTATTAAAATCTGTTCAAAATTATTTCGAATCTTAAAGCATACTACAAGATTTAAAATCATTTGAAATCGTTCGAAATTCCTTGAAACTTTTTAAAGCTCTTGAAAATTCCTTGGATATTTTACAAATACACTAAACTATTTAAAATCCCTTGAAATATTTTGAAATTCCTTAATAATTCTTAAAGCTCTTGAAAATTCTTTGGAGGTTTTAAAAATACCCTAAAATCTTTAAAAGCCTTTACAATACCTTTAAATTATTGAAATCTGTTAAAAATTCTATGGAATCTTAAAATATCATAAAGGATTTAAAATCCTTTGAAATCGTTGGAGATCCCTCGAAGCTTTTTAAAGCTCTTGAAAATTCCTTGGAATTTAAAAAATACCCTAAAATATTTCGAATACTTTGAAATCTTTTAAAACCTCTTGAAATCGTTGGAAATTCCTTGAAACTTTTTAAAATTCTTGAAAATTCCTTGGAAATTAAAAAAAAAACAATAAAATATTTCTAATCTTTTGAAATCTTTTGAAATTGTTTGAAATTAATTGAAAATTTTTAAAGCTCTTGAAAATTCTTTGGAAGTTTTAAAAATATCCTAAAATCTTTTAAATTATTTAGAATTCCTTCAAATTATTGTAATCTGTTGAAAATTCTTTCGAATCTTAAAATATCATAAAGGATTTAAGTTCCTTTGAAATCTTTTGACATTTCTTGAAGATTTTACAGTTAGGTAAAAATTACTGATAAACCGCAACTATCAGGCGCAATCGATATAGATGAAGATAGTTATAAACAATATTAATTCTTTTAAACAATTATTTTTGCTAAATCTAATTGATTATCAAGTCATGCCTGATAAAAAACAGACAAACAGTTCAAAATTTTGGAAAAAAACGCAACATTCTGCCAATTAAGGAAAGCGAATATTATCAACAATGATAATCAATTGCTTGAACAATTGTTTGAACAATTATTTTGTTAATTTGAATTCATTATTACTTCACTCCAAATGAGAATTGGACAAAAAGCAAGAAATCTAAAAAAAATCGCATCTTTCTAGCATTATTCAAATATAATATTATTACTAATAATAATACATTATTTAAAAAATCACTATTATCAACACTGATGAACTTTCACTTCCATCTAATTGAAAATTGGACAAAAAATGAAAAATTCGTGAAGAAACCTTGCTTGGGGCACCCCTAAATATCATTTTTTTAAACAAAAAAAAATGGATTTATTTTTGAGCGGATTCGAACAAATTTGGGGGTTTCCCCATAAAAATTTTTAAAAAAATTTGTTGGACCACCCTATTGTTGTTGCTGCTCTAGCTCAACAAGGTAAGATTTTTTTAGCAATACATACGATATATTTTTTACTATTCATTTTCGGGTTTTACAGCCCTGGGCAAAACCCTTATGGTTTCCGTCGGGTGTCCATAAAATCCAACCATTCGTCGTAATTTTTTCCTGGGAGGGAAAGTGGGAGTGGGGAAGTAGGAGAAATGTTGATAAAGTGTGGAAGGGGAAGTGATAGAAGGTGAAGTAAAGGAGAGGGTCATCATACGTTCCTAGTGAACATAGAAGTGATGTATCTTATGAAATATTATTTTTCATATTATTATTATATTTGAATAAAGGAGACCGCAAAACTCCGCTATCAAACATGGAATTCCGCGTGCAAAAAATTTGCATGGCTCATGCATGGAAAGCAACTAGGAAATATTTAAATAAAGTATGGGTTACGGCTGAACGATAGCATTTTTAAAGCATTGTTGTTGCCCGTCTTTCATGCACAGGAGATCTTAAACACAAATTAAAATTGTTTATCACATGCAAGTGTTAAATAAAATGAGCCTGCGTTAAAAATCAAAATCTTAATTTTGGCAGTAGCCCAAACACCTCCAAATAGTGAGTCGATGATTTAAGTGCACCGGGTCGTGCACTGGATTGTTCAAGAATTCATCCAAGAGAGCTTATGATACATAATTATTACTAAATATTAATTTTTGGGCTAACACTATAAAAAAATATTGCATGGATGATTTATAAAGTAATTACAAAAAGAATTGCAGAGTGACGAATAACAAACAAATGTTACATTATTGAAATGCAACCTCTGTTTAAACTGAACGTCAATGTCCGCTATTGAACACAAATCAGATTTTCGAATTTTGCCAAAATTATGTATCTTTTCTGGTATGCCACTATTGAAAACAGGCAATCTAATAAGCCAGGCTATCAGAAACTATAACCACAGTGTGTCAGATAATATTCAGAAAAAGAATTTTCGAGTGTCAGAAGAAAACATATTTAAATTTTCGCAGTACAACATTATTCAGTTAAAAGTGACCGAGAAACCCCGCTATTGAACCTAGAATTCTTCATTTCTGTCACGTAAATTCCTTCACATACATTCCCCTCTAACCGCCTGATTTATCTTTCTTCATTTCCCCTTCACGAGCCCCTCTTTCGTCCTTACTTCTCTTATCGTCCTTACCATTCTGACCCTACTACCTCTACCCTACTTTCTCACACCTATATTCCTTTGAGTACATTGCTTTATATACCTTTCCCTCCAACCACCTCATTTACCCTTCTTTGATTACCCTTTACCCACCTCTCTTTCACCCTTACATTACGTACATTCCTCCACATACATTCCCCTCCAACCACCTGATTTGCCCTCTTTTAATTTCCCTCCAACCGCCCCTTTTTCGCCCTCACCTTTCCTATCCTTCTCCCCATCCTGGCCACACTACCTCTACTTGACTTTCTCACAGCTACGTTTCTTCACGTAAATTCCTTCACGTACATTCCCCTCCAACAGCCTGATTTATCCTTGTTCAATTCCCCTTCAACCGCCCCTCTTTCGCCCTTACTTCTTTTATCGTTCTTCCCATTCTGAACCTACTACCACTACCCTATATTCTCACACTGACATTCTTTCACGTACATTCGGTCACATACTTTCCCCTCCAAACACCTGTTTTACCCTTCTTTGACTCCCCTCCACCCACCCCTCTTTCGCCTTTACTCCTATTATCGTCCTTCTCATTCTGACCCTACTACCTCTACCCTATATTTTCACACCTACATTCCTTTACATACTTTCACCTCAAACCACCTGATTTACCCTTCTTTAATTCCACTTAACTCGCCCCTTTTTCGCCCTTACTTCTCTTATCGTCCTTCCCATTCTGACCCTAGTACCGCTACCCTATATTGTCAGATTATTTTTCATATAAAATACTTGAATTTTCAATAAAATAATTAAATTTTTAACCAAATAGTTGAATTTACAATCATATAGTCGAATTTTAAAACAAAAAAGATTCAACTTTGACCAAAACCGTTACATTTTTAACCAAATCATTTAATTTTTTACAAGTCAGTTGAATTTGTAACAAAAAAAAAAGACTTTTCCATAAAATACTTAAATTTTCAACAAAATATTTAAATTTTGAAAAAAATAATTGAATTTTTAACCAAATGCTTGAATTTTTTACAAAAAAAGATAGATTTTCAACCAAATATTCGAATTTGTAAAGAAAAAAGATTAAACTTTGATCAAAAATCGTTACACTTTTAACCAAATAATACAATTTTTTGAAGAAATTTGAATTTTTTAACAAAAAAGATGAATTTTCAATAAAACACTTGAATTTTCAACAAAATAATTAAATTTTCAGAAAATAGTAGAATTTTGAACCAAATACTCCAATTTTATACCTACAAAGATAAATTTTTAACCAAATAGTCGAATTTTCAAACAAAAAAGAAAAACCAAAAATCGTTACATTTTTAACCAAATACTAGAATTTTTTACAGATAGTTGAATTTTCGACCAAAAATATGAATTTTAATAAAATACTCAAATTTTCAATATAATAATTAAATTTTGAACCAAATAGTTGAATTTACAATCGCATAGTCGAATTTTAAAACAAAAAGACTAAACTTTGACCAAATTTTTACATTTTTAACCAAATCATTCAATTTTTCACAAAACAGTTGAATTTTCAACAAAACAGTTGAATTTTCAACAAAACAGTTGAATTTTCGACCCAGACAAGTGATTGGCCTGTAATTCTTTGAGTCAGCCAAGTTGCCTCTCTACGGTAGAAGCACTGTGCGCCCTTCCATCAACCACTTTGAAATAGGCTCTTCTTACTTCATACACAAGGTGGAAATGCGGACCAGATGCTATTGGGTTATAGGATACTTCTTTTACAAGAAGGTCTTGATACGATCTGGTTCCTCTAGTGTTATGAGAGCATTGCACTGCTCCTTGGAGCTATTTGTGTACTTTGTGTGTTCTTTAAGTGGATGCTAGACTTCGTAGACTTCTTTCCGAAATGCTTTTACTTCCTCTGGTTTGGGGGGATGGTCGACAGTGACCGGAGGATCTTGGAATAGTCGAGACAGTTCCAAGAAAAACTTTTTTTTTCTCTGACTCACCTCTCCCTCTGCTACAGACGTCTTTTAGCGCCAGATAGTATCTGTATTCTGTCAACAATATGCTGCCTGATGGTCAGCAACTTCAACTTGTTGAGTATGTTATAACAGATCCGCAGTTCGCGCACGAACTGTCGAACCTCGGCGGTGAAATTCCTGCCAGATGTTATGTATTCGAGCACACATGAATGCGGGACGCGTAACGTCTTGCCGACCCTATCTTCGTGCTCAGTTAGTGCATTTTTCTTTTGGTGTTGTATTCAGTCATTGGTTTTGCTTTACGGTTTGCATTTGCCAAATCTCTCGCTGCATGATACACACCACAATTGATATTCCAGAGGTCAGATTATTTGGAAAAATCTTCACGAATCCCGTGATCTTGTTCAGCCAGATATTGCCAGCTTGTTCTGGCTGCGGTAGAGTAGCCGGCCGCTTAAATAGCCCCTTGTTTAATGCATTCGTTAATCAGTATTGTTTATAACAATGGTAAATATTGTTGATTGACCATTCCTGATATTAAATTTTTATTTTTGAAGGCAAAACTGATAATTGCGCATTATAAATGCATTTTATATATCCAAAAGCGCTTATTTATTGAATTTGTTTACGATATTTGTTTATAACAATCAAAAAAATAATACTCAAGTGATTGATTTTAGTGAAACAATAATTTCACTCGATTTCGCGGGGAAAAACGTGATGAAAAGAGCTTCCAGGCAAAAAGCTTCCAGTACAGCAAAAATCGATTTTGATCATAAATTTGCTTATAACAATTGAACGGGTTGCAGGAACTTTATCTAAGATATCAGAATTTGATAATCGATTGTAAATTTCAGTTTTTCACCTTTTTGAGGCAATGTTAACAAATGATACAGAACAGGCAGCTCAAATATGAAAAATTATGGTTTTTTGACATTTTCTAACTTAAATAATAAACAAACAGAGCCTTTTTTGCAAAATTGGCCTCCACAGATTTCTGAAGAATTCTTCAATCTTTATTCATAATGTGTCCCCTAAGGGTTTACATGACTTTCATTTCTTATAATACTTCCGTCTACATATTTTATAAAATCTTATCCTTAATATTTACAGTTATTTACAACTATTTACAGAAAAAGTTATATCTAGAACCTTATTTCTATTTTTGATGATAGCGCAATTTGGGACGTGTTAGCGAACGAGTGAGCGAGTGATCGAAAGCGGGAGTGCGAGAGAGAGCGACAACGCAAACGTATCTTAATCTACTTATGCTATTACATAACCACTACTTGCAAATCTTTACGCACGCTTTTCATATGAAAGTGATTATTTTGAATAAAAATTATTAGATTTTAGACTTTGTCAGTGATTTTCGTCGGAAGGAATTGAATTTTCAACAATTATAAATAGAAAAAATATAAAATGGAAGCTAATTCTAAATTTAACTTTTAACTGTTGTAAATTCAACTTTGAATTTTCTTAAATTTTCAACAGTTGAAAATTTAATCTCTGAAAATTAGACTGTTGAAATTTTTGTTTGAAAATTTAATTTTGAGCTGTTGAAAACTGAAGAAAAAAGCGAATTTATTGCAAATAATAAAATAATAATAAATAAAATTAAAATAATGAACTTTCCAACAAATAATTGAATTTTCAACTAAAAAGATCAATTTAAAAAAAAATTGGAAAGTTAAATTTTCAGTAAAAAAATTTATTTTCAAAAAAATAGCGAAATTTGCAACTAATGAGATGAATTTTTAACTAAAGTGATGAATCTTCAACCAAAAAGAAAGTAATTTTTAAAAAAGTATTTTAACTTTTAATCAAAAAAGTCTAATTTTCAACCAAGAAAACGAATTTTTACAAAACACTTGAACATTAAACTCGTAGTTATTAAATTTCTACCAAAAAGGCGAATTTTCATCAAAATACATGAATTTTCCAACAAATTGTTCCATTTTCAACTAAAGAAAAAAAAAAATTTTCAACAAACAGTCAAATTTTCAAGCAAAGACATGAATTTTCAACTAAAATGAATCTGCAAAAAAAATGTTTAACAAAATATTTCAACTTTTAAACAAAAGTCAAATTTTCAACCAAAAAAACGAATTTTCTACAAAATCAGTTCAATTTTCTTCAAAAGTCTGTTCTTAAATATGGGGATATAGGAGAAAAGGTGAAAAGGAGAAAAGCAGAAGATAGGGGAAATTTCTTCAAAACAAAAACATGAAAAAAGAGAAAGTTTGAAAAAAGAGGAAAAGAGGGAAAAGGGGATAAATAGGGGAATTTTCTGGGAGACATAGTAAAAAGAGGAATTTTTTTAATGAAGGGCATTAGGGGAGAGGGTGTTAAGCCAGTGCTTGAATATAGGGATTATAGGGGATTTTTATAAAATTGGGAGGGAAAGGAGAAAAGGGGGGAAACAGAAAAAATGGGAAATTTCTTTAAAACCTGTGAAAAAAGAGGAAGTTTCTGAAAAAGAGGAAGTTTTTGAAAAAGAGTACAAAAGGGGAAATGGGAAAAAGAGTGTAAAGTCTGTTCTCGGATATAGGGATTATTCGTGATTTTATGAAAAACAGAGGAAAAAGGGGAAAAAGCAGGAAGTTTGGGAAATTTCTTGAGAAAATGTGGAAAAAAGAGAAGGTTTCGGAAATAGAGGAAGTTTTTTAAAACAGAGGAAATTGGGAAAGAGTGTAAAATCTGTTCTTAAATACATGAATATAGAAGAAAAAGAGAAAAGAGTAATAGCGGAAAAGGGGGAAATCAGAAATTAGGGGAAATTTCTTCAAAAGAAACATGGGAAAAAGAGAAAGTTTAAAAAAGAGGAAAAGAGGGGAAAGGGGGTAAATAGTGGAAGTTTTTGGAAAATATTTTGGAAAAGAGAGGAAATGGGGAAAAGAGTGTAAAGTCTGTTCTCGAATATAGAGATTATAGATGATTTTGAGAAGAATGGGTAAAAGAGAGGGAAATAGGGAAAGTATCACTATGCTGGAATCGCTTCTTTTAGTTCGATTGTCTTAGAAGATGGCTGGAATGGAAATCCTTGGCATGTAGATCATCATTAAAAAATTAAATTTTCTATTCTATAGTGATGCTTTTGCCATCGGAAGTTAAAAAGTAAAAAAATGAAGACATTTTGTTTATAGACCACTAAGTGCTGCAAGCTTTTCTATTGGTTTTTTTAGATCAAAATGCTGGGATATTTTCTTTTACTCGCAGCATGATAGTCCTTGAAGACGGCTGGAATTAAATGTCATCGCATGTAGATAATTATTGAAAAAATAAATTATTCTATATTATAGTGGTTTGTTTGTTGTCATCATCGGCTAAAAAATAAGAAAAATAAAGTCATTTCGATTCTTAGATCACTATATGCTTAAAGCTTTTCCATCAGGCCCATTTTTTCAGATGGCTTAAATTGTATGTCTTGACAGTTTGTGAAGTGCAAAATAAAATTGTGTACATCATACTGATGTTTTTTTATTATTTAAAATTGGAAAATAAGGAAAAATCACTTTTTAGTCCACTATGCAGGAATTTTTTCTTTTAGTTCGATTGTCTTCAAAGATGGCTAAAATTGATGAAGGTCTTGGCATATAGATGTGCAATGAAAAACAAATTTTGCTATATCAATGTGTCATTTTTTGTTATTAGTTCTTCAATATGTAGAAATTTAGTTTTTTAGATTATTGTGCAGGAAGCGTTTCTTTCAGCGATTTTACATAAAAAGGTTGTTTTAAAAAGAGAAGTAATATAAGGATACGAATATTCTTCTGTTTAAAGCAGAAAATTCATGCATTCTGATTGACATCCAACAGTTATAGCATTTACAAAATTACAAGAAACAAACGAAAATGAACATTTGAAGCCAAACAACTCACGATATGAAAAAAGCCACAAGAAGAAAAATATTTTCTTTTTGAACGCTCTATAATATTGTTATAAGACTTTTTTTAATTTTCTTGAAAAATCGAAAATTCAAATATTCATCGCATTATTTAGTTGGCAATTAAACTATTTATTTCAAAATTGCAGTATTTTGATGAAACTTTGTCTTTTGTGAAAAAAAATTAATTAATCTTCTTGGTGTTCAAAATTCATTTTTTTTGGCTTGAAAATTTGTTTTTTCTCTATTGAAAATTAATTTTTTTAACTGAAAATTCAACTATTTTTTTTAAATTTCTGTAATTTGTTGAAACTTTGTCTTTTTTGGTACGTCATTAAACTTCTTGGTGACTAATTTACCTTTTAGGTTAACAATTCAACTTTTACTTCGAAAATTCCATTAAAAATTAAAATATTTTGTTGAAAATTCATGTATTTTGTTAAAAATGATTCATTTTTGGTGGAAACTTGATCTTCTTGGTTGAGAATTAGCCTTTTTATTGAAAATAAATTTGTTAAACTAAAAATGTAACTACATTTTTTGTCGAACATTTTCTTTCATACATTTAATCTTTTTGGTAGAAAATTGATTTGTTTGGTTGAAAATTTATTTTGTATACCTAAAAAATTATTTTTTGAACTGAAAATTAAACTATTCTATTTTTTGGTGAAAGTTTATCTTTTTTTATTGACAATTTATCTATTTTGTCGAAAATTGGTCTTTTTTTGATAAAAAAGTAAACTTTTTGGTTGAAAATTCAACTATTACGACAAAAAAACGAATTTTGAATAAAATTTGTTAAATTCTTAGCAAAGGAACTAAACTTTCAGCTGAAATGATGCATGTTCAATCGAAAAATCAAATATTTAACCAAATAGTTCAATTTTTAACCAAACAGATGGATTTTCAATAAAAAAGAATAAATTTCTATTTAAAAAAATCTACGAAAAATGGAATAGTTAAATTTTTAATTAAAAAAATAATCATAAATAAATAAATTTAAGTTTAAAATAAATTTTAAGCAAAATACATGAATTTTCAAACACATATTTTAATTTTCAATAGAATTTTTCAACTTAAAAGGTCAATTTTCAACCAAGTGAATTTTTCACGGAAAAGATCAATTTTTTTAGCCAAAAATAAAATAGCTACATTTTTAGTGAAAAAAATTAATTTTTAACAACAAAAAAACGAATTTTCAACCAAATTTGTTGAATTTTCAGCAAAAGAAATAAACTTTTAGCTAAAATGATGCATCTTCAATCAAAAAATTTAAATTTTGAACAAAATAGAGGAATTTTCAACTAAAAAAGACCAATTTTCAACAAAAAATAGAAAAGTTTAATTTTCCGTTAAAAGAATTAATTTTCAATAAAAAAACTAATTTTCAACCAATGTAATGAAATTTAAACGAAAAATTACAATTTTCTACTACAAAAGAATATTTTTAAATAAAATACATGAATTTTCAACAAAGTAGTTAAATTTTCAACCAAACAGATGAATTTTCAATAAAAAATAATAAATTTCTATAAAAAAAAATCGATGAAAAATGGAATAGTTAAATTTTTACTTAAAAAAATAATCATAAATAAATAAATTTAATGCTTAAAAAAATAATTTAAAGAAAAAAAGCTATTTTACACAAGAGGCAAAAACAAAGAATAGAATAACAATAACATTTGCTGCATTTCTGACACCTCACTGAAGTCTCTCAGTAACTTATCAGAATATTAAACTATCAGAATATATATTCACAGAAATGAAAGAGATTATTTAAAATATAGTTTTTTCTAGTGTTTATTTATTAATCGTTAGTAATTAATTAGGCAAAGCAAAGTGAATGATTTTAGAAAAAACCGCCACTTGCTATCACTTATCTAAGAAAAGATAGTTATAAACATTCTTATATTGTTTAAACAACTTTTTTGTTAACTTGAATTAATTATTACCTCACTAAGTGAAAAAAGGAGAGAAAGGTAGAAATTTCCGAAAAAACGCAACTTTCAGGCGCAATCGACATTGATGAAGATAGTCGTAAACAATAATAATTTGTTTAAACAATTATTTTTGCTAAATATAATTGGTTATTAAGTCACGCCTGATCAAAAATAAGCAAACAGTTGAAAATTTCAGAAAAAAACCGCAACTTTCTATCAATTAAGCAAAGAGAATATTATTAACAATGATAATAAGTTGTTTAAACTATTATTTTGTTAACTTGAATTCATTATCACTTCACTCCAAATGAAAACTGGACAAAAAACCAGAAATTAAAAAAAAAGGCATCTTTCTAGCATTATTCAAATATAATATTATTAATAATTATAATGAATTGTTTAAACAATTATTTTTTCAACTTGAATTTATGATTACTTTACTCTAAATGAAAATTGGACAAAAATCCAGAAATTTCAACAACAAAAAACCGCGTCTTTCTACCCCACTACTGCCACGTTAACCAAAGCCCGTATATGCTTTCTCTTTTCTCTGCACTCTTTTACTATGCGATTTCCTCAAAACTCATCATGATTCCTCACCAAAAATTTCAAAGCTAATCCACCAGAGTTTCACTTCTGCCGTGTGGCCCCACTGTCGCACACTGTTTTTTTTTTAAAGTCTACTTTTCTATTTTTGGTTAGGAATTCATCACTTGTGGTCGAAAATTTTACTGCTTGATGGCAAATTTAATTATTTTGTTGAAAATGCAACTATTTTATTAAAAAGGCATCTTTTTTGGTTCAAGATTCAACTAATTGGTCGAAAGTTGAACTACTTTGTTAATAAATAATTTTTTGATTGAAGATGAATCTCTTTGGTTGAAAATTCAAATATTTTGTTGAAAATTAGTTGTTCTTTTTTGTTAAAAGTTTATTTTTCGAACTGAAAATATCACTATTCCATTTTTGGTTAACAATTGATATTTCAAATTAAAGTTTGATTAAATTAGTTGAGGCTTCAACTATTGTATTGAAAATTTAAAATTTTTAGTTAAAAAATCAACTACTTGGTTTAGAGTTAAACTATTTGGTAAAAAATTAATTCTTTTGGTTTGAAGATTTATGATTACAGTTGAAAATTCAACAATTTGGTTGCAAATGAACTTTTTTGTTGACAATTCATATTTTTGGTTGAAAATTCAACTATTTTGGTATAAATTAACGCATTTT
This sequence comes from Andricus grossulariae, assembly GCA_011634705.1. Classification (NCBI taxonomy): domain Eukaryota; kingdom Metazoa; phylum Arthropoda; class Insecta; order Hymenoptera; family Cynipidae; genus Andricus; species Andricus grossulariae. The sequence goes on from JAABKJ010075445.1 coordinate 248,440,388, forward strand.
GTTGAAAACGAATTTATTTATTTGAAAATTCAACTATTTTGTAGAACATTTACTTTTTTGTTGAAAAATCATATTTTCCGGTTGAAAATTCAACTATTTTGAAGATATATTCAAGTATTATTTCATTAATTTCAAATTCCATTCTAGTATGTGCTAGTGAAATTCTACTGAACTTTATAAAATTCTTTTTGAATTCTACCAAAATTCATTCATTTAAAATTCAATTCTAGTATGTTCTAGCAAAATCCTACTAAACATTATGAAATTCTATCTCAATTTTACGAAAATTGATCACATTTTAGTAGAATTATACTAAGATTGATTATATTATAGTTATACATGTCATGCTGGTAAATTCAAATTAAATTTCAGCAGATTCCTGTTGAATTCTAGCAATTTAAGTGGAATTTAATTAAGATCAATTTTCATTCTAGTATGGGCTGGTAAAATTCTACTGAATTTTATGAAATTCTATTTAAATTCTAAAAAAATGCATTAAATTTCAGTAGAATTCTACTAAAATTAATTATAATATAGTCATAAATGCCATGGTAGTAAATTCAAATTAAATATTAGCCAATTAAAGTTGAATTCTAGCAATTCAAATGGAATTTCATTAAGTTCAATTTTCATTCTAGTATGTGCAATTAAAATTCAACTGAACTTTATAAAATTCTATTTAAATCAAAAATAAATTCATTGAATTTTAGTAGAATTATACTAAAATTGATAATAATATTATAGTCATTAATGCCATAGTAGTAAATTGAAATTAAATATTAGCTCAATCAAGTTGAATTCTAGCAATTCAAGTGGCATTTAATTAAGATCAATTTTCATTCTAGTATGGGCTAGTAAAATTCTACTGAATTTTATGGAATTCTATTTGAATTCTAGAAAAATACATTAAATTTTAGTAGAATACTACTAAAATTAATTATAATAGATTAATTTCTACCAAAAAAGATGAATTTTCAACTAAAAAAGATCATTTTTCAACCAAAAATTGAATAATTAAATTTGTAGTAAAAAATATCAATTTTGAACAAAAAATGGTATAGTTAAACTTCTGGTTGGAAAAATTAATTTTCAACAAAAGGGAAACCGATTTTCAAGAAAATAGTTCAATTTTGCACATATCTCATGAATTTTCAACTGGAACAATTAATCTTCAACTGAAATAGTTGAATTTTCAACAAAAACAAATTAATTTTTACTAAAAAAGATAAATTATTGTCAATCAAAACTTAAATAATTAAATTTTAGGTTCAAAAAATTAATAAAGAAGAATTTTCTACTATAACTATCGAATATTCAATTGGAATAAATAAAATTTTCAGTTAAAAAAATAACTTTCCACAAAAAAAAAACCAACTTTAAAAAAAAAACTTACATTTTCAAGCAAAGTGAGGAATTTTTGACTAAAATGATGAATCTTTAACTAGAATAGTTGAATTTTGGACCACAGAGATAAATTTTCAACCAAGAAGATTAATTTCTAAAAAAAAAAATTAATTTTCAACAAAATAGTTAAACTTTCAACTAAGTAATTTTATTTCCAACCTACAAAATAAATTTTGAACTAAAATTATAAATATTTAACAGGAATACTTGAATACTTAAACGAAAAGAAGATTTTTTAAACAAGATGATTAACTTGTAAAGAAAAAGATAATTTTCTAAAAAAAAAATCGATTTTTAACTGAATATGTGGATTTTCAACGAAATAGTTGAATTTTCAATTAAAAAAGACAAATTTTCATCCAAATTGTTGAATTTTGACTCTACATTTGTCTATTTGGACGAAAAATTCGTCCTTTTATATTTAAAATTCACCATTTTCGTTAAGAAATAAGCTGTTTTCTAAAAATTCAATTATTTCGTTTAAAAATCCACTGCTTTTGGTTGAGATTAATCTTTTTAGTTTAAAATTCGATCATTTAGTTAAAAATTCATCTTTGTAAGTTGAAACTTCAATAATTTGTTCAAAACTTCAACTATTTGTTTAAAAATTGAATTATTTCATTGGAAATTGAATTTAAATGTTTTAAAAATAGATAACTCAGTCAAATTTCAAGCAATTATAATTTTTTTACAATTTTTGTTAAAGTTTAAAAAATGAGAAAGTTCAAAATATTTTCGATTGTAGCGTCGTGATTTTTCACCGTCATGAAAAAAGAATCACCAAGAAACGGGTTCTTGACACTAAAATCAGATTTTTGATGCACGTTTCGTGAACATCATCTTTCTACTGTGAAAAAGGTACTTTGAAAAATTAATTTTTTTATCCTAGATCCTGAAAAAGTCTTGGATTTTTTTTGCAAAAAGGCTAGACACCCTGCCAAAGGGTCCATAAGGGTAGTTCAATAACGTTTTTATGGGAATTTTCATGCTTTCACACCCAAAATTTGTTTGAATCTCACAAAAATAAATAGGTATTGTTTAACCCATGGACTTACGGTCTTATAGACCACACCATGCTTCTGTTATGAGGATCCCTCCCCTTAGGGGTGTAAACGACTATTCATGATAAAAGTTAATGAAATTTATTTATTCATTACTTATTTCAATGTTCCTTCATATACTTCTATAAGTTAAATAACAAAAGCTTCTTTATTTGCATTTTCAATTTAAGAAATGATTTTTTGATGAAAAAAATGAATTTTTAACACAATGGTTCAATTTTCTACGAAAGAAGTGAATTAAAAAGAATTGTATATTCAACCGAAAAATTAATTTCTAACAAAGTATTTTAACTAAGTAGTTCTAGCTTGGAACAAATAGTTTGAATTTTCATCAAAAAGACGAATTAAAAAAAAAAATGTTGAATTTTCAACAATTAAAAATACCTTTTTAACAAAATTGTTGAATTTCCTACGAAGTAGATTATGTTTCACCAAATAGTAAAATCTTTGACCAAAATCATTAATTTTTAACGGAGAAGACTAACTTTCTACCGAAAAAGACAAATTTTTATCCAAAAACATGAATTTTTAACTGGAAAAAAATTAGTTTTGTACCAAAAAAAGAATAGTTAGATTTTTAGTTTGTGTTAACTTGAAACTAACGGTTTTTATTGAAAATGCTACTGTTTAGTAGAAAATTATTATGTTTTGAGTGAGGATTAAACTGTTTTGATGAAGCTTGAAATATTCTTAAAAACTTATTTTTTTTTTGCAAATTATTTTTTTTTATCGAAAATTTAACTTTTTAGATAAAAAATCATATTTTTTGGTTAAAATATAACTCTCTGATTGAAATTTTGTCTTCTTTGTTAGAAAATTATTTTTGTTGTTACTGAAGATTCATCTCTTTGTTTGAAAATATAATCATTTTACTCAAAATTAATTTTTCTGTTGAAAATTTGGATTTCTGGAATTAAAAAGTCTTCTTTTTGGTTTGGAAATTCATCTCTTCTGATTGAAAATCGATCTGTTTTGGTTGACGATTCAACCGTTCCACTTCAGCATTTAACTATTTTGTTGAAAATTTATCTCTTTGGATAAAAATTTATCGATTTTGTAGAAAATTCGTTGTTTTTAAATTTTTTGACTAAACATTTCTATTCTAATTGAAAATTCAACCATTTTGTTAAAAATTCGTCTTTTTTGCTTACATTTAACTGTTTTGTTGAAAATTCCTCTTTTTTTTTTGTTCAGACTAATTTTGTTTATCTGAAAATTTTACTATTTAACTATTTAGTTGAAAATTTACCTCTTTGGATAAAAATTCAACTATTTTGTTGAAAATTCGTCTTTTTTGCTTACATTTATCTGTTTTTGATTAAAAATTAAAATCTTTTTTGTTTAATAATTTAACTATTTTGTTGAAAATCCCTTTTTTCAAAATAATTTTGTTTATCTAAAATATTAACTATTCCACTTAAACATTTAACTATTTTGTTGAAAATTCATCTCTTTGGATAAAAATTGATAGATTTTGTAGAAAATTCCTTATTTTTAAATTTTTTGAAATTATTTTGTTGATCTGAAAATTTCATTATTCAACTATTT
>JAABKJ010075445.1:248444410-248462643 GCA_011634705.1 Andricus grossulariae
GCTTATATTCAACTGTTTTTGATTTAAATAAAAATATTTTTTGGTAAAAATATCTACTATTACATTTCTCGTTGAAATTGCATCTTTTTTAGTTGAAAATTCAACTATTTGGTAAAAAAATAATCTTTTTGCGTGAAAAATCAACAGTTTGGTTGACATTTTTTTCTCCCTTTATCATTTATAAATATTTTTTTCAAGATCCACTATAAAATTTTGGTTGAGAATTCATCTTTTTGGTTGAATTTATTTTAACTAAAAATTTAACTATTCTTATTTTTTGGATGGATGCAACTGCGACTATTTTCAAATTAAAGTCTTTTTTGGTTGAGATAATATCAACTATTGTATTTTTCGTTCAAAATTATCAATTTTGGCGAAAAATTCATGCATTTTGTTAGAAATTCATCTATTCTGTTTGTTTGGAAAGTAAATTTTTTTTGTACATTTATATTTTCTACTTAAAAATATAACTGTTTTGTAGATAATTCATCTCCTTGGCTTGAAAATGGAACAATTAATATGAGATTTTTTTCTTTCTTGTTTCAAAATTCTACTTTTTCGTTTCAGAAGAATTCAAAAAATTTTGTTTATTTAAAATTCAACTATTTTTATGGAAAATCAACTTGCTTTCGTTCAGGATTCAGCTATTTTGTTGATAATTCGTTTTTTTTTTTTATTCAAATGCGAATTCGACTATTGCGGTAGAAATTTCAACTAGTTGGTTGGAAAATAACGAACATTTTTGTTGAAAATTCAACTCGTTTCTTTTTGTAAAATGTTGGTTTTGTTTAGGAAATTCATCTCTTTTGATAAGCAAATTTCTGAGGAGTGTTCAGCTTTTTTTTGGGAAATTTGTCTTTCCTGGTGGAAAATGTAACTACTTGGTTGAAAGTTCACCTATCTTGCTGAAAATTCAGTTATTTGGTTAAATATTAATTTTAGTTGATAATTTACCTTCCGTTAAAAATATAATTCCTTTCTTTCAAATTCGTTTTTTTAGGGTTGGAAATTCTAATATTTTCCTAAAAACTTCAACTACTTTTGTTTTGAAAAGGACACCGCACCAAATATACAGCAAATGGCTTTTTGTGAAAAATTCTAAATCTAGTAGAAGGAAGAATCATTTTATTTTATTTTTTTTTAATATTTGTCATTTTAGTTGAAAATTAATCTTTTTAGTTAAAAACTCGTTTTTTTTTGTTGAAAATTGTTTTTTCAAACTAAACATTGAACTATTTCAGTTGAAGATTCATCATATTCTTTTAGTTGAAAATTCATCTCTTTGGTTTAAAATTTAACTATTTTGTTTAAAATTCGTCTTTTTTAGGAGTTTTTTTTTGTTTAAAATTAAAATCTATTTTAGTTGAAATATCAATAATTTCTCACATTAGGAAAATTATATTCATATAAGTTTAAAAACAAATAAACGAATAAATTTAAAAAATAAATAGTTATTAAACATTTTTATTTTATATTAAAAATTATTTTTCCCCGCAAATTAGAATTTGGTTGATATTTTTTTTTCTTTCTTGACTGAAAAATTTGTTTTGTTTGAGGATTCAACTATTTTGATCAAAATTCTAAATTTTCTCTTTTGGATGAATTACAACTTTTTTTTATTTAAAATTAAAATTTTTTGAGTTGATATATCAACATTGCATTTTTAGATGAAATTTGACAGTTTCGGTTGAAAATTCAGCTATATTGTTGAAAATTAACTTTATTTTTGAAAATTAAGTTTTTTTTTAAAAGTAACTTTTTTCTTGAAAATTCACATTTTCGGGTTAATAATTAAACTTTTTTATGGAAAATTCGTCTATTTTCGAAAACCTTTAATTTTTTTTGTTAAAAATGCAACCGTCTGAAAATTAATCTGTTTTAAATTAATTTATTTACTATTAATTATTTGTATTATTATATTATATACTATATATTATTATATTACTCATTTTCTTATTTCAAATAAATAAATTTTAAAATTTTAAATTTGTATCTGCGAAATATTGTTTTATTTCGTTCATAAAAGATCCTATCTGATCTTATGTCTGCGCCTTTTTATTTTGTTCCTGAAGCCTAAAAGTATTCAGTCTCTTATGTATAAACCATGTTATATTTTGAAAATTAATTTTTTTGCTGAAAATTCTTTCTTTTTTTTTTTGCTGAAAATTCTATTTTTTTACAGAAAATTCGTCTTTTTTTCCTTCGTGACTGAAAATTCTTCATTTGTTGAAAAATCGTGTTTTTCGTTTTAAAATTCATTTCAATTATTTTCTTGAAAATTTAATTATTTTGTAGGAAATGTATTTTTATTTAAAAATTCACCTGTTTTAGTGAAAACTGCATCTTTATTGGATAAAAATGCAAGTGTATGGTTGAAAATTCGACTTTTATTGTTAAAAATTCAACTATTCCGTAGAAAATTTACTTTTTATTTAAAATTCATATTTTGTTGTTGAATAGTCAACTGAAATCTTTTTTCGATTAAAATTCAACTATTTATTTTTTATTCGCTTTTTAATTAGAAAAATCATCTATTTTGGTAGATATTGCATCTTTCTTGGATTTTGGTTTGTTTAAAAATTCAACAATTTTGGTTAAAATAGCATCCTTTGGGTTGAAAATTCGACTGCTTTGTTGAAAATTCAACTATTCCGTAGAAAATTTACTTTGTGTTTAAAATTCATATTTTGGTGTTGAGTAGTCAACTGAAATTTTTTTTAAATGTAAATTCAAACTTTTTTGCTGAAAATTTGTCTTTTTGAATTAAAAATTCATCTATTTTTACTATTTTTAAACTGAGTTTATTCAAACAATAATAATAACATAAAAGTTATTGTGCCCAACACCTACATTCAGAAGAAAGATTCTTTGATTCAAATAAAATTTCTTTTGAGAAAATGCATTGGCCTCAGTCAAAGAAGTTTCTTTGCTTCAACGACATTTCTTTAGTACCAAGAAGTTGTTTTTTATTGAAATAAAAACAATTAAAATTATTTGCTTAATTTTAAAGTTATTTTTGATTAAGTGTAAAAAGTATGTTAAAGAAACTGTTTCTTTAATGAAAAAAAAAAATATTTTTCTGAGTGCAGGATAGAAAAAATGAAAAATTGAACCATTTTACATTTAGGAAAATTAAAATTTTGAAAGTTTAAGTTAACTATTAAGGCCTTTAAAGAAAAATTGTAGAATTGTGAACAAATTGAATTTTCAAACCGACATTTTTTAATACTTAATAAAGAAATTACACAACTTTGAGCACTTTTAATTTTAAAATGTCTAATTTTCTAAATTTCAATTTTAGTCAATTCGATTTTTAATTTTTATCTTTCAAGTAATGAAAAGATTCAAACTTTGGAATTGTACAATACAATATTTTTTAAGATTTGAATTTGAACAAAAAATGTGGAATTTTCCAATCCAAATATTGTTCTAATTTGAAATAAAATTTTATAATTTTTGAAGTTTCAATTTCAAATGATTCAATTTCAAGAATTCCTAATTTAAAATTGTCAAACTTTTAAAATTTTGATATAAACTTACTTGAAAATAATATTAATTATAATTCTCAAATAATAATAATTGCACTCTTCAGAGGCTTTTATTATTATACAATTATTAGATTTGAAGACGGCCGAGTGGCGGCGCTGGCTGTACTTTTAGGCCGACAATTATTCAAATGCATGGGTAAAATAAAAATTTAATTTATTTTAATTGTTAAAATACGTTTCTTGCATATCATTATCTCGGACAAATATTTTGTAGCATATTAAATATCCAATAAATTAATAAGTAATAATGAAAAGTGAAGAAAACATTATTTTGATGATTGAATACGAATACACTTTTCACAGAGAACCAATAATAATTTCACAAAGTGAACATTAGATTCTAAAAATTGACATGTGCAAATATTGTAAACTGTGAAGATAGTGAATTGAAATTGAATCTTATTTTTATTGACATTCATAATGATTATTGAAAATTGAAATTAACGCTTAATTAAGCTGAATTATAAAAAATTATATATATATTTTTTAAAGCTAGAAAATAATTTATTTTGTTCCGTTATCAATATTTTGAAATAATTTTCAATTTGATCTCAAAATTAATTTTTCAAAATAAAAAATCATTCCAATTTTCTCAGGAATCTTTGAAGAAAAACTTTTTTATTTTCTTGAAACCTTTCAAAACTCTTGAAAAGTTCCTTTTTCTCGAAACTTAAAAAGTTCCTTTCTTTCGAAACTTCAAAGATCTACATTTTGTTTTTAATTTCTTGAAATTGTTTCAAGTTCAATTTTTTTTTAAATACTGTTCAAAATGAAAAAATTGCTTTTAAATTTTCCAAATTCTTTTTCGACAATTTTCGAGACCTTTCGAAGTATTTTCAATTTTTTTCAATTTTATTTTAAAATTAATTTTTCAAAATTAAATAACATTTAAATTTTCCCAGGAATCTAAATAAAATGAAATGAAGTGAAATAGAGTGAAATAAACTTAAGTAAACTGAAATAATAAAACATAAGAATAAAATGAAATAAAACGAAATAAACTGAAATAAAATGAAATGAAATTAAATTAAATAAAGTGAAATAAACTGAAATAAAATGAAATAAAACTAAATAAAATGAAATGAAGTGAAATAAAGTGAAATACAGTGAAATAAAGTAAAATAAAATGAATAAAGTGAAATAAACTGAAATAAAATGAAATTGAATTGAATGAAATGAAATTAAATGAAATAAAGTGAAATAAACTGAAATAATAAAAAATAATAATAAAATGAAATAAAACGAAATTAAGTAAAATTAAATGAAATAATGTGAAATAAAGTAAAATAAAATAAAATGAAATAAAATAAAATTAAATTAAATAAAATTGAATGAAATGCAATGAAATAACATGAAATAAAATAAAATGAAGTGAAATAGAGTGAAATAAACTTAAGTAAACTGAAATAATAAAAAATAATAATAAAATTAAATGAAATGAAACGAAATAAAACGAAATAAAATGAAATTAAATGAAATTAAATAAAGTGAAATAAAACGAAATAAAATGAAATGAAGTGAAATAAAGTGAAATACAGTGAAATAAACTGAAATTAAATGAAATTAAATTAAATAAAGTGAAATGAACTGAAATAATAAAAATTATAATAAAATGAAATTAAATGAAATAAAGTGAAATAAAGTGAAATAAAGTAAAATAAAATGAAATAAAATTAAATAAAATGAAATGAAATAAAATTAAATAAGATGAAATAAAATAAAATAAAATTGAATGAAATAACATTAGGTTTCAACACTTTTCAATTGACAACTTTAAATTAAATGACCTTAAACTGCAAAAAAAATGTTTGAACTTCTATTAATTTTACAGTTGAAAGATGCCATTTTCAAAGCTCTATAAAAGAAAGAATGAATTATCAAGAAATGTGTACAGTTACAAAATTATGTTATTTTAAACAATTTTGAGTTGAAAATATTAAAAATTTAAAGATTACAAATTTTTGTTTAAATTTAACATTTTTTACAGTAAAAGATTCATTTTAATTTTAAGCCGTTACAAGTTATTAATTGTTCAATTGTTATTTATACATCAAAAATTCTTTTGAAATATTTTGAAATATTCTCTTAAAATTATTTTTTTTTTTAATGAAAAATCACTTTAACTTTTCCTAGGAATTTTAAGAAAATTTGATAATATCTTACAACCTTTTAAAATCCTTAAAAAGCATCAACATTTTATCTAAAAATCTTCTCTCTTAAAATGATTCAAATTTTTCCCAGAACTTTTAATAAATCCTGCAAAATGAAAAAATTGCCATAAAATTTTCCAGATTACTTTTTTTCATTTAGGAAATCGTATGAAATCTTTTAAAATATTCTCTTAAAATTAATTTTTCAACACAAAAAATGATTTTCAATTTTCCAAGTATCTTAATAAAATGTCTATCTGTTTGAAACCTTTCAAAATGCTTAAAAAGTTCCTAAATTTGTTATTCGAAATCTTCCATAATCTACATTTTTTTAAGTTTTCAATTATGTTTTAATCTTTTCCAAACTTCTAAATATCTCTCCAATTTACTCGAATGTTGTCTAAATTAATAATTATTCAATTGTTACTCATCATTTCTTCATACTTTCACAGGAAAAACCATTGCGGATTTTGACAATATTCCTTTGATGCAAGTTACATCGAAAGAACTTTCCGTGGAGAAAAAAAACGATCTCCGTCGAATGATTGAACACAGAAAAAACTGAGGGTTCAGTAAAGTTGCGTCTCAAGTAGAAGCTGGTATCGTTTAGAACTGGGACTCCAATAGAACTCGTTTTGAGGGTTTCTTTCCTGGTTCGATGATATCCGATAGATGGCTATTCATATTCTCAACTGCTTATGTGCCGAAAAGCACGGGCATATTCGAAACCAATACAGGCTATGAAGAATCATACAGATAAATATAAACGAACATTTTTTATTTTCTCTAAAAACAAATTAAATTGAATGACAGAAGTATCTACCTTCCATAAAAATGTAATGTTAACGTAATATTTCAAGTGTATATTATATAATTTTCAATACTACCGCGCTTTTTTGATACATGCGCAAATGAAAATGTTAGATTTTTCGAATAACCTTGAAAGCTGTCATATTTCACGTGCACTATTTTCCTTTCAAGAATGACGAAAAATTGGTTCTAATAGAAACCCTAGTTTTTTCTGTGAACTCATTCCAGTCAAGCATCGTCCATATGACAATAATTTGTTGTAGTTGAAGATATTCTAAATTTGAATATTTCGAAGATATAGTGATTATTGTTATCAATTTAAAAATAGCACAAATTTATTTTTTACTAGCAAATACAATAATAACACCATCACACAAAAAAAAGTGATGTGCCCGGCGGACTACACAGGCATATCTGTATGTTTTTGGGGTCACTGAATCTGAATCCCGGGTCCAAATGTTATAACATAACTTAGTTGGAATAGGCAAACTTTGTGTAGAATCATCAAAGTTTAGTTGAAATAGACAAACTTAGGCGGAACAGGCAAAATTCAGGTGGAATAAACAAACTTTATTTCATTTAACAAAATTTACTTGGAATAGCCAACATTTGTTTGGAACAATCAAACTTTAGTTGAAATATAAAACTCAGGTGGAACAGGCAAAATTTGATTGGAACAAATAAACTTTGGTTGTTACAATAAAATTTAGTTGGAACAGGCCAAATTTCGTTCTAGCAACTTAAATTTCTTTAGAACAAATAAATTTTGGTTGTTACAAGGAAATTTAGCTGGAATGGGCAAACTTTGTTTGGAACAAAAAACTTAAGTTGGAACAGCCCAAATTTCGCTTTAACAACAAAAATTTGGCTAGAACAAACAAATTTTTGTTGTTATAACAAAATTATTTGGAATAGGCAAACTTTCTGTGAAACAATCAAAGTTTAGTTGAAATAGACAAACTTAGGTGGAAAAGGCACAATTTCGTTGGAACAAACAAACTTTAGTTAATTCAACAAAATTTACTTGGAATAGGCAAAACTTGTTTGGGGAACAATCATACTTTAGTTGAAATAGAAAACTTAGGTGGAAAAGGTAAAACTTGATTGGAACAAATAAACTTTGGTTGTTACAATAAAATTTAGTTGGAATAGACGAACTTTGTTTGGAACAATTAAACTTTAGTTGAAACAGAAAACTTAGGTGGGACAGGCAAAATTTGATTGGAATAAATAAAATTTGGTTGGAACAAACAAACTTTGGTTGAAATAGAAAAAGTTAGGTGCAGCAGGCAAAACATATTTTTATGTTGAAAAGTCAAACTGAAGTCTTTTTAAGATAAAAATTGTCTTTTTGATTTAAAAATTCATCTGTTTTAGTAGAAATTTCATCTTTTTTTGATAAAAATGCAACTGTTTGGTTGAAAATTACTTTTCTTTGCTTGAGGAGTCAACTGTTTTGTTTGAACCACTTTGTTAAAAAATCATTTTTTTGTTGAAGATTCATATTTTTAGTTGAAAACTTATCCTTTTGGTTAAGGTTTGACTATTTTGTTGAAAACCGATATTTTTAAATTGAAAATTCAACTGCGTGGGTAAAAATTGAACTATTCTGTTGACATTTTTTTTAATGAAGTTTTATCTCTTTGGTTGCAAATTTAACTTTTTTGTTGAAAATTATTTTTTTGCTGAAAATTCCTATTTTCTGGTTTAAAATTCAATTTTTGTACGGAAAATTCGTCTTTTCGCTTTGAGGTTCAACAATTTAATTGAACTTTTCTTTATTCCATGACTGAAAAATCTTTATTTGTTGAAAATTAGTTTTTTTATTTTAAATTTATTTATTTTTTGATAAAATGTCATCTTTTTGATTGAAATATTACCTATTACACTTTTTTGTGGAGAATTTATCTTTTAAGGTTGAAAATTTAATTATTTAGTTGAAAATTTAATTGTTTTGTAGGAAATTTAAGTATTTTCTCAAAAAGTTATTTTTTGTTTAAAATAAATAAATTTCAAAATTTTTAATTTGTATATGAAATATTGTTTCTTTCCGTTTATGACAGATCCTATGTTAAAAAGTCAACTATTCCAAAAAAATTGTAATTACTTTGTTGAAAATTAATTTCTTTTACAAAACAAATGACTTTTTAGGAAAATAGTTGAATTTTCAACGAAATATTTGAGATTTCAACGAAGTAGTATAATTTTTAACAAAATAATTAAATTTTCAAACAAAAAAGTACTACTTTTAACCAAAATAGATGAAATCTAAACCAGAAATATAAATAGTAGATTTTTTAATTATAATTGGAATAAAAAAAATATTAAAAAAATAAATAAAAAATAAAATAATAATAGAATTAGAATTAGAAGAATTAAATTGAAAAAAATGACTTTTTGAGAAAATAGTTGAATTTTCAACAAACTAATTGAGATTTCAACCAAGCATTAGAATTTTTAACAAAAAAAGTAAATTCTTAACAAAATAGTAGAACTTTTGACCAAATGAGATGAATTCGGAACCAGAAATATAATAGTAGATTTTTTAACCAGAAAGAATTGACTTTAAAACAAATGACTTTTTAGGAAAATAGTTGAATTTTCAACGAAATATTTGAGATTTCAACCAAGTAGTAGAATTTTTAACAAAATAATTAAATTTTCAAAAAAAAAAGTAGAACTTTTAACCAAATTAGATGAAATCTAAACCAGAAATATAAATAGTAGATTTTTTAATTATAATTAGAACAAAAAAAATATTAAAAAAATAAATAAGAAATAAAATAATAATAGAATTAGAATTAGAAGAATTAAATTGAAAAAATGACTTTTTGAGAAAATAGTTGAATTTTCAACAAACTAATTGAGATTTGAACCAAGCACTAGAATTTTTAACAAAAAAAGTAAATTCTTAACAAAATAGTACAACTTTTGACCAAATGAGATGAATTCGGAACCAGAAATATAATTTTTGGGTTAAAAGTTCAACTATTTAATTGAATTTTAACTTTTTAGTTAAAATTGAAATTTTTTGTTAACAGTTCATATTTTCGGGTTAAAAATGCAATTTTTTAAATTAAATTCTTGTTTTTTTGCTCAAATGCGAACTAAATTAATAGAATTCAATAAGAAAATTCAACTATTTTTCATTAAAATTTAACTTTTTTAAACTGAAAAGTCTATTATTATATTTTTGATTCAAAAATCATCTCTTTTGGATAAATTAAACTATTTTCTTAAAATGTCATCATTTTTGGTTGAAAATTCACTTTTTTATGAAAATTGTTATTTTTTTGCTTGAAAACTCGACACTGTGGTTGAAATTTGTTTTCTTTCAGGATTTAAAAATCTTTCTTCATAGAAAATTCGTCTTTTTCGTTTGAAAATTCATTGCTTAGCAGAAATTTTATCCTTATTGTTTGAAATTCAACTTTTTCCTTCAAAATTCATTTTCTGGGGTTGAAAAGTCGTCTTTTTCGTTTGAAAATTCATCTTTTGGAAAAAATGTAATGTTTTTTGGTTTAAAATTAAACTATTGTTTTTTAATTGCGCTTTTTGGGTTAAAAGTTCAACTATTTAATTGAATTTTAACTTTTTAGTTGAAATGTAACTTTTTTGTTAAAAGTTCATATTTTCGGGTTAAAAATGCAACTTTTTTTAATGAAAATTCTTGTTTTTTCGCTTAAATGCGAACTAAATTAATAGAATTCAATAAGAAAATTTAACTATTTTTCGTTAAAAGTTTACTTTTTATAACTGAAAAGTTTATTATTATATTTTTGGTTCGAAAATCATCTCTTTTGGATGTGTAAAATAAAATGTACTTCAGCAATCTGCATTTTATTTTACACTTTTTGGAATCTTGACAAATTTTTTATTATTTTCGAAATTTTTTAAAAACTTCTAAATATCTTTTAAAATTATTCGAATTTTTTCTAAAATTTTTAATAAATCCTGGAAAATGAGAAAACTCTTGATAAAATTTCAAAAATAATGAAAAAATTCTCAAGATTCCAAAAAGTGTAAAATAAAATGTAGATCTTTGAAGATTTTGAATTCTTTAAAATTTTGATTAGAATTTTAGAGAATTGAAAAAATTGTAATGATTTCTTGTTTTGAAAAATTAGTTTTAAGAGAATATTTGTAATAATTTCCAAAGATTTTCAAAATTTAAAAAAAAAGTCTGGAAAATTTTAAAGCAAGTTTTTTAATTTTCCAGGATTCATTAAAAATTATAGGAAAACTTCGAATAATTTAAAAAGATATTTAGCAGTTTCGAACAAATTTAAAAAATATTGTAAAAATTGTCAAGATTCCAAAAAGTGTAAAATAAAATGTAGATTTTTGAAGATTTTGAAAAATAAAATTTTAAAGCTATTTAAGGATTTTAAAAAGTTTCAAGATAATACAAAAATTTTCAAAAGATTCCTGAAACAATTTTAAGCGATTTTTTACTTTTTTTTTTTTTAATTTTTAAGAGAATATTTAAAAATATTTCAAAACAAATTTTAATTTATTTTTAATGAATTCTTAAAATAAAAATATTTTAACTTCTAATTGAAAAAGTGTTTAATTTAAAAAACATTTGTAATAATTTAAGTTTTAATGTTTCTAACTTAAATTTGCGTAACATGGTATAATCTCCCTTCCAACTGTATGAAAATTTTAAAAATAAAAAAATGTCACTTTTCCAATTCAGAAAAAAATGTTGCTTATCTTTTTCATTTGAAAATTTAACTATTTTTTTGAAACTTCGTTGTTTTTTGTTTGAGAATTATTTATATTTTCCATTTGAAAATTCGACTATTTTTTTGAAACTTCGTCGTTTTTTTTCTCACAATTTATCTTTTTTATTTGAAAATTCATGTATGTTGTTGAAAATTCGTTTTTTTTGCTGCAAATTGAATTATTTTGTTGAACATTGAATTATTTTTTTGAAAATTAAACTATTTCTTTAAAAATTCATGTGTTTTGTTAAAGATTCGTTTTTTGGTTCGAAATTTAAATATTCCTTTAAAAATCCATGTATTTTGTTGAACATTGAATTATTTTGTTGAAAAAGAAACTATTTCTTTAAAAATCAATTTATTTTGTTGAACATTGAATTATTTTTTTGTAAATTAGTTTTCTGTTGTTGAAAATTCAACTATTTCTTCTCAAGTTCATCTATTTTGTTGAAAATTAAACTATTTCTTTAAAAATCCATGTATTTTGTTAAAAATTTGTTTTTTGATTCAAAATTCAACTATTCCTTTAAAAGTCCATGTATTTTGTTGAACATTGAATTATTTTTTTGAACATTAGTTTTCTGTTGTTGAAAATTCAACCGTTCCTTTAAAAATTCATCTATTTTGTTGAAAATTAAATTATGTTATTGAAAATTAGTTTTTTGGTTGAAAATTTAACTATTCCTTCAAAAGTTCATGTATTTTGTTGAAAATTAAATTATTTTGTTGAAAATTAGTTTTTTTGGTTGAAAAGCCTAAACGTTGGGGTTTTTTTAACTATCCAGTCTCGCGACCAGATGTCCACAGCCTCCACTACGATGGCACCCGACCTGATGAAGATGTCATTGAATCCAGGGGCGCGCCCCTCGCGGGGCAATGCGTCAATCCCTTTAGAGATTTCATAGCTCATCCTGTCCAACTCCTCGAGAGTTAGACAGTTCTCAGGATAACCCGACGCAACGACAACCTTTACCAAGGCGTTGGTAGCCATCTGCGCGAAAGTAAGGCCCTGTGTTTCCAGAGCCTTCTGCTGTTCCAAATTCCTGTTCGGCGGAGTTTCTCTGCAGCCCTTCTTTCTCTTGCAAATAGGATTAGCCTGAAGACTTGCTCCAGGTAAGGTTCCCGCAGCCACTGCCCCCTGTGGGGTGCCTTGGCTGCTGGTGGGTTGCCCCCCAAGGAGCCTCCCACTTTTGGCGGTGGGTTAGAGGAGGGTCCCGGAACGGGTCAGTCATCGGTTTTGGTTTGTTTTGATTTGTTTTGGTCTATATACTATGGGATTCGACCTGGTGTCCCAGAGTCCCCGTTAAGACACCTCCTTTTGGAACTTCGCCTGTCCGCCTCCACTGAGACGGGCAGGCCGGGGTGTTTAAGGATTTGATGACCCTGGTGCCATTCAGCTCCTGACACACCTCGCAGTGCATCCCCTCTGATATCTTTACGATACCAATCTGTAATAATATCACCTGAGTCAGCTTTTATACTGTAACATTTGAAAAGGGAATATAATTATTGCTTTTAATTTCATGTGGAAATTAAAGTCTAGGATGATAAGAATTGAACTAATTCATAACATAAAGTAGTTAATCTTTCATAGTTGAGTTTTCTACCATTTTCAAACCATAAAGACGAATTTTCATCAAAAGAGTTGAATTTTCAACTGAAAAGTTGATTTTTTTATCAAACAACTTAATTTTTAAGAAAGTATGTATACTTTCAAACAATAAGTTATATTTTCCATCAGAAAAGACGAATTTAAAAAAAAGCTGAACTCTCTTCAGAAATTTTTTTATCAAAAGAGATGAATTCTCCAACCAAAATTAGGATTTTACAAAAAAAAACAACTAGGAGTTTTCTACAAAATAGTTGCATTTTCAAACCGAAAATATGATTTTTTCATAAAAAAAGTTACTTTTCAACCAAATAAAATAGTTGAATTTTTAATTAATGCATGAATTTGCAACCAAAATAGATGAAATCTCAACGAAAAATATAACAGCTGATATTCTTTTAATCAAAAATATTTTAATTTGAAATCAAGCACAGTTGAATTCAACCAAAAAGACGAATTTTCAACAAAATAGCTGAATCGTCAAACAAATCAGATTAATATTATATCAAAATAGTTGAATTATAAACCAAAGAAAATGAATTTTCTACAAAAAAAGTTGTATTTTCAAATGAAAAATATAAATTTTCAAGAAAAAAATTACTTTTCAACCACATCAAATAGTTGAATTCTCAAGAAAATATATGAATTTTCAACGAACCTTAAGAACCTTAAGAACCTTAAGAATTAAAAATTGATATATTTCGAAAAAATAATAAGTGAATATTTTTAAAGTAACTTTACAAATTTGCGAGGCCTTTTACTTATTGATTGAAAGTTGAACTACCTTCTTAAAATTTCATTTTGTTTTGGTTTTAGATTTCTTGTATAACTTCTCCCTAATGTAATTGTTATTCGGGAGAATTTAGCAATTTGAATCAAATGAATATTTCCCTGCTAACGCGTATCTTTACATTTATTACTGGAGGAGATTTCCTTGATTCTTGGAGAGGTCGTCATTCCCTGTTAATTTTTGCTCAAATAATTGGGAGTCTTACTTCACAGGCGCATGACTTGGGTACCTCATATTAAAAGCATAGCGGCTGAGAGATCGAGAGCGATCAACATCACAAGGGTTATCGTCAGAGTCACCTAGGAAGTATGCCCCTCCCTGCTTCTGACGGTTCATAAATGACTTTTTAGGGCGTGCCTCGAGTGGAGGCTCCTCTCTTCAACCGTGCGAGTGAAACATCGCTCGACAGGCTTGATCGGGTTCAGTATGCATCTCTTCAAGTTTCCCTAGGCTGCATGAGTTCTACACTCATCTCTATTCTGCTTTCGGAGAAGGGTTGGGTTCCCCATTCCTTGAGAAGAACCCTGCTTGCCATTAGATTTATTCTTAGGAATTTTTTTTGGAGCGGCAACCCCCTTGACAACAAATTAACATCTTCAGCGGGTTTTGCGAGGGACAAGAGATTCAAGGTGCTTGCGAAGAGCTGCGGCCTAATTAATGGCTTCACCTCCATTGCTACTTCACTCCTTTGGTGGATACCTTACAAAGACCCTCCTATTTTGCTGAGTGTGTGGATTTGTCGGCGGAAATCGATGTGGACCTTGATTCGGGGCAGCATTCAGAAACCCAAAGTGCTCATTCGGCAGGCTGCGGTTTCTTTATCCCGTTGTCTGGTGTCACGTTTGGCGTTCAGTTAAGGAACTTCGCAATATAACTTTTTCATTTTTGTTTGAAAATTGGTCTTCTTAAGTTGAAATTTCCGCTTTTGTGTTCTGTTTGATAAAAAATTAACTTTTTTTTGAAAATTCAATATTTTTACAGAAATGTTCTGGGTTAAATGTTGAACCGCTTGTTAAAAAATAATTTTGTTTTTAAAGGTTCATAATCTTAGTTAAAAATTCAATAATATTGTTAAAAATTCATCCTTTCTGGTTAAAAATTAAATTGTTTTGTTGAAAATTCAACTATTTTTGTAGAAAATATTTTTTGAATAAAGATTCGGAATTTTAGTTGAAAATTCCTTTTTTTTATTAGTTGAGAATTCCTTTTTTGTTTAAATGGAAATTTATTTTTTAAATATTTCTTTCTTTTCAGTTGTTTCCTCGTGGCGATTTTATTTTTAGTTACAAAGTTTATTATTTGGTTAAAAATTCTACAATATTGTTAAAAATTCATTCTTTTTGGTAGAAAATTAAACTTTTTTGTTGAAAATTCAACCATTTTGGTAGAAAATATTTCTTGGTTGAAAAATCAATTATTTTTTTGAAAATTCGTCTTTTTCGATGAAGGTTGAACCACTTTGTTAAACAATCATTTTTTTTGTTCAAGATTCATAATTTTAGTTGAAAGTTCATCTCTTTGGTTACATTTTTTTAAAACTGAAAATTGATCTATTCCTTCAGTTGAGAAATCATCTTTTTACACATTGGTTGAAAATTCGTTTTTCGTTTTTTTTTTTTTTTTTAAATTAATTTTTTAAACTGAAAATATAACTTTTTCATTTTTGTTTGAAAATTGGTCTGCTTAAGTTGAAATTTCCTCTATTCAACTACTTCTTTGAAAATTCTTTTATATTATTTGCAAATCGTTTTTTTTTTTTTTTTTTTGTAGAAAATTAATCTTCTTTGTTGAAAATTCATCTACTTGGTTTAGAATTTATCTATTTTGTTGACAGTTCCACAAATTTATTAAAAAGTAATCTTTTTATTTGAAAATTGATCTTTTTTTTTAAATTCATCTACTCCATTGAAATTTTTAATATTTTATTTAAAATGCAGTTTTTTGACAGAAAATTATTCTTTTTGGTTGAAAATTAGTCTTTTTCAGTTTGAAGTTTATATATTTAAATTAAAAATAATTTTTTGTATAGAAAATTAATCTTCTAAGTTGAAAATTGAACTATTTTTTAAGTTGATACTTTTTGTTGATAATTCAACAATTTCGTTAAAATGTCAACGTTTTGTTAAATATTGATTTTTTTTAGTTAAAAATTCATGTATTTTATTTAAAAATAAACTTTTTGGTGAAAAATTAATCTGTTTGGTTGAAAACTATTCTTTTACAGTTGAAAATTCAACTACTTCTTTGAAAATCGTTTTTTTTTGTTGTATTTTTTTTTGTAGAAAATTAATCTTCTTGTTTGAAAATCCAACTTTTTGGTTTGCAGTTCATCGTTATTCAAAATTCGAACAATTTTTTAAAATTTTCATTCAAAATTCGTCTTTTTTGGTATAGAAAATTAATCTTCTTAGTTGAAAATTCAACTATTTGGTATAAAGTTCATCCGTTTGGTTTTAAATTCAACAATTTTGCTAAAACTTTAATTTCTTGTTAAAGATTGATTTTTTTTATTTGAAAATTCATGTATTTTATCAAACATCTAGTTGAAAATTTATCTTTTCGTTTTAAAATTCAATTGTTCCAGTTAAATATGCGTGATTTTAGTTGAAAATTCATAAATTTGATTGAAAATTGAACTATTTTGTTAAAAATTCGTGTTTTTTCTTGGTTGATAATTAATTTTTTAAACTAAAAACTTAAACATTGCATTTTTCGTAGAAAACTTATCTTTTGTATTTTAAAATTCAACTATTTGGTTAAAAATTATATTTTTTAGTTGAAAATTTAATGATTTGGTTAAACATTAGTTTTTGTTGTTCTTGAAAATTCATTTGTTCCAGTTAATATGCATGATTTTAGTTGAAAATTCATAAATTAAATTTTTTTTAAATTCCTTTTTTTCGGTTGAAAATTAATTTTTTTAACTGAAAATTTAATTTCCATTTTTGGTTAAAAATTTGTATTTTTTATTTGAAAATTCAACTATTTGGTTGAAAAATTATATTTTTTAGTTGAAAGTTTAACAATTTGGTAGAACATTCGTTTTTTTTTTGTTGCTGAAAATTCATTTGTTCCAGTTAAATATGCATGATTTTAGTTGAAACTTCAGTCTTGAAAATTTGATTATTTTTTTGAAAATTCCTTTTTTTCGGTTGAAAATTAACTTTTTTAAACTGAAAATTTAAATGTTCCTTTTTTGGCTGAAATTTTTTTTTTTTTTTTTATAGTTAAAAATTCATCTATTTTGTTGAAAATGTATCTTTTCTAGTGAAAAATTTATCTTTTCGTTTTAAAATTCAATTGTTCCAGTTAAATATGCGTGATTTCAGTTGAAAATTCATCAATTTGATTGAAAATTGAACTATTTTGTTAAAAACTACAAAAAAAAATTAATAAGCAATGGTTGAATTCAATAAAAAATACGAATTTTGAAAAAATAGTTAAATCCTTAACCCAATAGTGGAATTTTCAACTAGAAAACATAATTTTCAAATTAAAAATGTAAATTTTCAACCAAAAATTGAGTAATCACATGTTCAATTAAAAAATATAATTTTCAACAAAATAGTTTCACATTCGACCAAAGAGTGTATTTTTCAACTAAGAAAGATCAATTTTCAACTAAATAATTAAATTTTCACTCAAATATGTGAATTTTCAGCCAAAAATGGAATAGTAAAATTATCAGTCAAAACAATTAATTTTCAAATAAAAGTGAAACGAATTTTCTATAAAATAGTCAAATTTTCAACCAAAGAGATGAATTTTCAAATAAAATAGTAAATCTTTGCAAAAGTAATTTAATTTTGAACAAATAAGTTCAACATTCAACCAAAGAGTTAAATTTTGAACTAAAAAGTTGATTTTTCAAACAAGAAGATTAGTTTTCTACCAAAAAATAAAAATTTTCAATAAAGAGCATGAATGTTCGAAAAAATTGTTGAATTTGAATGCCAAAAATAAAGTTATGAATCTTCAATCACGAAAAATTAATGTTTCGCAAACTACTTTAATTCTAAACTGAGTAGTTTATTTTTCGACTAAAAAAAAATTTATAATAAGACAAATTTGAATTCCACTAAAAATACGAATTGAAACAAAGTGGTTGAATCCTCAACCCAATAGAAGAATTTTCAACTAGAAAAGATCATTTTTAAATTAAAAATGTAAATTTATAACGAAAAATGGAGTAATCACATTGCCAGTTGAACAAATTTATAATCACAAATAAAATACTTAAATTTTCAGATAAAAAAAAATAATTTTAAACAAAAAAGAAGACGAATTTGATAAAACAAAATAGTTAAATTTACAACCAAGGAGATGAATTTTCAACAGAAAAAAAAATTTACAATGAAAACTAAAATAGTTACATTTTCAGTTGTTACAGTTAATTTTTAGGAAGAAAAAACTGATTTTGAAAACAAAGTTGTTACATTTTTAACCAAAGAGAAGAATTTTTACTAAAAAAAGATAGATTCACTTTAAAAAATAAAATAGTTAAATATTCAGTTAAAAAAAATAATTAAAAAAAAAGAAAGGATTTTTATAACAAAATAGTTAAATTTTCAGTCAAACAGATGAATTTTCAACCAAACT
>JAABKJ010075445.1:248462653-248575380 GCA_011634705.1 Andricus grossulariae
AGATATATTTGCAATTAAAAATAAAATCGTTGAATTTTCAGGTAAAAAAGTTGATTTTGTAATAATAGAATTTTCAACAAAAATGATGATTTTTCAAGTAAAATATTAATTTTTCACAAAAAATACGATTTTTCAACAATATACATACATTTTAAACCGAATAGTTGAATTTTCAACAAAAGAGATGAATTTTTATCAAAAAAAGATAAAACGACTATAAAAAATAAAAGAGTTAAATTTTTAATTTAAAAATTTAATTTTGAAAAAAAGAATTTTAACCAAAAAGATGAATTTTTAAGCAAGAAAATTAATTTTCTACCAAAAAAAGAATGAATTTGTAACAAAATACATGAATTTTCAACCAAATTGTTAAATTTTTGAAAAAAAATATGAATGGAATACTTTCATTCAAATAAATGAATATTTTCGAATCCTTTGAATTTTCAAATTAAAATTTGTTTGTTTGTTAAAAATTCAACTACTTTGCAGAAAATTAATCTTTTTGGCTTGAAAATTCAGCAAATTAGTTGAAAATTGAAATTTTTTGTTGAAATGAATTTTTTTTTAGTCAAAACTTCAACTGTTTGGTTGATAATTCGTCTTGTTTGGTTGATAATTCGTCTTGTTTGGTGGAAAATTAATCTTCTGGGTCAAAAAATCAACTATTTGGTTGAATTTTAATCTCTTTTATTGAAAATTTACATTTTTGGTTCAAAATTAAACTATTTTGGTAGAAAATTAAACTTTTGTTGGAAATTCGTATTTTTTCGATTAAAATTTTTTTTTTTTACTTTACATTTTAACTCTTCTATTTTTGGTACAAAACTTATTTTTGTTGAAAATTCATCATTTTGGTTGTGGATTGAACTATTTTATTAAAAGTTTTCCTTCTTAATAAATTCAAGCGGTTAAAAATTAGTTTTTTGGTTTTTGTTGAAAATTAGTTTTTTCCAACTAATATTTTAAAGATTTTATTTTTGGTAGAAAATTTATCTTTCTTGATTGAGAATCAAGTTTTTTGTTGAAAATTCTTCCATTTCAGTTTAAAACCCGAATTTTTTAAAAAACATTTGACGTTTAAGCTTGAATTTGTTGAAATTTTTTTAAAAATTCGTCTACTTTGGTAGAAAATGAATCATCTTTGTTAAAAATTCATCTATTTGTTTGAGAATTTAACTATTTGATTAAAATTCGTATTTTTTCTTACAACTGATTGACAATTAGTTTTTTTTTTGTTGAAAAGTAATCTTTCAAACTGAAAATTCAACTCTTCCATTTACCATAAAATATTTCAAATCCTATCAAATCTTTTGAAATCTCTTGAAATCTCTTGAAATCTTTTGAAATCCTTTGAAACTTTATAAAGCTCTTAAAATTTTTTCGGATTTTTCCAAAATTCCCTAAAATCTTCAAGTTCATTTGTAATCCCTTCAAAATTTTAAAATCTATTGATAATTCCTTGGAAACTTTTAAAAAACTATAAAATATTTATAATGCTTTGTAATCCCTTCAATTGATTGAAATATATTGAAAATTCCTTGCAATCTTTTAGAAAACGCAAAAATATTTGAAATCCTTTCAAATCTTTTGAAAAACCTTGAAACTTTATAAAAATCTTCAAAAAATTTCGGATTGTTTTAAAAAATACCCTTCAAATTATTGAAATTTATAAAAAATTACTTGAGAGTTTTAAAAATAACCTAAACTATTTCAAATCCTTTGAACATTTTTGGGATTCCATGAAACTTTTTAAAGCTCTTGAAAATTCCTTGGAATTTTTAAGAAATACCCTAAAATCTTTTAAAATTCTTTTAGAATCCTTTCAAACTATTGAAATTTATTAAGAATTTCTTTAAATCTTTTTAAATACCCTAAAATATTACAAATCCCTTAAAACATCAAAAATATCTTGCAAATTCTTTGGAATTTTTTTAAATACCCTAAACTTTAAATTCCTTTGGAATCCCTTCAAGTTATTGAAATCTTTCAAAAATTCCTTGGAATCTTTTGAAATCCCTTAAAGTATTTCAAATCATTTGAAATTTTTTGAAATCCCTTGAAACTTTATAAAGCTCTTAAAAAATGTTCGGATTTTTTAAAAACACCCTTCAAGTTGCCCTGGACTACCTGGCCGGTTACACGGTGTGCAACGACTACGCGATCCGCGACTACCTGGAAAACTACTACCGCCCCAACCTGCGCGTGAAAAACCGCGACGCCACCACCCCGGTCGGCCCGTGGATTGTCGACGTGGCCGATGTGCCCGACGCAGGCAACCTGAAATTGCGTACCTGGATCAACGGCGAACTGCGCCAGGAAGGCAGCACGAAAGACATGATTTTCGATATCCCCTACCTCATCGAATACCTGTCCAGCTTCATGACCCTGCAACCGGGCGACATGATCGCCACCGGCACGCCCGGCGGCGTCGGCGATAAGCGCACCCCGCCGCTCTACATGAAGGCCGGCGACAAGGTCGAAGTGACCATCGGCACCATCGGCACGCTCAGCAACCGCATCATCGACGAACAATAACAATCATCAACCCGCATACCGGGGGAGGACAGACCATGCGTAACATCCACATCACCATTGCGGCTCTCGCCAGCGCGAGCGCCATCGCGATCGCCGCGCCGGCCTTCGCACAGGACGCGCCCGCGCCCGAACAGGCGGCACAGCCGGCGGACGATTCCGACATCATCGTCACCGCCCAGCGCAAGGCGGAGAAGGTGACCGAGGTGCCGATCTCCATCACCGTGGCCAATGCCGCCCAGCTGGAACGGCAGCAGGTCAACACGATGAACGACCTCAACCGCATCGCGCCGAGCCTGGAAATCCAGCAGGCGCCCGGCCAGAATACCGGCGGCGGCGGGTCGATCCGCGGCATCGGCACCCAGACCTTCTCGGCCGGCGCCGTCGCCTCGGTCGGCGTCGTCGTCGACCAGGTGAGCCTTTGATGAGTAACTTAAGCGTAAAAGGAAAACCGTTTTTTAAATCATATTTTGCATCATCTAACACCACAGAAGCTCCCAAAGAGTTGGACGGCGATGAAAATGATGAACAGTAAGATCGAGAGATCTCCTGCGATATTCGATAAATAAGAATAAGTTTTTGTGATTTCAGTAAAATTGATTTTTAATTCAATATAATTAGAGTTCACAGAATTTTTCATTATTTAAAAAGATTCTGAAGAGAGTTATACCTATTCATAAAAATAAATATGTAATTGGTTATGTATACACTATAATATGATTCGTTGAAAATTCAACTATTTTCCTAAAAAGTTATCTTTTTTGGTCGAAAATTTGACTGTTTTGTTGAAAATTCGTCTTTTTGGATAGAAAATTCGACCCATTTTTCCGCAGAAAATTAATCTTTTTTGATTGAAAACTCATCTTTTATAGTTGAAAGTTAACTCTTTTTATTTGAAGAGTCTACTATTATATTTTTGTTTCCGAGTTTATCTATTTTGGAAGAAAATTCTACTATTTGGTTGACAATTGTCTTATTTTGTTGAAAATTCAACTTTTTTGTTAAAAAGTCACGTTTCTTTGGTTAAGAGTTAATTATTTTTATTTTTAAAGTTTACGATTATATTTTTGGTTCCGAATTCATTTTTTTGGTTAAAAATTTAATTATTTTGTTGAAAATTATACTATTTCGTTGAAAAGTCATATTTTTTTGGTTGACATTTAATTATTTTCATTTAAATGTTTAATATTATATTTTTGGTTCAAAATTGATCTCTTCTGATTGAAAATTGAACTATTTTGTTGAAAATTCAACTAACTCCCGCTATTGCTGACTTCTCAGATGAGGTATCATTATTAACTTGTACTATAAAGCTTCTTTCTCGCAAATAATTATTTATAATTTTAATTAAATATATTGGTACATCATATCTAGTTAGCTTAGCAATGAGGCCATCGTGCCAAACAGTATCAAAGGCCTTTTCGATGTCGAGAAAGAGGGCGCATGTACTATGTTTTATATTAAACTTAGTGCTAATAAAATCTGTTAAACGAGCAAGCTGTTGAACCGTGGAATGTTTTGCTCTGAATCCAAACTGCTCAGGAATAATTTGTTTCATGTTGTGCTCATGCACTAGTAACCTGTTAAGTATTATAACTTCAAGAATTTTGCTCAGCGTTGTCAGTAAGCTGATAGGTCTGTAGCTTTGGGGAAGTTTTTTGTCTTTCCCGGCTTTAGGTATTGGCAAAATTTTAGCTTTTTTCCAAGCTTTCGGGAAATATGTTAATTTCAGGCATGAGTTTACTATGTGAGTGATTTGGACTATTGCTTTCTTTGGGAGAGATTTTAAAATTATATTCTGTATTCCATCAATTCCAGGGGCCTTTCTGGGTTTAGTTTTATTTATGGCTTTCTTAATTTCCCTGGGGGTGGCTAGTTTTATGTCTACTGAATTAAGGTCTGCTGATAGTAAACCCTCATACCGCATATTTACTTCTAATTCACTTTCAGTATTTCCCAAGCTACTAGTTAAGTGATGAACTTTTTCAAAATTACAGGCAATACTTTCTGCTTTATCCTTATCTTTGAATAATACGCCATTTGTGGTTTGCAAAGGAGGTATGAACCTTTTATTTTGACCCTTTAGAATTTTTTATTCAGATTACACCGTATTACTCTCATTACACTGGATTACTCGCATTATACTGGATTATTCGGATTACACCGGATAACTCTCATTGCACTGGATTACTCGGATTATACTGGATTATTTGGATTACACTGAATTACTCTTATCACACTGAATTAGTCGGATGATACTGGATTACTCGGAGTACCCTGGATTACTCTCATTATACTGGATTATTCGGATTATACTGGATTATTTGGATTACACTGAATTACTCTTATCACACTGAATCAGTCGAATTATACTTGATTATTCAGATTACATCGGATTACTCTCATTACACTGGATTATTCTGATTACACCGTATTACTCTCATTACACTGGATTACTCGCATTATACTGGATTATTCGGATTATACCGGATAACTCTCATTTTACTGGATTACTCGGATTATACTGGATTATTTGAATTATACCGGATCACTGTCATTATACTGGATAATCGGATTATACTGGATTATTTGGATCACACTGAATTACTCTTATCACACTGAATTACTCTGATTTTACTGGATTATTCGGATTACACCGGATTACTCTCATTACACTGGATTACTCGGATTATACTGGATTATTCGAATTATATTGGATTACTCTCATTATACTGGATTACTCGGATTATACTGGATTATTTGGATTACACTGAATTACTCTTATCACACTGAATTAGTCGGAATATACTGGATTATTCGGATTACACCGGATTACTCTCATTACACTGGATTATTCAGATTACACCGTATTACTCTCATTACACTGGATTACTCGCATTATACTGGATTATTCGGATTACACCGGATTAGCTGTCTCGTTCAAGTTTATACATTTCTATTATATTTTTACAGAATTAAGTTCACAATCACCTATGGACCCCGAAGCTTCTGGTTCTCGAAGTGTAAGATCTCGAGCTTCTGATTCTGGAAGTAAAACATCGCGAGCTTCTGTTTCTGGAAGTAAAACATCGCGAGCTTCTCTTTCTGGAAGTAAAACATCGCGAGCTTCTGTTTCTGGAAGTAAAACATGGCGAGCTTCTGTTTCTGGAAGTAAACAACCTGAAGTTTCTAATTCTGGAAGTAAAGGTAAAAAAGCTGAAAGATTCCAAGAGAATGGACTCTATGTTCCCCCTGGTAACGAAATATGGTGGAAAGGGAAATATCTCGTTGCAAAAAATGCAAATGGTGTTTATCACCCATACTTGTACCATGCAAGAGTTTGTATACTGGAAAGAGAGGTAAATAGAGAGGGTAAACATAATACAGCATTCAAGGTTATAGTAATGTCTGGACAAGATTGGGTGGAAAAGTTTATGAAGAGATATTCTGAATATAAACAAGTGAGTACACTTTAAGAACTAGAGTTCTCTTTTTTACGGCTTTTTTCGCGTGTCCTGTTTTTGAATGAGCTAACTTCATGCTGTTATTTTCAATGTAAGAAAAAGGTCACTGGGTCCAGTGATGAGTAATCCAGTGGTCACGAAGTTTAAAAACAAAATTAGAACATCCCAAAAACGTTCCTTGGATCTACAATGCAAAAGACGTTATTTAAGCCTTCCAAAACCATTCTAAATCAGGCCAAATAATGTTTTGAAAACGTTTCATGTTCCAGATAGGTCCTTAAAACATCTATGGAACATTGTTTTTTATACCTACTCCACCGAACAAACTAAACTGGATAAACTCGTTATCTACGGACTTGAACATCTTGCCACAGGAGACATCATCAACAACCTTGAGGAACAAGGGCTCAAAGTAGCAAAAGTTATGAAACTGCAGCACGACATAGAAGCTCTAGCGACTAAAGCATACGACTCACCTGTCTACATGGTGGTTCTGAAGAAAGATTCCACAATCCATCATGCCTTCAAAATTAGAGCCATATACTATATGAGGCTAACCTGAAAGAAGTACCGCAAAAAAAGAAAGTCAAAATGTGCAGGAATTGTCAACGCTTTGGGCACGGAACTGAAAACTGCCGCATCGCTCCGAGACGTGTTAAGTGCATGAAAAACCACCTCACGAAATACTGCAAGAAGGAAAGAAATGACAAGCTAAGATGTGTCAACTGTGAAGGCGAGCACCCAGCCAACTACAGCGGGTGCAAAAAATACCTAAAGCACCTAGAAAAAATTGCAAAACTGAGAACAAAAAAGAACCAGCAGACAACAATTCAGTGACCTCTGGTGCAGAACTTCAGTGGGTACAGAGACTAGAATTTCCCACCATTACCTAGCATCAGAGCAAGGATGTACACGGAAACCGCAGAGAGACCATCTCAGCAACCAGAAAGGACAGAGAAAGACAACACGACGAAATCGATACACCTGACCTTCAAGAACTTCTGGGAGTCTTCAAAGAGAGAAACCAAATCTGCGATCTAGGTAAATTATTTAGACTAGCTTTAAAATTGAGAGAAAAACTGTTAGGATGTAAAAATAACCTCCGAAGACTTCAGGCAATTAACGAAATGGCTGTTTGTGTTATCAGATATTTTGTAAACTAGTACGTCCAAGAAAGGCAATTTTCCGTTTTGTTCAATTTCCATGGTGAACTGGATGTTAGGGTGTAATCGATTGATGAAATCGCAAAACTTGTGTAGTTTATCTAGTCCATGTCTCCTGAGGTTTGTTCTTAGAAATGGTTATTGAAAGAGAAGTAAGTATTATTGAGACAGTGTTCTGTCAAACTTATGATATTAGAGGGGAAGTTTGCAAAGGATTTAATAATATCAATTGTATCAGAGATTGGTACTTTCGTAAAGAGAGATACTACGCCGAAACTCACTAGGATGTCTTGGGGTTGAATGTGAATCTGTTGTATCTTTCTGATAAAGTGAAAAGAGTTTTGGACGTGTGTGATAGAGTTTCCTGTGAAAGGATTCAATTCTTCGGCGAGGAAGCGTGCTAGGTTGTAAGTTGGTGAGTTTTTTGCGCTGAAGATCGGTCTGAGTGGAATGTTGTTTTTGTGGATTGTTGGGAGTCCGTAAATTTTTGAAGAGATGGTATTAGTGGGTATTAATTTAGATATTGTTTTGCTGTCAAGTTTAGAGTCTTTTAGAAGGGCTTTTGTTTTGCTGACTATTGTCTTTGTGGGGTCTTTTTTAAGTGTTTGATATGTATCGTCAGTTAGAAGGTCCATGATTTTGTTGTTTTAGTCTTCTGTATTCATTATTACTGTTGTGTTGCCTTTATCTGCGGGTAACATTATAATTTCCTCATACTGATTAAGTTCTTTAATTGCTGTTTTTTCTTGTTTTGTTAAGTTTGAGGAGGGAAGTTGGGCTTGGCGTAAGATGTTGGCCGTCCTACGCCGTTTTTTTCATCTTGAAATATTTTTGATTTTCAATCATTCTACAATTGCTTGATTTAGAATGTTCTCAAATCAAAATGATTTCATATGTATATTTTCAATTTCAAGCGCTTTCCATTAAAAATCATGAATTATTAATTTCAATTCTCAACATTTTCAAAACTCTGAATATTATACAATTGGTTATTTAGTGGATTCGAAAATTGTTTATATTTGTCATTGTTACGATATGTAATTGCAGGAAAGTGAAAGTATTTGGAGGCCCTGTAAATTGCATTAAGGCCCGTGCTATCCATGCTCGAAACCGTGATTCAATCCAGGTTTAGTGTATTATTAAATTTTTAACTCACCAACCCACGATGAATGGCTATTTGTTTTGGACGCGATTTTTACTCATGAAATACGTTTCTCGCATCATGCTGGTAGTTTGGCATGCGCTTTGAACAATAAATAATATAAACAATAGAGTAGCCGCGAAATGGATTGAAACGTTTGTTGATAAAAGACGTGCATCCGAAAAAGCTTCAGGCGATAAATAGATACTGGTTGTTTGGAATCAAACTCTATAAAACCAAACAGGCTTTAAGAAATACATACTCCTGTAACTTTCATTTCCATGGTCCTGATTCTGAAATAATACAATAAAGTAACTTTGAAGATATTTCATAAAACTTATTTGTTTATTTAAAATTAAACCTTATTTTTACACAAGGTCGAGTTTCATTTGGTACAATTGCAGTTCACACGAGTTTTTCCCGGCCTATTCGAAAATATCGTAAGAGTGGGCGTCGTACACCTACTGGAGATTCATCGATTTCTTGCTCTGTCAATTGGGTAACTGCAGAATCCCACCATCTTTAATTAACTTTTCGATTGAATCGCGATTATCTGACCAATATTGAATGGTCTTTTCACTCACATTGCACTCAATGGCAAGCGCTTTTAGCGATTCTCCTTTTGATAATCGATTTAATATTGCTAATTTATCAGCAGCGCATATATTAATGCACTTTCTTTTCATGCTGGTGTTCACATTTCGTGAATTTTCTTGCATCTTTGGTTTTCGCATGTAAATAAATATAAACTTAACCTGTATGTACACGACGTACACCTTACGCGTTTACCAATAAGCATAAAGCGATGGAACCGGGTTGCGCAGGCGCAAATGATGAGAAACTCAGCACACGTAGCGAGGGAACCCAAATTAGTGTACGTGCCGTACGTGTGATGACGTTTTGAGGGGTGTCTACACTTATCGGAAGGAAAGTTATCGGAGTTGTACTGTATTGCATTACCTCATGGCATCACTTAAAAAACATTTATTTTTGATATTTCTGTGACAGTCGTCACATTACTCCATATTCCCACTTAGCAATGAAGGGGTTTTATAATGAATAACACCATTTTGAATGGCACATCTTATTCACAGATCGCGTACAGTTGAGAGTTTATTGCAGCAAGACGTGTTTGTGTTCCGCGCGCGTCTGTCACAGCTGACTTCTATGGATATGAGGTAAATGCGAGAGCTTTTTTCTTGTGCGCGCGATGGCATGGACACGTATTCAAAAGTCGTTACCACTGATACATATAATACACTTGATACAGGATTCAATGAAAAACGCGTGTGCCTACTTGAAGGTGCCTGAGCCGCCATTTTTTATGGATGTTTTGGTTCGGATCTGACTTATTCGTAGCCCTAGTAAAAATGACAGTTAGGTATCAATAGAAGCCGTTTAGAAAACGTATACGATGAAGATGCAATCTTATATGGTCCTAACTAGTTTCTAATAGGATTCTTATTTTAAATTGGTTTCTAACCGCTCTTATTCGGTTCTTTTGTTAAATTTTGCTAACAGGATCTAATTGGATACAATGCAGTATTCACTTACTTGACATATTATCAAGTAAGAAATTGTTTTTCTGACAGGTTCTATGAGGTATTTTATTGGACCTTCGCAACGAAATTACCCCAATTAAAATTCGGAGCGGTGTCTTTTAAGTGGATCTATTAGGTAACTATTGGGATCTACTTTATTCAAAGTGCTCGAAGTACGAAATTGCTTCCCTGAAGAGTTCTATTAGGTACTTTATTGGAACTTCGAAATTAAATTATTCCGAAGAAAATTCAAAGTGATGTGTTTTAAGCGGCTCTAATAGGTACCTATTGGGATCAGCTTTACTCGAAGTGGTCGAAGTACGAAATTGCTTCCCTGACAAGTTCTATTTGGTACTTTATTGGAACTTTGGAGTGAAATTATTTCGAAGAAAATTCAAAGTGATGTGTCTTAAGCGGCTCTAATAGGTACCTATTAGGATCTGCTCTATTCGAAGTGCTCCAAGTACGAAATTGCTTCACTGACAGGTTCTATTAGGTATTTTAGTGGGATGTTGGAATCGAATTAATAGGATTCAAAATCGAAGAGATAAAATTTACGCAGATCTATTAGGTACCTATTAGGATCTGCTTTATTCCAAGTGTTACAAGTACGATATTGCTTCCCTAACAGGTTTTGTATAAGCATAGGGAATAGTCTCATACAGGGCGCTGTCAGCACATAGACTCATATTGAATGGAGGCGTCGATATATGCTCTGTAATTATTCACAA
Source organism: Andricus grossulariae (assembly GCA_011634705.1). Classification (NCBI taxonomy): domain Eukaryota; kingdom Metazoa; phylum Arthropoda; class Insecta; order Hymenoptera; family Cynipidae; genus Andricus; species Andricus grossulariae. Next base: position 248,473,226 of record JAABKJ010075445.1, read on the forward strand.
TCTCTGGGAAAGACGTTATTGTTTTTTTTTTTCGTGGAAATGGCGATATTTTCAGACATTTTTTTTGTTGGAAAGCAAGTGTCAGAAAGCAGCGGGTGTGCCTTTTTTTTGCTGCCGACCGTTGATGCCTTTCTGAGACCCGTGAATCTGAACTCTTACTCAGACATTGGCGCCTCTTCTGACCGGCAACAAAAAAATCACACTCGCTGGTCTCTAACACTTACACTTCAACAAAAAAATTGTCCAAAAGTATCGCGATTTTCATGGAAAAAAAACGATCACATCCGTTCTGGAGATTTTAAATAATTACAGAGCCTTTGCGTTACAGTTTGCAGTATAAACCGCTTGAAAATCTTCATTAGAACTGAAGATAGTACAGTTGTACGTTTTTGTAATTTCAAGCAAAAATTTGTATTATTCTTCAAATTTGTTAACTGAAATTTTTTCATAACTGTTTTCTTGATATTCAGTATTGAAGACTTCAAATTGATGTACGATTCACATCAGAGAATCTGTGCTATTTAGAACTGAGCAGGCTGTAGCCAGAACAACTTTTCGATGAAGACACTCCAAGCTTAGCAAGCCCCCTTTATCTCGAGGGAGGTATATTTAAGGTACGGAAGATCTAGGATGAGGACTTCGATGGATTGTCATCATCTTGCATGTGCTTCAATCAAGTTACTTCAACTCATCGACGTTCCATATACTGCACAATTACACCAGGCGACGAGGTAGTTTCTCCGACAACACTGTTCCTCATAACATTCTACAAAGATTGGTAGCTCTAAAAAAGTATCCAGAGGTGAAATTTTTATCTTCAACTGTCCCGTCTGCCGCGTAAGGTCATCCGCGGCTAGAGACCTGACTCCAGGGAACAGTGTTGAACGATCTTTTCTCGTGTAAATTTCCCGCACTTGCTTACCTTCTAGGACAGAAGAAGCAGAAGTGGATGACGTACACCTTCCAGTTGCGTCGGGATTGGTCGCTTTAAGGAACCATGGTCGTAGCTTCCGGAGCCTAAATCTTCTCTCATAATAATATCCGCACATATATCTATGAATTAACCGTGTGTTTATTAAATAATTATTTTTTAGCAATATTTTTTTACAATTTATAGTGCCGTCTAAACTATTGTCTATATCGTTAACCAAAGTTAGATCTGTTTATATTATCCGTCAAAGTGACATGATAATTCGTAATTTCAGTATCGAGGAACAGTGCAGAATAGCGACTGGATCGGTAAAATCTACTGATCCGCAGGTCAGTACCACGTGATAATTGAAACTGGTAACCAGAAATGATATTCATGTTCAGTTGCCTATAATTGTAACATATACTGAACCGCCGTGTTGTCCATTTACTTACTTGGAAGATCAGTAGATTTAACTTGATTTTCAGTGAAATAAAAGGTTATTTTTTCTGCGTGTAGAATTGAATAGCGTATTCACTTTTCTGTAACTCACAGATTGAAGTAAATTGCTTGAATAATTGGAAAACCAGAAGGGCCTATGATAAAGCCACCGAACGCGTCCTCGGGTTGCGGATAGAGGGTCCCTGTACCAAGGGTTTCTGCTGAGGATAATTTTTTTCAAAATTATAACTCAAACTAAATATACAAACGCAATTTATTGTCTCATTTCCTATATTCCAAATCTTGAAAGCGATATATCATTGCGTTTGGACATGGTGAACACCAAAAAAATATTTCATAACCGAGGATTGGTTCGATCACGTGGTCACCACAGAGCATGCCCTTAATCACAAAAAAAATCATTAAATATAAAAAATTCCATTTTGTGGTAAAACTATGCAAAATACGAAAAAAAGTTAATAAACAAAAATTGTTAAGCCAAAAAAGATGTATAAATTTGCTATTATCGTTTTTTATAGGATTCTTAGCTTTCGTTTTAATCGTAAGAAATAGCATTAAAAATAAAAAATCTAATTTTTGGAAAAAGGACAGAAGATACGGAAAAAAAATCAACAAAAGTTATTCAACCAAGAAAGATCTAAGCATTTTTACTTTCTCATCTCAATGAGAAGGTATTGGTTTTATGTGTCTATCTGTCTGTAGTCTGTAGTATCGTGTAAGCACGATAACTTTCGAAAGATTGATCAGGTTAGATTGTGCTTTGGTACAGTTTGAAGGCCCAAAAAGAAAGAAAGAGTTCGTTAACCAGCTATTTTGAATCGAAATTCAAAGAGTGAGCACATTTTGATAATTTTCGACACTACTTTTTTTCAAAATTTGAACATTCTATGTACGGTCATTAGTATTACTCCAAAAGACAAACAATTTATCCTTGTGAAATTTTTCGATAAAATCAAAATGATTAGAGTTATAGCATTTTCAAAATCTCAAAAAACAAACGAAAATTAATATTTTAAGCCGAACAACGCATGATATGAAAAATTCATACAATCAATATAATTACAATTCTATCAAAAACAGGAATAAAAATGAAAACATCTGGCTTCTCTTAAGACGGTTTGGACTTATTCCTTCTAAACACTTGGCTCCTGATAACAATTTTTATCCTGCAGACCTGTTAACAGATTTTACTACAAAATCTACACCCCTTGCAAACAGCACTCATTCGCCATCCTCAGTTCCCTCTACTTTTAATGATACTAAATTATTCTTTTCTGACATATCGCAAGAAATCCTAATTAAAAAACTCTTCGAGGTAAAATCAAATGCTCAGGGATCTGATGGTATTTCAACTAAAATGATTCGCCTTGCTTCACCAGTCATTGGCCCTATTCTCTTGCACATCTACAATGCATCTCTGCAGATGGGAATATTTCCTGATGCCTGAAAAGAGGCGATCATTCGCTCTGTTCCTAAAATATCTAACCCTAAGTCTCTTAAAGACTTCCGTCCTATATCCATACTATGTGCTCTGTCTAAACCTTTCGAACGCATTGTCCATCAGCAACTCACTGCACACATTGAAACAAACAATTTAATGAACCCAATGCAATCTGGGTTTCTTTCCAGGCATAGCACACTTACAGCTTCACTTGAAGTAACTTCTGACCTTAAACTTGCAATTGATAGAAGGGACATAACGGTTGTTGTTCTTTTTGACTTTTCTAAGGCGTTTGACACAGTTAACCATAATCTGCTATCAACCCAGCAAAAAAAAAGGAATTGATACAGATTGGAGTGAATTAACATTTTTGTAATGCGCGTGAATCCCGTTTTCTGATTCGTTCAAACGCATTGAGACGCATTTAGATGAATTGTCCTCATAACATTGTTCATAACAATAACAATAATTGATAGTTATCCAAGTGTTTCAAAAAATTTCAAAAATTAGTTTTTAAGAGTTGATTACGCGTTAAAGGAACAACGTTAAAATGTTGAAAATAGTCGGAAAATGCATCTTTAATTGATTTCATTTAAACAGTCATCAATCGTTATTGATTAATGGCAAGAAAAGGTTGATAATTTAATTGGCCTACTAAAACCTAATCGACAAATGCACTGTTGGGCTATTTTACGACGTACTAGCTTGGTTCTTTCAACGTAATCAAATGTTATTAACTAAATCATAAACCTTTAGGGATATTTCAATGACAATCTACAGTTATTATTTTTAAAAACAATTTTTTTTTTAATTTGTATTATCTCATGTATTTATGAACTAAAAATTCCACTTTTTACCCAGGAATTAACAGCCAATTATCTATTTCCCTTATAATTCATAATATACATATTTTCAGGTTTTAATCTATTCTTACTTTTATGCATGATATATGTTAGAATATTTTTCCAAAAATGTCATCCCGGTACTTTTTGAAAAATAGGATTGCTAATGGGATGTACGGCGGATGTATGTATGGCACGCACCTGCTGGATCTCGCGCTTCGCGCTCGATTTGGTATTCATCTCGCGCTTCGCGCTCAATAATGTATTTACCTCGCGCTACGCGCTCGGACATATATGCCTGACGTTTCAAGCTCGGTTCCTCTAGGCTTTTGCACTTCGTGTACTCGCTATAACGCGCTTCGCCGGCAAATACTCTCTTAATAAGCTTCATCGTTATGACCTGCTTTTGTTTTAATTATGCCAATTTTAAGTACTTCTTAATCAGCATAGCTATTAGGTCATTTATCTTAGATTTATAGAAATAATTGACAGATATCAGAAAAAAAACATATAATTTTTGTTGGGACCCTAACCCTATTACTTACAATCCATTCCACTATCGGCTTTGAATTTCCAATTTCGTAATGAAGATATTACGCATGTAGAACAAATCGACAGATCTCAGTTCACAGCAAACATTAATATGCTGACGTATGGGAAATACGTCTTGATATTCGCCAAGTTCGATACATGTCATGTACACTTCAGAGAAGATGATAGACATTCGCTTCGGTTGTATATGAAGCGTTTTTAATTAATAATAACTGCCAAAGACGGATGACCTACGAAGCACCCTTACGTATCCAATTCGCACCTCATAAGAACATGTATATAGACTCACTGAAAAATATGTCTAGAAACATTTAAGTAGGCAGCCTATGAGTCTATGGCTTCGGAAAAACCTAAAATCCTATTACTAATAGTATATTCTGTTAATGAGTTTAAAAATCTAATTTCAAACGTAATTATATCATCTCATGTGCGGAACAAATCGGCTGATCGCTTCTCATAGAACCGGTCAACATGCTGACGTATAGGGAATCCGTATTGATATTCTCCAAGTTCATTACATGTCCTGCAATTTTCAAAGAAGGTGATAGCGGTCCACATTAAATGATTATGTCGTTTATAATTAAATTAACTGCCAGTGGTCAGCGTCCTGCTAAACACCCTTATGTACCTAATTCAGACTTGATAAGAACCTACATATACTTACTGAAATATATGTGTTAAAACATTTAAGCAGGCAGCCGATGAGTCTATGATCTCTACGCCCTGTAATCTAAACAAGCATCTATATATGTTTTAGGGGTAGCTAGAACCGAATCCGGTGTCGAAATAACCCGGTTGGCTGATATTTTTCCGAAAAACGCAAAAATATACGTAAAATCGACGAAAATAGCGATTTTTCTTGTATATTTTTGCAAAAAAAAATGGCTTAATGCACGGTAAACTAAACAAGCATATCTATATGTTTTTGGGGTGGCTGAATCCGAATCCGGTGTCCAAATAACTTAGTTGGCTCATATTTTCCCCAAAAATGCAAAAATAGACGTAAAATCGACGAAAACAGCGATTTTTCTTGTATATTTTTACAAACAAAAATTTCTTCATGCCCAGTGGACTTAACCAGCATACCTATATGTTTTTGGGGTCACTGAATCCGAATCCGTCGTCCAAATAACCCAGTTGGCTCACGTTTTGCGACAAACGCAAAAATCGACGTAAAATCGACGAAAAAGCGATTGTTCTTGTAAATTTTTGCAAAAAAAATGTCTTTATGCCCGGTCAACTAAACAAGCTTATCTATATGTTTTTGGGATCGTTGAATCCGAATCAGGGGTGCAAATAACCTAGCTGGCTCATATTTTTTCGATAGACGCAAAAATGGACGTAAAATCGACGAAAACGGCGCTTTTCTTGTATATGTTTGCAAAAAAAATATCTTCATCCCCGGCGGACTTAACTAGCATATCTATATGTTTTTGACGTCGCTGAATCCGAATCCGGGGTTCAAATAACCCAGTTGGCTCATATTTTTCCGAAAAACACAAAAATAGACGTAAAATCGACGAAAACAGCGATTTTTCTTGTATATTTTAGTTGGTTCAAAATGGATATCAAATGAGAATGAAAGGTAAATTATGCCAGAGTAGGTCAAACGAAATTTCTAATGCAAGATAAGAATTTATCAAGTCATTTGCTTTGCAATGTCGGATATTTTCATTAAATAGTATTTAAAGCATTACTACAAAAACCTTATGCTGCGAATAGAACGTATTACTTGTTACTCTTGTAGATTATTATTATCAGTAATGAAAAAACATTTATTCTTAAAACAAAATGTAATTGCCTGTTTCTTCTTGCAGAATTAGGCTCACAATTCGATGGTTTGCCCAATGTTCCTTTTCCTGGTGTTTCTCGCGGCAGCCCATCTTCTTCTTCTCGCAGACAAAATTCTCCTGCCAGGTATGTTTCCCCTGTCGGTTCTCCCCGTCCAAGGTCCAGATCTCCTTCTGCCAGCAAGACAGCTTCACCCACCGGGGTTTCTTCTTCTGACGTGCTTGGATATAGACTGGACCAGCTTCAATTTATTCGGCTGACTGCCAAAAGAAATCCGAATCGGCATTTCGAACTCCGAAGATACACTTTTCCTGCGGATAAAGGAATAAAACTGCTCGAAGGACGTAATGCCTATCCGCCTGTGCCACCGCAAGAACAAATTGTATTGTCGACATCCGATGGTGACGTTTTTGCAATATTGACGAGTAACAACGTTTTTGCTGGAATATACAAACATAATCCTCAAATGAAACGTAAAGGACGGACAAAAATAAACATAGAAAGCGGCATAGTTACCCCATTGACACCAGATGAAGTCGAGGAAATTCCAGTAGGCCCCGCTCGCCGCGTCACACGTGATTTTAGAATAGAGCACGAGATGGGAATCGCCGATTCGACTGGGACTTTGCAGGATAAAAGTACATCAAAATCCATTAGGGGCGTATTTTTTCTTTCGATCTAATGGCCCTCAGTTTTCGAGATATCGAAGTTTGGGTATTTGCGCTCGAGCGCTCGACTCGCCACTGCGGAGCGGGGACCCGGGCATGGCGGCCTCGGGGCTTATTCGCAGTCCGACACTAATACTGTGATAAACGGTAAGTCCACAGGGTTTCTATATCATCAGATATCATGCCTATAAAGCTTTTCACGTAGATTGCGAATCTTAAAACGAAAATAATCCATCACGTCAAATTTTTGAAAAAGAACGGGATCAGAAAGTAACAACAAAAAATCGTTTTTGTCGCATTTTGGAAAAGTTGTTAAACACTATAGTCCAGTGGATAGTGACTATTTCTCCAGTGAATTATGCAAATTATGTCACAAACAATTTTCTATTTTTTTAGGCATATAAAACCTCAAAAACATTTTGAAGGCGAGAAGCATCCGCATGTTATTAAAAATATAAAATTATATTTTCCGTTCAAACTATCCAAGATAGGAAAAATTATAAGAACTCAAATTGTTCATCTCAAAAATATCTATGATTTTTTACTATATTATATATTATACATTTTTTTTGAAAAACAATATATAAACTTGGTTCTTTACATTTAACGAATATTATTTGTAGATATCTAACATTTTTAGTCAAATTTATTTTTTACATAAATTTTTACGAAAAGTCGATAAATGTTTTTTTTTACGGAAATCATGTAACTTCTTTATAATTTTCATTTTATTTCAGTTCACTGACATTGATTAAGATGATCCAAAACATTTAAAATAAAAAACTTAGAATATTTTATCAAATCAAAGCAGAATCATCCCAATGTTGGTAAGGTAGGAACCTATAATTAAAAATACCCTGATCCCTCTTGTAAAGGTGGCTTAGAATCCCCCCCAATTGGTCCAAAACCGGTCTATATCATCTACTTTTATCTTTTCTGTTACAATGTATGTATACATTATGTTTATATAATGTATCTGATAATGTATAAATACACTTATATAACTGTATTACATGAATATATTCAGGTATCAATGGGCCTCAGGAGTTGGAGTATGTTAAAATTACAGTTTTCAATTTTTTACACTAAGATCCCCTGAATTTAAAAATCTGAAAAAAATGTACAATAGTAACTCTTTGGGTGACTATTCTATGGTGAAAAACTGAGATAGTACTTGAGCTTCATCACACGAAAAAATACAAAAAAAAATTTTGAAATTTTTTTCGAGTTCGAATTTTCCGCCAAAATTTTTTCGATACAATCATGTACGTTGAGAATGACCGAAAGAAGTACTGTGAATATTTTCAGATTTTTTCTAATAATAGACGCAGAGAAAAAAACTAAAAACTAAAATGTGCGTTACCCCCTCTAACTCATCCAATATGGCGGCTAACGGTTTGAAATTTTGGAACAAATTTTTTCTGATTGTATGCTTTCAAATGGCTGACTCAACATTTTTTGCATGCTTATCGGTTATACCCTCTTTTGCACCTTACAATTTTTTAAACTCATCTTCTCATGATATGCCTTAACTAAAAAAATAATGAATATATTTCTGAGATGACCCTGGCTTTTTCAGCAAAAAAGCATAGCCGAGATTTTGTGGCAGTTATTCCAAGTGCGCATATATGCGTCATTACCAGTTTTGTCACGGATTTTTTCTGCGCATATATGCGTCATTACCAGTTAACTGGTTGACAATTAAAACAGGAGCACCACACGTATACAAAAATCTCATCCTCGCCTTGCGCCGATCAAGTAATGTTTTACTGGCCGATGTTCTAGCTCTAATAAAATGGGTATCTAGTTCTAAAGAGAAAAAAGTATCACTCTACAATATAATATCCATGGTAATAAATCATTTGGGAAGAAAAAATATAAATATTATTGACGTTCATAATAAATCAATAATGACTTAACTTCAAGTATCCATAAATAGAACAAGTAGCCAATTTGGAACCTCCTTTTTCCAGGAATGGATTTACGAGGCTTCCTTTTGTCTCTGTTCACTGCAAACTTACAATATACAACAACAATCCATGCCGTCGTGGGATATGATTGTGGCCCGAATCAACTGAATATAACGACCATGTCTTTATTAGAGGTAGGGGGATGTGATATACCTTCACCTAAATTAAACATCAAGTCGGTAAACATACAATTACTGCAAATAACCGATTATAGTAATAAAAAAGTCATAAAATGTAAAGTGGAAGTAAAACGGGAAGGAAAATATTGTGGAATGCATTCTCATGTAGCGTCAGTAGCTAATGTGTACAAAGAATATATACACGAAGTATCAGATGAACAATGTGACATAATATATAAAACAGGAGTATGAACAGCAGGAGACAAAGAGCAAATTTTCGGGTTAAGTTCAAACAACTCTTTTTCTCACACTCTAATGATAGCAGGTACCACTACTAATTGGGGATTATTGTTTTTACAATATTAAATTACATAAAGATTGAATTATAATTTTTCTATATTAAGGAACGTGAATGAATTATTCATTTCAAGGTTATGTAGTTGAATGTTGGTCATAATTCATATAATAACAGTTTATTTATGTTTAACATATCTCTGTTGCAACTATATATATTTTTTCTAATTTTCGTGCTATTTTGGAATGAGTATCTCAACTTCATTCTCACAATTATATGTAAATTTGTTTTAATTTATTCTGAAAGTAGTTTAAAACGACACTTATAATTATCATGAAAATATAAAGTCAAATTTATTTGGATGTTTCCATGAAAATATTTGTTAATTAATTTTTACATTCTAAACTGATTGATTTGTCACAATATTGAACCACATAATTATTGAATTTTTCTTTTTTTTTGTGTGGTAACATGAATTGATTACTGACATTAATATTATATCATTTAATATTGGCTATGATCTGTAAATTCAAAGTGTATTTATGTTTCATACCTCTATTACAATTGAGTATTTTAGCATGACGTCATGGTTATGATAAGATAGGTGGAAATGTCAGGAAAGTTAGCATAGTTGTTACATATTTACAATAAAATAAGTCATACCAAATTTCAGGTTGTAGTATCGGATCGATTTGATCAGAATCGGGCACTGTAACTTAAAATTTTGGATAGTTGATTTTATTTCGTGAAAATGAAATGTCTTCAACCGATAAAAGGATAACAAATAATCGCGAAAATGCATTCTACATTTCAAAAATATTAATATTGATACATTTATAACTTACTTTTACGTTTAGAATACTTTTTACAAAAAGTCATATGCATCTTCAGATCGGTCGGATATTTTAAACTCGACTGTGATTCATGAACTTGAGGGGTAATGAATTCTCTACTGGTTAGAAAAGGGTCTATATTGAGACTGTAATTTTTAAGTTTGTAATTGTCACGTCGATCTACTACGTCTCCCTCATTACTCTCATCGGTATTATCTAAGGGATTCAAATCTATTTTCTCATCAAATATTTCCACTTCGACCGAATGATTAATGTAGGAAGCATTTCAGGTCCGATTAACGTCTCCCCGTCTCGTTTCCCGCACAATTCGGACAACAGGAGCGTGTAACGTCCTTTTTACCGCAACGGTAACAGACAATTTTTCTTGGTTGTGGACATTCAGAAAAGCGATGTCCTGTTTTCTTACAGTTTTAACAAGATAGCGTTGGAGGGTTATTTTTTTGACCGTGATTGTTTTCAGGAGGACTTTGGGATAGCGAAGGGTTTGAGACATTTGCACGATTTGATGTATTAGATCTGGGGTCTCTACGGGGCGTATCTCTACATGGGGGTGTCTTAGGTTTATCTTTAAATTTTGGTGTGACTTTAGGGTCTAAATCTTTCGATAAGAAAAAGTTCTCGATTACCTCTTCTCAATTAATACTAGTTTCGAGTTGCTCTTCTAACATATTGACCGTTTCTCTCCGCCTATCTTGATTTTTGCCCTTACTTTCACGATAAGCCAGATCAGGCAAAAGAGGTGGATCTAAAGTTGGGGAGGCTTGTAAGATCTAATTATCCTATAACTTTTCACGGATGCGACAGCTAACTGTTCTAATTGAGCAAAACTATTTATTTGGTGACGTGAAATTGTCAATTCGAGACGCAGCCTTATTTCAGGATTCCATAGCCGGTACGCTTTTGACTCGGATGAATATCCGACAAAGATGCAAGGATTTGATTTCGGGTCGAGTTTGTCCTTATTTGGTGTCTTGTCCAGCATGTAAGCTTTACAGCCAAACGATCTCAGGTGTGAGATTGTAGGCTTTACACCTAACCAAACTTCGTAAAATGTTTGATTTCCCAGCTTCTTTGTTGGACACCTATTCCATATATAGGCAGCTGTGGCTATTGCTTCGGCCAAAAAATATTTCGGTAGTTTGGCCTGCAACAACAAACATCTAGCCATTTCCATAAGGGTACAGTTCATCCGCTCGGCCTTCCCATTTTGTTGAGGGGTGTATGTGACAGTGCGTTCTCACTTGATCCCAGCTCGTTCCAGATCTTCGGTAAAATCTCTTCCCACGTACTCTAAACCATTATCGGTACGTAGAATTTGAATCCTTTCTTCAGTCCGATTTTCTGCGTAAGCTTTAAACTTGCTAAAAGCTTCTTTGACTTCGCCTTCTGTTTTGAGAAAATGGACTTCTCCCCAATTAGATTTATCGTCGATGAATGTAGAAAAATAGGAAGCACCACCGAGATATTTTGTTCTCAATGGTCCACATACGTCCGAGTGGATCTTTTCTGACAAATTTTCACTCTTAGACTCTGAAGCTTTTGGAAAAGGTGCTTGCGAATGTTTTCCCAGTATGCAAGTTTCGCAAATAGGAAGTCTATCATCGGGTTTCAATGACATTCCATTCACCATACCTTCTGATGATAATTTTCGCATGTCATTTTCGTTGAGATGTCCTAATCGACGATGCCATTGTTCCGATTCGCATACCCAATATTGTTCGTGCTTTTGGAACAATATTGGGTGAAATAGAAATGGGGAAAAATATTTCGTTCATTTGAACCTTCGGAACTTCAGGTACATACGTTTTGGGAATTCAGTTCACGCTAGCGTAAGTATAACACTAGTCTAAAAAAAAATGTTGTTTTTTTTATGTAATAACCTCGTAAATGTCGCTCCTAAGAGTTTGTCCAAGAGTAAATTGTCCATATAATAAAAGAAAGATTGAACTGTTTTATAAAAAAGGTACTTATCTATATTTATTGCGCGCAATTAATCTCTTTGTCTTAAAATGGAACTATTTTGTTGAAAATTCTTCTATTTTAAAGAAAATTAATAGTTTTCAATTAAAATTGCACTATTTCTTTTTTGCTGAATCTTTCTAAGTAGAAAATTCAAGTATTTGGTTAAGACTATGCGTATTTTGTCGAAAATTAATCTTTTTTAGTAGAAGATTAATCTTCTCGGTTCAAAATTCATGTTTTGCGTTAAAAAGTCATCTTTTTGGTTGAAATTGCAATATTTTTAATGAGTAAAATTTTGACACTGACTATTTGAACTGAGTTCAGCTGTTTGGCTAATAATTCATTTTTCTTCGTCGAAAATTAAGTTTTTATTGCACATTTATCTTTCCGAGATTAAAAGCAAAATTTTGTCTAAAATATTTGACTTTTTAACTTAAAAATTCAACTTTTTAAATGCAAATTTAATTGTATTTAACAACACAGAAACACACAAAAGAAACATCCGGAGCCAAAAAAGCGACCTATATATCATTGTGGTATAGGTCTAGCATAGTAAAAATCTGCATTGATTAGAATTGCCCGGATTGAAGTCGGGCACGGAGGGTTTCATTTTGGCATGTCAAGACGGTGTCATTTCCACTCTAGCATACCGTCAACACATTTTGAGCCAAAACATTCCCGATGATAGCTGCAGAGCGTGTCATGCACACCCCGATCATCCAGGACACATACTATCTAGTTGTCCAACTCATGCGGGAACGACCTACATCGAAAGGCACAATGCGGCACTAAGCGTGCTTTATTACCATCGCTGTCACTCTCACGGTCGTGAGACGTGGTAACAGCTGAAATTTTACCGCGTTTCCGCTGGGAGCGGGTGCAATTTTTCAGATTAGCACCTGCTCCCAGCGAAATCCTGCGGTTGTCCTAATAACAAACTTTGAACTATATATATAGTTTTTAAGATGCGCAATATTGCAGCAAACGCAATATACCAATGCTACGATAAAGACCCCATTATTATCAAACTGAAAATAACTGTATATATATAATTAAAAACTAAAGGTTAACAACTACCGCAGGGTCCCACTGGGAGCAACTGCCATCTAAAAAATTACATCGGCTCCCAGTAGGACCGCGGTAAATCCCATTCATGGCCACGTCTTACATCCGTAAGATGGGTGGTCTATATATATAACTGAAAACTGAAGGTTAACAACCACCGCAGGGTCCCGCTGGGAGCAACTGTCATCTAAAAAATGACATCGGCTTCCAGTAGGACCGCGGTATATCCCATTCATGGCCACGTCTCACAACCGTGAGACGGGTGGTTACGTGACACGACGAAATCACAATGACAGGCCGGCGAAACCCTCGTGTGTTTTGAGGACACGAAGCGACCCAAGGATGACAGCTGCGGCCCTCGCTTCGCTCGGGCAGCAAATTCACACTCGTCAAAATAGCTTTCTTTACGCCCTCGGTACACAATATACTATTTCGGCTTGAGCGGGGGATGATACTGGAACCCATGATGAATAAATTGGAATTATACTCATATCCGGATAGTAACCGCGAGTAGGTATATTTTACGTTGGAAGAAAAAATATGACCTGTGTGCTTATATCACTCGCCAAGATGAGAAGCGTTTTTCTCGAAAAACGGTTTTTCGAAGTTCCATCATCAAAACTGTCCTAATTACTTTTATATCAATTTTGAGGGTTTATTTTGCGCTTAGAATGCCGGAAAATCAGAAATTTTACCCTTCTTCGAAATCCGCCGGAAAATTTGGAAAAAAAATTTTTGTGCAAAATAGCGTCAATTTTTCTTAAAATGCAAAATTCTCATTTTTTTCAAAAAGTATTATTGAAGAATTTGATTATCAGTACAAGTCATTAATATCCCAGTGCTTCACTAAATTATATAATACATATATATCCCTGAAGTCTGATAAATAAGTTTGACACACTTTTAACATTTCAATAATTTTGCATTATGGCATTACCCATCAATATCAAGAAGAGTACATGTATTAGATTTTTTTTTTAAATTCCGGTTACTGAACTTTTTTTATTTTCAGCGAAAATCAAAGACAATAATTGACAGATTTGATTTAAAGTTAATTTGAAATGATATTTCCGATCAGTGCATGTTTTGGTTTGTAGCTAAAATTACGGAGAATAATAATTCCTTCATCGATTTGATATAAATTGGACTTGAAATTTAATTTCCGGTACCGAAATTGACAAGAATCCATCGAGAATTATAGATTTAGGGGCAGCAGCTACAACTTAGAAAATTTCATTCAACGTCAGTTCTCAAATTAACTTATCAAAATTCATGCTTTTGACGAACAGATCATTTCCCTTACGCGGTTCAAGAAGAATTAATTAATAATTAATGATTTGTTAATTGTCAATAAATAAATGATTAATTAATCAAGTTATCGATTAACCAATGTATAAATTGAATTATTAAAGATAATATGTATGCAGCTTAGGGTAGGAGAAATTTTGAAACACGAGACAATGTGTCGAAAATGTGCAAACTAGATCCTTGCTCCCCTCCACCTTACCAAAGCAGAATGACCCCTCGGTCAAAAATTGCTATTTTGAATGTAGTTAAATGACATCTTTGCTGTCTCTTCGAAAGATATCGTTTTTCATTGACCCACGAATTATAAGAGTAAAGAAGATTTTTCATTGGCATTAAAAATGTTATGAAAAAAAATTCCGTTTTTGTTAAAAATGTTTGTCGAAAATCGAGCCCGAAGCGCAAGTGGCATGATGAGAATGTGTATCTCAATGCATACAAAGCTTTGAGCAATCTAATCTTTAACTATACATCATGACATATAAATTTCAGCTTATGGAGATGCATACAAAAACTGGGATCTAAAAGAGATGTTATTGCTAATGTTTCTTTCGAGCATCCCGAATGCAACAAATAAATATCTCTAGGCGCTAAAACTTGTGAGCCAAGCGAAACGCGCGCGATGAGAATGTGCTCGCCCTGCTAGCAGATATTGTTTATTGATCTAGTCGTGCTTCTTCCAAATCAGAAATCTGTCGAAAAGTGTTAAAAATATCTCCCGGAAGCTGGAGGTAACAAAAATGACGGGCAATTTTTTATTCGCGCTGACTCGAAACTGATAACAATGCAGAGGCATCCATCACAAGCATTTGATTGCCTCTTGAAGCTGCATTTCTGTTTTGGAGTAGAATATGCACCGGTACTTGTAAATTTTTGTGATTTTGTTACTGCGTGCGTGATGGGGCTTGGAGGTATGGAAGCACGGCCTTGCTGCGCCGCTCTGAAGGTACTCCAGAGATGTTATTTGCCTGGAATTTGATAAAAACGCTACCAACAATTGAAAACTACAATTATTCGATGACGGATAATTTTTATCTGCTTTGTGGTAAAAATTATCCGACACAGGAGAATTGTAGTTTTCAATCGTTTCCAACGTTTTAATCCAAATTCAGATAAATAATATCTCTGGGATTCACTGAGTGTTCTTAAATTTACCCATAATAGTTAACTTTTAGTTCATATGTTTGTTGTACCTCTTCTTTATTCTTATATTTTCTAATTATACTATAATTTTCACGGCTTTCTATTTTTTCTATCAAATTTTTTTTTAATTTTACATTGTACATATTATCTGTTATTGTATATTTATACACATACCAAATAAATAGAATTTTTTACGGCACTAAACGTTCTTGTCCTCGTTTATATTTTCTCCCCTTATACAAAATTATATTTAAAAAATTATATATGTGTGTGTGTGTGTGTATGTATATATGTATATATGATGAGCGAAAATTAACTCCAACCACACTGAAGCTTGAAGCTCGGTTCCTCTACGTTTTCGCACTTCGTGTACTCGCTATTGCGCGCTTCGCCGGCAAATACTCTCTTATAGCGATCACCCCACGTGAAGAGCCTCACAAAATTGTTATGTGTGGTTCCCCACCTGGGCCCATTAGTATCCAAGGTTATACTTCCAAAAAAGTCACCTAAGAATATTGATTTGATACTTAGCGCAGGGGTTCCTTTTTTATCCCAGTTAAATGTCTCAAAAGGATTTTGGCACAGTTTAAAAAAAATTAAGTTATACAGAATTTTGGTTTTGAGAAAATAGTTTCTTTCTGAACTTCGAAAATTATTGATCAGAGATAAAAATGTTGTGCGTATAAGTTGTAGGTCTTATTCAAATGGGCAGATATGGTCACTTGACAAAGTACACAGACAATTTCCTGTCGCCAGTCTAAAATTTGGCGTCTTAGAGAGAGGTCGAACTACTCGTTTTCGGAAAATAAAATACTAACTGCCCAGTTAACCGGTCCATTTTGTTTGCGCGATCATTTTTCAAATATTTTTTCTTAAACGCACTGTTTAAATTCCTTTCTTTCTTTTTATAAATAACCTATCAAAAATTAAGAAGAAGCTTTGAAGAAGGGGGGGGGGGGTTATACTCTTTCCATGTCAGAAATTAAGCTACATTAAAACACTTTATCCACTCAATTTGGCTGAAAATTCAAAAATTGATATTGGAAAATCTAACTTTTATTTCAGAATGGGTTTTGCCCTCTGTTCATTAAAATAATCCTTTTAAAAAGTCGACTATTGCATTTATATTGCAAGAATTATGCTTCAAGTAGAATATCTATATGTATATATGTATATATATGTATAAACTAAAGGTTAACAACCACCGCAGGGTCCCACTGGGAGTAACTGTCATCTAAAAAAATGGATTTCTTCTTTATAAAGCAATCAATTTCTCAATAAATATAATTGATGACATTAAACTTAATCAAATATTGTATTAATATTTTTTTAAATATTTTCTTCACAGGTTTTATTGGTTTCTCCTACCTTTAGTTATTCTCTGTAAATGATCCCTGATGAGGGGGTCAAAATTGGCCACGAAACATGTTGGTCCCTGGTAGTATAAAAAGGACGGAGAAAGGAAAAAGTGAGATGTTAGTTTTTGGTTGACTTTTTCTCTTTTTCTCCCTCTTTTTTCTTTTGGTTATTTTTGTCTCTAATGAGCCAAAAAGTGAGATAGTTTGGAATTCTGTTTTTCTAATTGTGAATCTTTTTCATGCTTATTTTGCATACAATTATTCATGATAGAATAGATTTCTTTTCGATCTTAATTTAAAAAAATTTTTGGAATAGTTTCATCAATTTGATTTTTCATTTAAAATCATTTATTAATATAATATTTTATTTTTACCTACAATTACATTAATTTACTGTTTGCGTAGATAAACAAAAACTTAAAAGAAAAGTGAAATTGATAAGTATTAGGTCATAAACAACCCGCAAAGAAGATAGGGTAGGGTGGGGTGAGATGAGCATAGGGGGTAAGATGAGCTACTCAATTTTCTCGCAATCTATCATGTCTTTTGTAACTGTTCTTTGTACTAATATCAGGAAGAAAATTATCAAACTTCTTTTAAGAAATTTTTCGCATATTGTTGAATAAATTGGAGAAAAAGAAAGTGAAAATTTTAAGACCTATATTCTGCTATTTTGCATTTGTTTAGAAAGTCCAAGAATCACACAAAATCACATATTAGATGATGGCTTGACGCAAGAAATTTAATTTAGTACGCACGCCCCTGACGTTCTGGTAGTAGACTGTGATCGAAGAGTTACAAGTGCCGGTCGTCTTGCGTGCGTTAGCAGAACAGGGATTGATAGTAGTAGGGGAGACACGTGATCCTACTTGGTTAAAGTGACGTTTGGTAACGTTATGTTCGTGTGCTGTTTAACCTTTATAACAGCTGAGATCCCCGCGAGATCTACTTCTCCCATTTGCAGACGGGAGGCAAGCTCCCTCTTGACTTCTGATAACTTCTCCAAATGAGGTTTGTTTTCTCGGGTGTAATCCAAATTGATTTTAGTCGATTGGTTCTACTGGCATTCTTCATGTTGCCGGTACCCTTCTTAGAATTGAGGAACGACCGAAGGGGCGCACGCGCTGCTACCGATGAGACACAAATCAGCCTCATCGGCCGAGGCCTTGATTGCGTCTGCGAGAAAATATTAATTCTGTAGGCACGGCCATTTATGAGCATGTTATTTAGAACTATTTCAGAAAAAATCTCGGAAACTGTGGACATAGGAATTTATTTGCTAGTAGAGCCATCATGATTACTCTTCTCGGGAATTCGAAGGGTATAAGATTATTTTTCTGGAGAATCTCTGCTACATTTCAGAGAGACATGGACGGGTGAGTGACTTGATATCAGTGGATGGGTGGGAGGTATCAACAGATTTTGATTTGTTAATCGTACCCTCAGCAGCATCCATCCTGACAGTTAGGTCTTCAACTCGGTTTTCTGTGTCATCAATTCTTAAAATGGCATTGTCGATTTTTAAAGAAAGATTGTTGAATTTCTCGGAAAGCCAATTATTTTTCAAGCATAGAATAACTTTCTTACGTTCAAAATATACTTCCAAAAAAATTGAGAAGATCAGATCGTTAAAAAAAAAGAGTTGCTAAATTTTTTATATTAACTCGTCATTCTTAACGATCTGATCTTTTCAACTTTTATGGAAGTACATTTTGAACATTAAAAAGTTTTTCTATGCTAAAAAAAATATTCATAATTTTTAGAGATTCTATTTTTTTTTCTTCTCATTTTCAGAACTCCATACAAAAAATCAGTTTTACCCATATGAGCTCAAATAAAAAATCTGCAAGTTTTAAAAATAGCGCATATTATTTAGATTATGAAACAAAAGTAAAATACGCGATTTTTCCAAAACTCTGCGATTAACAAATTTTTTTATTTTATTCTGACGAAGCCCAACCGTAAGATATATACGTTATAAGGGATCCGAAAAGAAAATTTTCAGTGTTAATGCGTTTCCGAATTATACAAATTTTTATATACATGAATATACAAATATAGATACATGAATGTCGTAGGGCTGAATTGTAAAATCGACTGTCTGATGATCATATGATTTTCTCAGTATTATTACTGCCCTCGCAGAAATCGCCATATGGGCGATTTTAAAATAGATTTCAATTTGTATGTCCCTCGATGTTTATTCCATGTTCCCATAACATTTTTGACTTAATAAGGGGATTACAGCACATATGGTGGTATACTTTATTAGTCCATACAAAAAAAGTACAAAAAAATTACAGTTAGGCATACCTTTGCCGTGTGGAAATAGCCCGGGCTAGCCCTGGCACAACAAGGTTGCTGGTCGGGGGCTGGCCGGGCTATATTTGTTTTTCGGCACGGTGTCACACTGAATTGTAAGATTTCAAACATTGAAGTGAATTCAGAAACCAATATCCCACTTCTCGTTACATTCAGCATTACCACTGAATGCTGCAATTTTTTGCACGTTTTCAATTTGAAACGACACGTTGACAACAAATTGATAGCTGAACGTCCAGTTACGCTTTTATCCTAAATCCCTTGGAAGCATCAAATTTGCGCTGAAAATTCTTATGCACTTCACTCTCCACGAATGTTCGAAATATCGAAAAGCAGTTTAAAATTATGAAAAACACATTTAAGTTCAATAAACAGGAAATGTGATGCTGAACGGCTCAATGACTTTCACTCACTCCGCAAATGCTCTAGACTCTAGAGTCTAGCCCACGGTGCTTCCAATCCCAACTCTCACTGCATGCATCGCGTCGACAACCGGACTGGTTATAAGGTTGGCGCGCTTATTTGGAATGATTAAATGTGAAAAGCAATTGTGTACAGCAAATAATAAGTGTAAAGTTATTACAAATAATTCTTTACTCACAAGGAAGACTTATAAAGTGAAATTTAATTATTAGATTTTCTCCTTAAAAATAAATGATCGATTTTAATTTCAAAGAAAGGAATATCTTTTTTGTCCTAAATATTAATGTACAATTATTCCTAATATTCTTATGCACTTTACATTTATTATTTAATGTGAACATTTGACTTAGACATTCAATCATTTTAAATAAACACGTCGAAATGAGTGAAAATAAGATGATTGTATTGGCCATCCTGAAAGGATACCTTGCTTATCCCTGATAGTGAGTCTGGATTTCTTATAACAGTCAGACTGGTCATAAAAAGACGTGCAAAACGTTTCATTTTAAGTCTATGATATTTCTGAAGACGAATCTGAAGTCAGATTCGTAAAATTCAAAATGGCCAATCCAACGTGGGTGTTCAAATGATGAAAAAGTTTATAAATGTTATTGAAAAGAAGTAAAGCTTCTGAAGGTTTGCGTACGCATACTTTTCGGGACGCTAATTACGAATTTTGAATACGATTTATAAAATTCAAAGTATCCAATCAAATATAGTGGACCAAAAAGTGGGTAAATGTATACATGTTTGTAAAAATCATTCTTGTTTGGAGCATTGATGCCGAATCTTAGGTCAGATTTGCATCATTCAAAATTGCTGATCCAATATGGCGGACTAAAAAAATTGGAAAACTTATGAATTTTTGTAAAAATCAGTACCTCCAGATTGTTTGGAGATCTGACTCTGAATCTTAGGACAGATTTTCATAATTCAAAATGGCCAATCCAGTATGGCAGACGCAAAACATGGAAGATGTACAAATGTTTGTACAAATCAGCCCAACGGGATCATTTGGAATTCTGATCACGAATCTTGGTCCATATTTTCATGATTCAAAATAGCTAATCAAATATGGCGGAAAAAATTGGAAAATTGAAAAATGTTTGTGAAAACCAGCCATCAGCCGTTTTGAATTTTGAAAATACAACTAAAGATTCACAACGAGCGACCAAAAAAAACCTGGTTACTGATTTCCACAAACATGGATATTTGTTAAATGTTTTTCGTCCGCCATATTGGATTGGCCATTTTGAATTTGGAAAGTGTAACGTAATATTCGTAATTAGACATGTAAAAATTCCAAGGTACTTATAAACATTTTATTAGTGGGGTTGGAGCTTGCACCACCACCATATTGCCTGCCGCGATTTTTACCACGACCTCCACCACCTCGCTTTTTATTGTTATTGTCAATATTTCTATCTTTATTGACACTACTCTCATTGCTCCCATTAGTACTACTGTCTCGAACTGCAGGTTCATTTCCGACAGCTGCTACATCATCCGCTTGCCTACCATCCGCACGGTATGCAAATTCCGGTAAAACGCTATCTTCAGTTGGAGGAGGGGGTAAATACCCCTTTTTCATAGCAGTAGCTGCTTCGTATCGTTCGCCTGCGTCCTCCAACTCTTCGAAAGTCCTATACTCAACTTTCGGCAAGGCATCAAGATACTTTGGATGTAAATTGTTGATTTCCAGTTGTAACTGTTCTATTTCTGATATTGGAGGGTCATAATGTTGGAAGATTAGGCGAATATTCAGCAAGTAATCTGCTATGGGTTCATCTGGACCTTGAGTCCTTCTACGCCCCTCATCCCTAACTCGCGTTTGAAAATTCAATCCTCCGTATCTACGCCTAAAAGCAATGGTAAACTGCTCCCATGAACTCCATTTTCTACTGTTAAACCGGTACTCTATTACACTCCTCGACTTGAGTTAGGAATTCTTCCGCTCTACTATCGCGTTTCCCATCATAATTGAGGTTCCATTTCCTGACCACCGCATGAATATCATCCCTACTACGAAGACGCGCAGGTGTTGGTAAATCCGAAGAAGGTAAATAATTCACAGGACTAGGAGAAGACATTTGTAATCTGGGTCTATTATCTAGATGACTGCTAGGAATATGATCAGTACAAAAAGGATCGTTGGCAGTGCTCTGTGAAGAACCCCTACATGTTGCGATAACCGCTAGAGCGGCACACGCGATGGGCCGCCTGGCAAGAGCAAATTGATGGACTCGAGAAACTAGACGCAATAGGCTCCCGAGTGATATCAGGGCACTGCCAATTCTACAGATGAGGCAAGATAAAGTAACAAATCGCTTCAACTTTGTCAAAGCTTTTCGCGTCTGTATCCCAAGCAGGGGTCTGTGGAAAGCAAATGGTAACCCTCTCCTCCAAGGGGAAATCTCGTATACAGATGGCTCCAGGGGAGAGAGAGGGTCAGGAGCAGGAATTTATGACAGCAAGAGAGGGAAAGGGATAGGGATCCCACTTGGTCGACACGCTACTGTCTTTCAGGCAGAGAACTTGGCCGTCCTTAGCTGTGCTGAAACACTAATTGGAGAAAACTCTGCTGGCAGACAGATTACGATCTGTTCAGACAGCCAAGCGACACTTACTGCAATATGGAAACGAGACATAGCATCAGAACCGGTTTGGGAACCAACTTGCAGAAAGAAACAATGTGGCCCTCATATGGGTCCCTGGTTACACAGGGATCAGGGGCAACAAAAAGGCGGACCAGTTGGCAAAACGCGGCGCAGCAAGTGAATACGTAGGACCAGAACCGGTACATGCACAAAATGGGGTATAACCCCACGACAGAGTACATGATATGCGGCAGGGATGATGAAATATCCCTGCATGTATTATGCCAGTGCCCGGCATTAGCTAGGCTTAGGAAATAGTCCCTCGGGGCCCATTTTATGGGACCAGAGAAAATTACAACGCGATCAGTAGTCGACATACTAGGCTTCGTCAAGAGGTATTTTAAAGTGAAATGTTCGAAATTTCTGTCTGATCTAATTACACAGTTTTCAGGAGGTTCGACCGGAATTTCTGAACATATTTTATTCAAAATATTAATATGTTGAATATTCTGTGAATTTTAAGTAACTATGAAAATAATAAAAAAGTTGTTATAAAAATAAAAGAGGAAGCTGATTATTCTCTTTGGCTCAATATGGTTACAGTTCAATATATCAAAGGCATTTTTCGTTACGAATTGGATTTTTCAGTATGAATTATAATTTTTCTAGAAGCTTGTTTCATTAAGAAATTTCTTGTTCTTATATAAAGTTACTTTCTTAAATTAAGGAACATTATTATTTGATTTTATATATAGAAATTATACAGTTCCAACACAATTATTATATATTTATAAGGACGACAGAGGAAAAGATTATTCATAATAAACTCGAGTAATTGTTGTTTTCTTAATAAAGTGGTCTAGAAAACATCCTTATTTTTTTCTTCTAAAATGGCTCGATCCCCTAAAAATTATTCCTTTTCGTGTCAAATTGTCTCTTGAATCCTATACTAATGCTTATACGTATGAGAAACTACTTGTGAGAAACTAATACTGCAGGGTCAAAAATTTCAGGTGCCACGAACTTTATTATTATTTTATTATTGTACCGTTAAGCCATTTCCATTTCGCATACCTATAATTATAGAAAGTGACAGAATAATTAAATTTTATTCAGAAAAAAGATCTTCTCCTTTCACTCCGCTGGGATTCGAATTCCAGGTCAACTCATTTCCGGTCAGGTGCTCTAACCACTAAGCTACTGGAGAGATCAGAGGAAGAATTCTTTTTTCTGTGCTAAAAAGTAACAATAATACGTAAAAATGTAGTTTTTTTATTTTTGGGTCATATTTGGGGCGCTGTGGGAGGTTACGGTGCGTTAAAAATGAAAGTTATTACTATGGTTTTATTTCATAGGTACTCCTTTTTAAACTTTGAAAAAACTTGGCACGTTTTGATCAAACCCTGAAGTATGAGTTCAATTTTTCGAAAATCCAAAATTTCCCCATGTTCATTAAATGGGATTTTGACACTGATATATGTGATACAATGGATACAGGATTCAATGAAAAACGGGTGTGCCTACTTTAAGGTGCCCGAGCCGCCATTTTAATGGATGTTTTGGTTCGGGACCATTCGGGATATGCGGGAGATTCAAATGTAGTATAGAAGAGAACTTAAAAATAATAATAAAAGTTATGTAAAATTTAGTTTATTGTTAATGAGTGAATGGGCTAAAGCTGGAAACTAAATAAAATTGGATGAAAAGTAATTACATAAATCAAAATAATTGAAGAGTGTAAAGATGACTAATGGATATTATAATTACAAAATTAATATAAATTATTAAATAAAAATCATTAGGAAGGTCCTACATGAGTTTTCATACTTTGTAATAATTAAAAAGAGTAAAAAAATAAAACTCGTGTGGCATGTGTGCAAGTTAAATAATTAGTAATATTAATATTATGGCAGTAATATTATGCAATTCATAAATACGAATTTTAAATGAATGTTCAATAAAAAGGAACGTAGAAAAAAGTATAAGGTTTAAATATATAAGGTAAAAATATATATTGTGAAAAGGACATTTATAATGGGAGAAAATCCTCTTCACTTGAATGTAAAGAAGGCTTCTATTCAAAATCTACCTGGAATAGCGGCCATATTGAAATTATGTCGACGGTGGCGCACCCAAGAATTCAGATCCCAATAGGGTGGTCCAAATATTTTTTCTCGAATTTCCGTTCATATCATTCTGAAACTGGTTCCAATACACACGAAAATTAATCCATTTTTTCTGTTTTGAAAAAAATCGATATTTAGAAGTGGCGCAAGCCCCATGAAGTTTAACATGTATTTTCATAAGAAAAAAATACGTTGTTATAAATTTTATTCAGAATCGTCAATATTAGCTGAATCAAGTTGAAACTTAACACTTCTCCTCACAAATAGCCATGGAATACGAACAAAATATTACTTTTTGAATATCATCCCCATAGGTCTATTTTATAGGGTCGCGAAAAAACCCCATAAGTGAAAAATCTTCTGCTTTATTAATGCTACATAGTTGCGGTTTCTTCTGAAATTTTTTACTTTCTACCCACTTGTTACTTAGTAAAGTAATAAATAATGCAAGTTAATTAACATAGTTCTTTAACACTAGAAGTACCGGGCGTGGTCAATTGACCCCTTTCAATTTTTGAAGTGGTAAATCTCCGCAGCGGTTGCTTGGAGAGAAATGGCGTTTTGTGACTTTTAATTACTTATAAATAGGAGTATTTGAAATTTTTTTCGGAAATATTGGATGCGCCACTGTAAAAAAAACGTATCATTTCAAGGCTAGTTTTCGGTATTGAAACAGTCCTCCAAAAATATAGTCTCGAGTGTCTCCATTCTAATGCCACTTTATTTTGATGCCACTAAACGACGTTTTAGTACAACTTTTTTGGATCAAAACAGGACTGAAAACATATGTACATGACATTTTGAAAAATTGAATTCAAATATTCATTTCACGGCCATATTTGTAAATCTGTGAATCGAGAAACCTCGCTAAATCATTAACACATTATCATATTAAAACGTTTAAATAATTCAGAAAAACAACAGCGTACGACAAAACATCGCTTAATAATTGAAATATATCCACATATAATTTGGAAAATTGAATTGAGATACATGCCTCTCTTTTTTCGTGGTTATCTCCACTCCTCCATGCCTCGGGGATGTGAACAGAAAAATTCAAACTTCGATAAATTTGAACTTGGAATGTCCTCTTCAAAATAAGATCAATAACATAATGAAATGTTCACTTCTTCTTGAATTATAATAAAAAATGTGAAAGCATGTCCAAGACGAAAATCAGTTCGTCGAGCGGCAGTCGAATGTCGAATTTCAATCTTTTGTTAACGTGCGAAAAACAACAGACCAAGAAATGTAGTCACCAATGGACTGTCGGATTTTTGTCTTCGTTTTGCTTCCATAGTTTTCATGACAATTCTAGAACTAGTAGATATTTTATCATATTCCTAATCTTATTATAAAGATGATATTTTCAACTTTAATTGCGACAAACTTGCAATTTCTTTCATTTCCTTCTCTGTAGCATGCAAAAAGTGGAATTTGATAATCGAGAATTGGTCACAAACATTTAAAATAATGATATGATTGAGTATTTGATCTAGACGTCACAATCATAATAGGATAGGTGCAAATGTCGTGGTGGTTAGCATAGTTAGTCCATCCTTATATGGGGATGCATATGACTTTTTGTAAAAAGTATTCTAAACGTAAAAGTAAGAGACATTTCAAAAGATTTATATTTAATTATATAACCTTAAAGTAAATAATCAATTTATGTTACCTAATTAAAAATCAATTGTAATTAAATCTTTATTTAATAAACAAATTTCATCATAATTAATCGATTAATAATTAATTAAATTGTTTACAACATAAAAAGCATAATAATATTATTTTCATTGCAACATTCAAATAATTTTTACTTTATATTTTGTTAAACATGAAATTTCATTTCTGAAAATTTGAATTATTCAGAAGTTCTCATACTAATTTTCGAAAAAAATTAAAACAATATTTAGATATAATTTTTAAAATTGAATGCAGATACTCAGTGAAGCATTAATCTATCATTTTCATTGTAATTCAAATAATTTTCACATTATATGAATGTTTATTTGTTTGAAATTGCATTTCTATACATTTAATTCAATAATAACCTTTAAAACTAACTTTTTAAACATTAAAATATATGTGCATATCATTTTGAAAATGTAATTCATATATAGTCCTTTCACAACGTCGCAAACACTTTAAAAAATAATATTTCAATCAGTTCACAAAATAAAAAGCATGGAACTATAACTTTCATTGAAACATTTAGTTAATTTTCACTTTATATTTTTTTCAAATTTAAGTATTAAGGGCATGCAGTACATTATGACGTCACGTATTACCGACCATCCCATGTTATTTTTTTCCGCCAATTTAAAATGAGGAGAATTTAAATATCGTGCTAATTTTTGTTTTCAATGACAGGTAATATTATGGGGCAGGTCTGTCTGGTCAATTGAAGTTGCTATATTATTGCTATATATATATATATATATATATATACCAAAGTTACGAACTTGTTCTTTCATATTTCATGAACCTAATAACATAATAATACTCGCTGGTATGACAAAGATAAGAGACATTGAAGCTTGCATAGAATGTCTCATAAACCGCAGATTTCCGATGCAAAATCTTGCCCAGTAATTAATTTTTTTATCGCATAATTTGAAGATTCGCCAAAGCAAAAATGAAAAATTTTCTCTTCCGATGTTGATCTAAAATATTCTCAGACTTGCTCCAGATTTCATGATCACGATCATCATTTCGAGATACGGTAAATAGGAAATAGTAGAAATTCTTCAAAAATTGCTTTTTCAATTAATAGGGGAAACATTTATATATAATTGACATACGATGTAAAAAACGGTGATATTACAATATTCAATAATGTACAGCAAAGAAAACACTTTGTGAACTTCTCTTTTTAATTACATTCATTAAAAAGAAATGTAAACATACTGAAATAAAATAATGAAACTCTAGCTACTATTAAAATTTTATGTTGAAAAGTCAGTTTCCCCCAAGCACCGCAACAGATATTTCGTATCTATGGTGCAGCGTACGTCAGAGAGTAGAGATTCTCGCACGCGCCTACAACCACTCCCGCTCCCCAGGAGAATAAGTGGTGGAAGCGGAACCTGTGGTCCCGGAGCAAATTTCCCCGGGTTGGGAATGTCTGGACTATACCTATAGCGATGGTTGAAGGAGTTAAGAGGGAGAATCTTAGCGAAAAAAATTATTGCATGAAGGATGTACGTTGTGTATTTTCCCTCGATGTTATACACTTGGGCATATATATATATATGCCCAAGTGTATAACATCGAGGGAAAATACAGCTATAATTTGTATAATAAAAGTTTATTTATATTCAAAATAGCACTATTCCAGTTACATAAATGTCTAATTGTTTCAGAGGTTGCGAAATGAGTATCTGAATTCAATTTTCACAATTATATGTATATATATACGTTAATTTTTCTTGGAATTAGTTTAAAAGGTTATTAGTAATTCAAATTTTCATTACAATATAAAGTAAAAATTATTTGAATGTTTCAATGAAAATAATGATTTGATACTTTCCATGTCCTAAACTGTCTAATTAATTATTAGCTGATTAATTTTGTTCGCAATATTGAATTACATAAAGATTGAATTTAAATTAATTTTAATTAGGTAACATAAATTGATTATTCACTTAAAGGTTATGTAATTGAATATTGGCTACAATTTTTATAATAAAAGTTTTTTTTTAAATACATTCATTATAATTATATAATTTTGTTACATCTTTGCGATGGTCTGAAATGATCATCTGAATTCAATTTAAAAAATTATATCTACATATGTTTTGATTCTTTATAAAATTTGTATAAAAAGTTATTATTAATTTAAATTGTAAGTAATGCAATTACAAATTAAAAATTTGAATTAAAAATCAATTGAATATTTTAATGAGAATATTTATGTACTGCTTTTTATGTTTTGAAATGATTGATTAATTATTGAATCTTTTGAAACATAAATTTTCTGGAATTCTTTCAAAAGCTTATTAATAAATCAAAATATTCAGAAATGAAAGTTTAAATTTAAATAAATATATATAAAGTAAAAATAATTTGATTGTTTTGATGAAAATAATTGTTTGAGGGCTTTTATGTTGTGAACTGTTTATGCTTACAACTACAGTCTTATGGTCTTCACATGCACAAGACATCTCAAATTTGTACCCACTTTTCTCCATTTCGCGACGTATTTCGCAAGATTTAGGTTCACCACCATCAAGTCGTGGGTCTTCGAATACTTTATAACTCCTGAGAATTCTTCTGTGATGTCAGAATTGTGATTAAAAAAATTAATTTGCGAACGGTTCTCGCCGTTCAAATGCTGTCTTCTGCTATCTGAAGATTGCTGCCTTTCAAAAAATTTATTATTTCAGTAAAAATAATAATTGCCTCAGTAAAAGGCTTAATTTCTATACATTTCATTAATCCGAGGATCTCGCAAAACCCCAAATATTCGACAAGTTTTCTTTCTTTCGTTCTCAAATGCTTGAGAAAAATTATATTGAGTCAGTGACTTACCTATACAGAAAAAATCCAAGTCGGATTGAACCAGCACCTTTAAGAAAATAACGCAGTTTTTATTGGTATGATATTTTCGAAAGACCCCCCCCCCCCGGGTTTACCACTTTCATAAACTCAAGGCCTAGCCACTCATTTTTTGACATTAAAAAGCTCATTAACAGGCTTGGCGGAACAGATGGGTACGGTGGGTAGTAGTACCCACCTGGAATCTCGGAAAGTGGGTCATTACCCACCTGGAAATTGGAACAAAAAAAACATGTATTTGGGTTTTTATCCATTTTTATAATATGCGCGCGTGAAGACCAAATCCAATCTAAGCCAATCAGACCCTGAAAATGTTGATCACCTCGATTTAGAAATTCTGATGGATGAATTTATCTGTAAAAATTCGAAACGGACTTCTGTTTTTGCACTTCGAACATGTATATATATAATATATAATAATATACAATATAATATAATCTGAATTGTAATTTACTTAAATGTGAAAATTTTTAATTACGTTTTGGACTGTATCTCGGTGAAAATCTTATTTCATTACAATAACCAGGAACATGTGATTCGTATGACCCATTTCTTTTGCGAAAAACAACTTTTGCGATAATGTATGAACTTAAAAATTGTACAACACATTGTCATTGAAAATGAAAGATGCATATAGAACTTCATGTAAGAATTTTCTTACTTTTTTCTGGAAATTGTCACATTTAAGATGAAATATTTATTGCGAAAAGTTTTACAAAAATTGTTTGAATTAACAATGTTAGGAAATAGTTTTGTATAAAAAAAATGTATACATGTATCAGTTCCATGACACTGTTTTAAATAAAATTATAATTATAATTATAATCATAATTATCACCCTTATTATTATTAATATTTAGGAATCAAAAGCGGATGAAATAGTGAACTATTTCAATTCAACTATTATGGTGATTATCAAATCCTAACCATTTTACATACATTTTATTTCCTTTCTTTGGAAGTACTTTTTCCACCAAATAAATATCTGGGTATTTGACTTCAGTTAATTCTTCCTCATAAAAACAACCAGATACAGGATTATTTTGATAATCTTTAATTAAATACGTTACTGGTAGAGTATTTTTTATTTGACTAATTGAAAATATTTCAGTTGTCCAATATTTAACTATACGTGGTTACCTTGCAAACTGAACTGAATCCACACGGAAAAAATTAGTTGTTGAAATTTTAAATGACTGAGTCAACCACTCTAGGATAGGGCCAAACGTATGTCACCAAAATTTAAACAATATATATTTAGTGTTCCCTCAAGGCCAATTTTGTACAAAGTGCTTGTTTCTGGATAAATTGATTCTATTATTGTTTCTGATTTCGTTCTTTTATTAACATTTTAAATTAATAACAAATTTGTAGCTGTTTTTTGGGTGCACATTTTTTCTCTTCTCATCTTTTATCGCAACTTGCACAATTAGACCGCAAAATTAAATTTTTGATTTTTCATTATGTTTGGTGCGTGAAAAATTTTAATTTTCGATTTTTCAAAAAACTATGAAAAGTTATTATGATAATCTTGTAGGGTTTTCAAAAAGCAACGCTTTTTTCTCTAGACTTTTTGTCATATCGTGCGTTTTTAGCTTCAAATTTTCATTTTCGTTTTTTTGTTAATTTTTAAAATGCTATAACTCTGGTAGTTTTCTTTTATTCAAAAAAAAGGTGTTAACATAAATTTGTTGACTTTTCAAATGCTATGAATAGCTAATAGAATTTGTAAATCTTAAAAAAACATTATCTCAAAAATTTTGAAAATGCTGTAACTTTTTGAATTTTTATGCAAAATAGCTTGTTAATGAACTTGACCTTCAGTTTTCGCATATGATATTTTCATTTCAGCAGAAAAATTATTTAAAAATGTTAATTTATTTGATTTTTTAATACAAATTTAGACGCGCTTGGAAAATTGGATTTTTGGAAATAGAAAAAAAATTTAATGCACTTTAAACCGGTCTCATTTCCTTAATCTAAATTTGTATAAAAATGCTCAACGTTTTTTATTTTAAAAAAACTGATTGCGCTAGCTTAACGTTAAGCTAGCACCACCATACCCGTAAAATATTATCAGAAAGTTTAAGAACGTTTGTAAAGACATAGACATATGATGATACGTGGCGTCCGTATGGAAAGCGGCCTCGTGGCCGGTATTGACTCACAAATCAGCATCATATAGCCGGATGAATTCACGTCACTTTAAGTCTAAAAAAAAATGCGTGTTCTATCTTTTCTTCGAAGATGAAATATACCAACTTTCACTTGAATATCTCCGAAACTAGAACCGGCCATTGAGGCCCTTTTCATGCCGACGTCCAAATATTATCAAATCTACCTACCAATAAAATGAAGGATTACCGCCAATGATGAAAAGAGTGCAAAAAGGATCTTCATTTTCTTCTTACTCAAGAAAAACTGATTAATGTGTCAATGAAGAATTCAGTTAACAGCGTAACTAGTGATAATTATGGTTCTGCATTAGAGTATATATAATGAATACAATGTTCCTTATCTCATAAATGACATATACCGAGAGATGGTCGCTGTGAGATATTTGTCTTTCCTTAATCCTTTGAAAGAACAATCTCCCGTTTTTGCCGTCATTCTGTAACTATTCGATAAGTTTCAAGATAAAAAATTGAATTTTTCTCAATTCATATAGACTTAAAAACAATCGCATAATATATTTTAAATGCATACCTCGATCGCGGAAATGATTATAATTTCTACTCAATCATGCAAAAGTCACATTATTACTAATATTGTACAAGGGAAATATGCCAGACAGAAACACTCACAAGTAAACCTACTGAACTGTCACTCCCCGAGTTTTATAAAACTTTGCAAATTTGTAGAACTAGGGATGATAATCGACACCTACTTTTCATATCGACAAAGAAGGAACTGCAATGTTCACGAAACGTCGGCAAGTTTCGTAGTTTTGCACACGATTGAAACCCGAAAAAGCTTGAAATTTATCATAATTGACAAATGTTTAAATAGAAACCATGTTTTTATATTTATAAGCTGCATCTTGTGTGTCATGGTATAATTATTGATCAAAAAATATAATGCATAATAATTTATATATATATATTATATATTTTTTCTATATATAATTTTATTGCAAAATGTTCAAAAATCTACATTTTATTTTACATTTTTCGGAATCTTCACAAATTTTCAATTATTCTTAAAAATTGGTAAAAACTTCTCAATATCTCTCAAACTTATTCCAATTTTTTCCAAATTTATCACTGTTCAATTTTTATTTATTCATAAAAATTTGCTTTCGTTTTAAAATATTCTTAAATATTCTGTTTACATTGATTTTTCAAAATAAAAATCATTGAAAATTTACCCATGAATATTGAGACAATAATTATCTTATCTTAAACCTTTCAAAATCCTCAAAAGCTTCAAAATTTTATTTAAAACTTCTAAATATCTCCTCAACTTACTCGATTTTTTTTCTGAATGAATACATTTTGATTTGATATTTACACATCGAAATGCAACATTTTCACTTAAAAATGAAATTTCTTCAATTAGAACAATTAAAATTAACATTGCAACGTTCGATATATTTTAGACTGAAAACACAGACAGTTTATAAAGTTTCAATCGGGAGTTTACATTTGATTAACTACTAAGTCTTTTGAATTGAAACAGTTCAATTTTTAACGTCAAAATCTTTAAATTGTTTAATTTTATCAGATTCAGAATCACCCTGTAAATTAAAAAATCAAAAGTACCCGTAGAGTAGGAAATGTTGTATAAACATTTTAAATTGTAATTCTCATATTAAAATTTTGAAAATCAAAAAATGGGGCTGAATGCTAGTGAAAGTTCATACATTGCTGGGTGGACTACGATTGTATAGAATAACAAAATCTGAAACTTAGGAGGCAATCTAAGCTACTTTCTCTTGGATGATGAAATTAATACATTTCTTCTTTAGCTTCACTAACTCCTTAACTATGAAAAATCCTCCAAAAAATCAGTCATTCCTATGCTTTAAAATTATGAACAATTGTTGAAAAATATACCACAGCATCTTTTTTCTGTTGCTGAACATTTCCACAAACATTTTTTACCTATTGAATCTGTTTCGCTTTTAATTGGACACATCTTCCGATGCAATGACAAGTAGGAACCTAGAGTATTCATGAACATAAAATTAAATATTGTATCATTATTTACAGCAGTTATCCTTATATAGTATTTCATACGTGAAATTACTCAGAGGAAAAAATTCATCTCTTTCAATCTAGTACATTTTCTTGAGACAATTTATATTTTCTTGGATCAAGAAAATATATCATCGTCCGAATTCGTAGCGATATTTTCTTGATTTCATATTGATTCTTTTTTTTCTGTACCAAATGTGCTTGACCAATTATTTTGCCAAAAAATAAAACTTGACGATTAGAAGTTATTCTGTGCAGCGTTACATTGTCTTTTATTAGAAACACATCCATCTGTTGAAATGAAGAAATTAGAAACATCATTTCAATGAATTAGTGAAAAGAAGCTGAACTGACAGATTTTAGCTTTAATTGTTGAGCGAGATTTTTTCACTTATGGTGTTTCTTTGGGACCCTATAAAACAGACTTATGGGGGTGATATTTGAAAAGTGATATTTTATTGGTATTCTATGGCTGATTTGTGAAGAGAAATGTTGAGTTTTAACTCGATTGAGATAATATTGAGGATCCTGAATAAGATTTACAAAAACGTCTTTTTTTCTTTTGGGAAATGCATGTTAAACTTCATGGGGCTTGCGGCACCCCTAAATATAATTTTTTTTCAAAACAAAACAAATGGATGTATTTTTGGGTGGATTCGAAAAAATTTGAGGGGTGTCCCGATAAAAATTAGAAAAAAAAAAAATTTCAATGCATTTTTGGACCACCCTAGTGTATACTGTATGTGTGAAAAATGCCCTAACGGGGCCTAAAGCTCAGGTGCAGGATAAGTCCCGGGACAAATCCCTAGGTTAGGCTTTTTGGCACCGGGGCAGAATGAATGAGAACCGTGGAGCTAGAGTGTTGGTGTGATTCTGTTTTTGTATGTTTAATTCTAGCTACAGGAAGTCAGGTAATTTTTTCTGGAATGAATTTTTAGTTGTAAGTAGGTAGAGCCACAGTGAAATATTTCTCGGGTGCGCACGATATTTTACCCTGGATAAAGCGGATATTGTTTCAGAGATAGGGGACCGGCGCCGAATGCGGCGCATATAAAGGAAAATGTACGATTAAAATTCAAATATAAAGTAAAAGATTGTAATAAAATATATTTTATTGAGGCCAATATCTTACCAATG
The DNA here is from genome assembly GCA_011634705.1 of Andricus grossulariae. NCBI lineage: Eukaryota > Metazoa > Arthropoda > Insecta > Hymenoptera > Cynipidae > Andricus > Andricus grossulariae. The sequence goes on from JAABKJ010075445.1 coordinate 248,507,324, forward strand.
CCGTGTGCATGAAGATAATTTAATTGAAGTTCATTAAAACAGTTAATTAATGTGTTTTCCAAAAAGTGCATCTGCGCCAAGTCTGGGGTCAACTGCTGAGAGCGAATAAGTAAGGGTGTGGCACAATAGGCTTTATAGCTTGAGCGCCAGAGAAGCTCTTCATGGGCTCCTTGCTCGTCCTAAAACTAACTAACTAACTATATTTTCGGGATGCAAATTCCACTGCTTTGTGAAAAATTTGTATTTTTTGTTCAAAACTTTAACAATTTGGTTGAAATTATTTTTCTTTCTTGACTCAATACTTAGTCAAAAAATTATATTTCGGTTTGAATATTTATAATTTTTAATTGCTAATTGAACTATTCGTTTGAATATTTATGTATTTTGTTGAAAATTTATCTTTTCTGGTAGAAAATGAATCTTCTAGATTGAAAATTCATCCTTTTGGTTAAAAATTCAACTGCTTGGTTGAAAGTAGAACTCATTTGTTACATTCTCATCTCAATGAGAAGGTACTGGTTTTATGTGAAAAATGACTTTCGCGAATTCAATCAAATAACGACGTTTCGAGACCCCCTGAGTCAGAAAAAACGCTTTTTACGAAGGTGTCTGTCTGTCTGTCCGTCCGTCCGTTTGTACGTCTGTCTGTCTGTTCGTCTGTCTGTCTGTCTGTCTGTAGTCTGTGGTCTCGTGTAGGCACGATAACTTTCGAAAGATTTATCAGATTAGATTGTGCTATGACACACTTTTTGAAGGCCTAAAAAGAAAGAACAAGTTTGTTAACCAGCTATTTTGAATCAAAATTCAAAAAGTGATCACATTTTGAAAATTTTTGAGACTACTTTTTTTTAAAATTTGGAAATTCTATGTACGGTTGTTAGTAGTGCTCCAAGAGGCAAACAATTTATTCTTGTGAAAGGTAAATCAATAATGGTCCTCGAAAGTTCGCCAATAGATCAATCCACACATCTCAAAGACGCTAACAATTACATCAACTTTCCTACTGTGATATTACCAATATAAAAAAATCCTCTGTTAAATAAGAAAACTGATTTTGTTGAGTAATTTAAAAATCATATCGGTAGGTTTTAATCGATCACGAAAAGTTCTTGACTTTTGCTATCGATACGTCTCGAAGGTGCGAACAAATGTTTGATTTACGTTATAGTTGTATTTCCAATATTGACAAATTTTTCCTCATATCAAGATAAACAACTTTTTTTTTCTATTTATAAATCGGTATTGTTGGATCATATAAGGTTATAGAAGGTTCATTGATGATTCGACTGATCCGTAACAAATACTTTAATTGCAATATTGTCGCATTTTGGATATTAAAAAAAAATTCTCATATAGACAGAATAAACCATTTTTTTCAAATCCACAAATAGGTACTGGTTGGTCATGTGAGGTTCAATCGATGCTCCTTAGGGCTGCAAACATAAAACCTTTCTAACCTTATTGATGAAATACACAGTTGTCCTCAAGAAGAGGTGTTGTTAACATAAAAGTTAAAATTAATTAAATGATTAGTGATCTTTCTCAAAAATTCAATCAGTTATCGACTATTCTGACAATACTCTAAAAGCACGATGATAATACATAGCATTACATGTTTGAAACGATTAGACCATACAAGATTTGTGAAGCTCTTTAATATTTGAAAAATACATCCTCATACATAGAAAATGATATAATAATTGATGAGGATTTTTTTCAAACGTTACGATAAATCTTTTGAAAATCAAGTAAATAAAAATGTCGTTTATAAAAAAGTAAAATGTTTTTTTCACGTTCATTTTTTCTCTGGAACACGCAGTTCAGCTACAAAAGTGAAAAATGCTATTTTCCTGACATTTAAGTGATGATCTGTTCGAAAGAAGGGTTTGAGACAAAAAATCTGTTATTACAAAATGTTACTTTCAAAAAAATGAAATATCTTTATTATATTTATTTTTTTACTAGAGCCCACAGTTCAATAGAGGAAATGACAAAAAATACATTTTTCATCTTCAATCACCTTGAGCGGGATCTAAGATACTTTTTTCCGGAAAATAATGAATGCGGGAAATTTTTTTTCATTTGAGGACAAGTCTCAGGGGGCAAACCCAATGTATTTATGAAACTTAGATTACTTAAGTGTCGGTATCTGAGCCAATATAATACATTTTCAAAGTCCTACCCTATAGTATTTTTTCAAAAAAGAAAAAAATTACCACGTGTTTTTTCTTTTAAAGCTCAAAAAATATTTAGCGAACCTAGAACGTTAAATGTCTTGCGGGAGCTCAAGAAAATTTTATATAAAAAAAAAGAATACGTGGCCTTTCTTTGTCAAACTGTACAAATGTATTGGCTAAGACCTTAAGAAAAAAAATTGCATGTTAAATTGGCACCCTAGTGTACACCAAATTTCCAGAATTGTTTAACTCCTCGACTGTATATTTATGGGACGTATGTAATGTGATATATTACATAATAAAAAAGAAAAAAATACAAATAATGATACAATATTTTTAATAATATTTGGATGTTGATGGTAAAATTGGCTTTAGGGTCACAAAAAATTGAAATCAATTTATCATTGAGTCAGTTGCTTAAAATAAAAACAAATTAAAATTGTTTGATATAAAATTGAGACCTCAGTAATTGAACAATTTCTTTAATTCTGAATAGATAAAATTTTGGATTTCTAAATTTTCATGTTGAACGCTGCATTTTTAATTTTTCTCTTTCATCAGTATTAATTTTTCAATTAAAATGGAAATTTAGAAAAATATAAAAGTATAAAAACGTTTTAAAATCGCAATTCTAGTTAATTGATGAAGTTGAGATTTGCTTAATTTTCAATGCTTCGTATTAGAAATTTTTTTATTTTTAATATTGTTTTAATTGTAATTTATTGAAATACTTTAGTTTTCAATTTGAAATTATTAAAATTTGAACGATTCGAATTCTAAATAATACAACTTGAATTTCGTTGAATTTTATATGATCCAAGTTTCAAAATTTTAATCTGAAATTATTCAATTTTGAACAGTTTTAAATTGCCATGTTTTAGAAGTTTTAATCTGAAATCTTTTGATTTCGATATTCTTCAATTAAAAAGAAAATTGTTTAATAATGAAAGCTTTCAAGCAGTACTGATACAACAACAACTCCCTTCTAATGAAACTGTTCAATTTTAATAATTTTTTTTCAAAATTTTCCTATTTTGAGTGCATCTGATGAAAAAATTTTCAATTTTAAACGCTTTTATTAACAAGTGATACAAGTTAATTCTTTTCTATTACATTGGAAATATTGTGGTTTTAACCAAATTTCACCTGGGTAATTTAAAATTGTTTGATTTCGAACGTTTTCAATTCAGAATCGTTGAATATATATATATATATATATATATATATATGATGCTTCACTTCTGAAAGCGCAACTGCTGGGTTCGAAATTAGACAATTTTGGCAAACATTCCTCCCTTTCGGTGGAAAATTCTACTGTTTTATTGGGAAAGTATAATATCATATCATCTAATGATTTTTAGGAAAATCATAAGTAGCTCAACTTCGAACCAAAGAAATGAATCTGCAGCAAAAAAAAAATGAATGTGTACCAGCGTATTACAATTTTCAACAAAAATGTGTAATTTCCTTAGAAGAAATGTAATAGTTGAAACTTTTCGATGAACAATGTTTAAATTTTAAATGAAGAGTAGCATAATTCATCCAACAACGACCAATTGCTAACAAAATAGTTGAATCTTCACCAAAAATAGATTAATTTTTAGTCAAACATTTCCATTTTTAATCAAAAAGATTAATTTTTTTAACCAATAAAGATAAATGGTAACCCAAAAAACGGTGTTTCACACAAATAAATGACTTTTCAAACATAGAGATGAATTTTTGAGGAAGTAGTTGACATTTTAACCAAGAGCTTTAATTTTCAACCATAAAAGATAATTCATCGAAAATTATCATAGTTGATAGTTCAGGTGAAAAAGATTTAATATTACATGAAACCCAATTAAATTCAACCAGAGAACCAAGTAGTTGTATTGCCAGTTGAAAAAATTAAATTTAAATTAAAGTAAATGCAAATAAAAAATTCAATTTCTAACCATAGAAGGAAATCTTTCATTAAAAAATACATTTTTAACAAAGTTGTTCAACTTCCAACCAATTAGATTACTTTTCAACCAAAACAATGAATTCTGAACGAGAACTGTAATACTGGAAATATTTCCAACAAAAAAAGGTTGCAATTGTAACCGCATAGTTCGTTGCGTTGGGGAGTTAGCCCAATGCAACGTGGCTGACTGCAAGTGCCGTAGCTCTTGGGCGATAGGGCCGCCACATCCCTACGCCCATTAATTAATTAACTAATTAATTATCATTAATTAATTATTAATAATTAATTAGTAATATTAAGTTTAATGTAATCCTATTTATTACTATTATTATTATTATTGTTATTATAAATTCTAAAGGTATCTGCAGATCTTTTTTCAAACTCAATGACTTTCTAATCGAAGTCGGACGTTTCACAAATACTTTTTCAATTTTAAGCCCTAGAACTTGAAAATGAGTAGTAAATGTTGTTTTCATTTCCTTTTCTTTATTTTTTTTATAACAGGAAAAATGTTTTCAACTTGAAGCTGTCAATAAGAGCGTCTGAATTGAGGTCGAAGAAGAAAATCAGTGAGGAAGAGAGACAGCGTCAATTAGTAGCAGAGCGGGAAAGAGTGAGAAAGTATCATCAAGAGAATAGCGGAAAATCCTGAAAAAAAATCCCTGATAATTCCAGGTTTCTTCAAGGCATCTCAAATTTTGTCCAGCTTATTATAAATAATCTTTTTCAGTTTCTAAGGATTAAATTAATGTTCAATTTAGAAAATGTCAACAAATTATATTACGTACAAGATATTTTTAAATATATTAGGACCGCCGATTAATTAAATAATTCCGAAAACATGATTAATCATTTCTTGAATTTGCCTCTAAAGAGCATGAATTTAAAAAATATTTATTCTATCTTATACCTAATATTCAGTGAATGTTTAGGTAAAACTAATGTGGGTACTATATTGAATTCGATTCAAAGCTACATCTTTTCTCAATTATTTTTCGAACAAAAAGGTATCCTTGTAATATTTGAGCAGTGTTACGATTTTCAATTCTTACGAGCCATCAAACCTACACATAAGAAACAGAACTGTATTTTTTGTTGCAAGTATTTTTCAAATGGGTATAGGTGAATTTTTCTACATCGAAACAAAAAAAGATCTAGTAAGTTCACAAAGTTACCACAACCAAAGTTGTGGGTATATCTCACCAATTGAAGGTAGTTTTTTGGCCGGTAAAGAAAACTCTGAAGTCAGGGTGAAGTCTACACTTATTTTTTTTCTTTGTTAAATTCACTGTACTACCAAAATTACCTTTTCTAAACGCTCCGAAATGCATGCTATCGTTTTCGATAAACGTGATACGCTGATTAAGAATCCGGCAAGAAAATTGCTCTATCACGTTAAAATTTTGAGAAAAACGAATTTCAAAAATTCAAAAACGTATTCTGGCTTATAAAGCCGTTGGCAACTGTTTTTTTATTTCTTTTTAGAGGCTAAGGGTACGGAACTCTGTGTTTTCTTGCTACTTTATCCAGCTGTTGTCTCGGTTGGCCGGACGTTGGCCGTATTCAGTTATTACGCTGTCGATACGTTCTTCCTGCTGGTATAATACTTTGCACTGATAGATTCGATTTCAAAGAAAAGTATGAAATAATAAAGGAAAAATGAAAATAAATTTGTTCGAAAGGCAGTTTGCATTTTGAAGTTTCAGATTCCCGACTTAGGTTGGTTTCAAGGAAAGGGTGAAAAATGCCCTGTCAAAAGTGTTACATACCATGGAAACTCGAAAACAATTTGATTATTAACACACACAAAATATAAAAAAAAAGTTTTTCAAGTTTAGGAGGCCAATGGAAAAATATAGCGTCACTCAATGTACAAATTTTTTTTTTCAATTTGTAGACTAGTGTTATTTGATTTAGACCTTTGTAATCTTTATATATGTATATTATGATCAGTAAACTTCACGTTGTAATTACAAAATTTTGTAAGTCATTTACAGACCCACTCCTCCCACCTACTCATAATTATTCCATTTTTTGTTTGCATCTAGATACTGTAAGATAACCTTTTTATTTCAGTAATTTTTTTTTAAACATTGGCAAAATAAAAAAAAATTGACTTAAAAAAACTACAATACTATTTGAAAAAACAGTTTTTTTCCTGTTCATTTATTATTTTTTCCTAAACAATCATTTTTCTTAATTTGCAATAATTATCACCTCACTAAGTGAAAATAGTTATTGAGAATAATAATTTGATGAAAAAATTATGTTTATTAAATTTATTCATTTTTATCTCACATATTGTTGTGACTTTCGCCTTGGAAGGGCTGCAGTGCACGAGTGCTTAGTCGAGTATGTTGCGCAATATCATGCATTCTAATTGGGAACGGTTGGGGCTGTCCTGACTGTTTACGTTTCAAGGGAACCCATTTAGTAAAAAGGCCAGTGCGAGGCAACCCCCGAAAACTACTTATATTTATGTAAAATATCATGAAATCAGTGAAGACACTCCTAAAAAATATTACCTGGCAGGTTACAACACTAAAAAAATTATATTTTTATAATTAAAAATTAATCAGCGAAAGTTCTACTTCAAGATTAGAAATACTTGAAAACGTTTTTTTTTTCAATTTTTCGTTTGGGATAAATATTGTAAAGTCAAAATAATAATAAATAATTATTATTTTTAAATAAGTCTTTTCATGCTATTTTAGGCTCTAATTACAATTTTGGGGATTTTAAGAGAAAAGCAAAAAAGTTATTAACTTGAACTCATATACTTTCATAATATATACAATCTTTACAAAATCTTTTATGTCTGAAAATACTTATCTCAACATTACAAACTTTAGTTTTCACAATTTTATTTTAATTGTGAAATAATTGTAATTGGAAATTAATTGTATTAATTGTAAAATAAATTTAACGAAATTTATTTTATAACGATAATTTGATTTTAAAAGGATAATACAATGTCTGAAGGTAATTCTTTGTATTATTTTAATAACTAATGAATATAGTTTCAGAATATTTTTTTATATTGTCGAAAATTCATTTTATTAATGTTAAATTCGACCGCTTTTTATTGAAAATGTTCTTTTTTTCAATGAAATAGCAATTATTACACTTTTTGTTGAGAATTAACCTTTTCTGCCTGAAAATGAAACTATTCGGTTGAAAATGTTTTTTTTGGTTTAAATTTTTATTTAAAATACCTGAAATTTTAGAAAATATTACGAAACTTTCTCAAGAATCTCAGAAAACTTATTTTTATATTTATTTTTACAATTTTATTTTAGTTGTAAAATAATTTTAATTGGAAATTAATTGTGAATAATTGTCAAATAAATTTAATAAAATTTATTTTATAAAGAAATATCCCATGATTTTAAAAGGACAAAATAATTTTAAAGGTAATTCTTTGTAGTATTTTAATAACTAATGAACATATTTTTAGAATATTTATCCTTGATTCTGCCCTAAATTATTGAAAATCGCATGCAAATTAAAATCCTACAGGAGGTGCACCTATTATCGCAGAAATTCACGGATCTAGAGGAGCAGACCTCGAGAAAGAAATTGTAATAAAAATTCCAAAAAGAACTTTTTAGCTTTAATTTTAATACACATTATACACACCGTTCGTCGTAACAAGATTTTTCCCCAATTTCAAAATTTGATTTACTATATTTAGACAAACCTTGATATTTAAATCGGATATTAAGTACATTACATTTTTCATGGTAATAATAAAATACTGTATTATCATGGATCTTATAATTATTGCAGTAACAGACATGAACCATATTAACATAACTTATTATAACTTCTCAACTTGAAAATAAAAATTAATTTGAAGCATTTAAAATAAGCGCGCGTGTTACGGTCAATAACGTGGCTTTCCCCTTCCAACGCAACACTTGCGCAGTTGAAAAAGTCGCGGTCTATTAGCATCACTGTTGCCAAGTCAAGAAACATAAGTTATAGGTCTTACGTCCCAGCGCTACAATCGTTTAATGTTGTTACGTCCTGATTTCGCTGGAGTCGACGCAATTCCGCTGGTCCCAACGATGATTGGACGAGAAGAAGCTTTGAGTCTGTTGCTGCTTTTGAATGGCTTGAAAGCCAAAACCGCGAATGTCGGGTCAGGGGAACATAGTTTATTCAAATTAATACTTAAAAGTCACTGAAAATTCTGAGAGAACTTCTATTTGTATTTAAACACAGTTTTTTTTTGGGAATAAAGGTTCCCAACTCCTTCACAATTGTTTTCACAAGTATACACGTCGTTCACAATCACACTCGAATTCAACAATTACCATATAAATATGAATACAAATAAGTGGAGACACCCGAGATCGAATTCACAGCTAGTTTCGATATCTTTGGATATATTTGAAACTTGAAATTAATGTATCAAAACGAAGCTTAAATCATACTAAATTTCCCTGAAAAAATTTTGAGAAAATTACAATCGTTTTTCGAAAAATCTAAGAAATAACAAAATAGTTTTATATTATAAAAGATTTGAAAATTTTTTTGTAAAAAAGTGTGATTTTTGAAAAAGCTGACATAAAATGTAATTTCATATATAAGATTGCCATATTAGAGCCAGAAAGAGCGCTGTGGTTCATTAAAACATTCACTCAGCCTTAAATGGGTTCCCCTCTGTCCTCAAAGCTAGCCCTGTTCAGTAGAGAATGTTTTTTCTTCCAAAAGAGCGATAATTTATAAAAACTTAACAATTCAAAAAAAAAATAAGAGAAACTACAGTCACCAAATATATAACAAAAAAGCTATTATCAGAATAATTATTTTTTGCAAGTACGAATTTTCTTTCACAAGAAATAAATTTTTCCCCGTATAAACATGTCTTATAATAAAATTTCGATTCTTGAAATCATATCGTTGCCTCAAATTTTCAGGAAAATGTGTGTGAAAGCTCATTGTTATCTATTTTTATTCGTACGATTCTAATGCAAGATGGCATTAACGTCGCATTAGATACAAGGTTTCCTAATAAAAGTCAAACTTGTTTCCTTCATCATCAGTTTCATTCTGTGAGTACATAGCTCTTCATCAAAATGAGCAAACTATCGTATTTGATTTTCCTGATACTTTTTGCCGCATTGCCGAACGAAATTTTGGCTTCAGACAAATTTTCAACAAAATACATGAATTTTCGACCAAATACTTGAAGTTTTCCCGAAAAAGATCAATTTTCAACCAAAAATAGAATAGTTAAATTTTCCGTTAAAAAAATTAATTTCCAACAAAAAAAACAGACTTTTTAACATAATACTTCAATACAGTAATATAAAGCTACTTTTACGAATAAAAAATTATTGCTATTTAATTTTCATTACAGTTAAAAAAAAATTTAAGCACGCACTCGGAAAATTTCCTGACATTAAAAAAAATTCCCTGCCATTTCCAGGTTTTCCAGATGAGTTATAGATGAAGTTATAGAAAAAAATTGTATCCAAACTGTTGAATTTTCAAGCAACAAGATGATATTTCAGCCAAGAAAATTATTTTCCAACCAAAAAGGACAAATTTCCAACAAAATATTTGAAGTTTTACCAAAAAAGATCAATTTTCAACCAAAAATAGAATAGTTAAATTTTCCGTTAAAAAAATTAATTTCCAACAAAAAAACAGACTTTTTAACATAATAGTTAAATTCAGTAATATAAAGCTACTTTTACGAATAAAAAATCATTGCCATTTAATTTTTATTACAGTTAAAAAAAATTAAGCACGCACTCGAAAAAAATCTTGACATTAAAAAAAATTCCCTGCCATTTCCAGGTTTTCCAGATGAGTTATAGAAAAAAATGTCATCCAAACTGTGGAATTTTCAAGCAACAAGATGAATTTTCAGCCAAGAAAATTAGTTTTCAACCAAAAATGACAAATTTTCAACAAAATACATGAATTTTCGACCAAATACTTGAAGTTTTCCCGAAAAAGATCAATTTTCAACCAAAGAAAATTAATTTTCTTGGTTAAAAATTAATCTTTTTGGTTGAAAATTAATTTTCTTGGTCGAAAATTCGTCTTTTTGGTTTTTATGATTCATCTCTCGATAGAAATTTAATTTTTTTGTTAAAAATGTTTGTATATCGAAATTTATTTCCAAAATACCGTTACATTACAATTATATGAAAATATTATTCTTAATTGTCGTTTTTTTCGTAAAATCAGGATAAGCCAAAAACAATTTAAAATGTTTAGTTTAAATTTAATTTTAAAATTGATAATATTTCCAATAATTTTCCATTTAAAAATAGAATTATGTTTAATAAATTGTTTTTAAAAATAAAAACAAATTCACATTTTTATTTAAAAAAATATATTGGACATTTTTTAATAAATTTTTTTATAAATATATTTAGTTTCATTAAAAATTTAATATAATTAAATTGTCGGGCAATTTGTACATATTTTAATATTAATTTTAAGATCTCTTGTTCCTTTAAAATTACCTACTGTCCTAATATTAGTTAGATTTAAACAATTATATATTTTTCTAGAAAATTTTTTCAATTGGTTTTCTTTATTTTTTAGTAATTTTAAGTCAAAATGGAGCAAGGATTTCCAGGACAGCACACAACTACAACAACAGTCACAGCATCATCAGCACCTACCAGCATCAGATTTGATACATCTTATGCAAAATCTCTGCCAGGAGCGCTAAAAATTGGACAGGCAGTAAGTTAAACACTTTTTACTTAATTTTTTATTAGAAGGAATCTGTATTATCATCGGAGTTGATAACGATCGATCATATGTAGATAACTTTCACGAACTGTGAAACTGGAATACCAAGAGGTTACAAATGGCAAGTTCAAAATGCAAAGAGGAAGAATAAAAAAGGCAGAGCAATGAGAGGAATGGTGCTGGGAGTAAGGAACGAATGTATAACGGAGAACGATAAAAAAGAGATGAAAGAACACAAAGAAGGATTAATAGTAGAAGATATAAATATGGGAGGAGAGAGGTGGAAGATAGTGGGGGTCTATGTGAACGGAGACATGCGGGAGAAAGCAGAGGAGATGAGAGAACTGATGTAAGAAAATAAGCAAGAGAGTAGGTGAATAATAGGAGGAGATTTCAATGCGAGAACAGGAGATAGAGGAGGAAGGGAATGGGGTGGAGAGCAAGGAAGAAAATCCAAAGACAGGATACTGAATGGGGAGGGTAAGAAACTGGTAAAGAGCTTAGGGGAAATGGGATGGTTTATTCTAAACGGAAGCATAGAGGGGGATGAGGAAGGGGAATATACACGCTCAGGAGGAAAGAGGGGAACGGTAATTGATTATGTGGTAGTGGACGACGACGTAAGTGAGAAGGTTAAGAATCTAGAGGTAGGGAACTATATACATTCAGATCACTTTCCCTTAATAGTGACAGTAAAAGGACAAATGGTTAATAACAAAAAGGCTAAAAAGGAAGCGAAAGTAAAAAGAGCAGAAAGAGGGGATTGGTCAATAGAAGGTAAGGAACAGCTTAAATAAAAAGTCAGGAATATTAAAATGGAGGAAGGAAATGTAAACGAGGAAATGGAATTAACGATAGGAGAAATAAAAAGAGTATTAGAGTGCACAAGCAAAAAAGAAGTTAGTGAAGGAGGGGGTATAAGTGGATGGGATGACGAAGAATCCTCGAGCATTCGCCTTTTTTCATAATTATCAAATTGTTGTGTAGAGCGGATATGACACTGTTCAAGGCTAACATACGTGATGGCTGTTGCGCCGAGTCCTCATTTTCTTGAGAAAATGAGAAAATTATGATATCCATATCCAAAAACACTTAATCCATTTTCCATCCATATTAGATATTACAGGTTAATATCACACATTTTGTACTTCCACAAAAAACAGATATAATCCTTTAATATTTTGTATAATAAATAGAAGATTTGAGATATTATGCCATCATATTTATATATTATGGTTAAATATCAAATTTTTTTATATCTACTTTTCAATATCTATTTTCTTCCATGTGATATGGCATCAAGCACCCAAGGTCAAATACAGGTTACTTAAGGGGATTTATCAGTGTTATAAAATGGATTTCCAGTTTCCAGCCGCACATTTGAATATTTTTGTCTGATATTTTGCATACCTCATCTGCATATTAGTCTCTTTTGTTGTCAAGGCTCGGTTTTTTTAAGAAATGTTCATATTTGACGTTTTAAACAAAAAAAAAGAACAATAGAAAAAAATTCAGTGATTCTCAGTACTAGCTGAATGTGTTATGAGATGCAGGCCAGTTCTAAAAATTGAAATTAAGACAGCATCGCGTGATTCAATTTTAATTAACAGAAGTAGTTTATTCATATAATTTCAAGAAAGTGAAAGAAAGGTTCATGAAAATTGGTTAATATTTGCAGTAATAATCGCAATATTGTTGTGCACACGATAGGGTGCCAAGATGCACGGCGCTATGGGAGGAAACGCATTTTTTTCGTTCAATAGGTCTACAGCCTTAAAATTAAGTTGTTGTCTTTTTCTGTTCCAGTCTGGAAGTTTCTTATGGAGCTTATTAGTCTAAAATTTGAAACTTATATACTTCAAAGACGCATAAAATAAATTTAAATGTAAAATATTATAAGAAAAAATGTTGGATAAAAATGAAACTGTTTGATTGAAAATTAAACAATTTTGTTCAAAATTGATACTTTTGTTTGAAAAATTCAATTATATTTTTGAAACCTTATCTTTTTGATTTAACCATTCATCTTGCTTGGAAAAAATGCAACTGCTCAAGTGAAAATTGATCTCTTGTGCTTGAGGATTCAACTATTTTGTTTGAAAATTTTGGTTGAACCACTTTGTTAAAAAACAAGTTTTTGTTGAAGATTTATATTTTTAGTTCAAAATTCATCTTTACGTTTCACAGTTCAACTATTTTATTGATAACTGACCTTTTATAATAAAAAATTCATCTGCATGGGTAAAATTTGAATTTGAATTTAAAAGTTGAAAATTAATTTGTTTGCTGAAAATTTATATTTTCTAGTTAAAAGTTCAATGTTTGTACAGAAAATTTAACTTTTGGCTTGAACGTTACAAAATATGGTGAACTTTTTTTTCTTTCACGACTAAAAAATTTGTATTTGTTGAAAATTCGTCTTTTTCGTTTTAAAATTCATTTTTTAAAATGAAATTTCACTTTTTGTTTCTTGAAATTTCCGCTATTACACTTTTTCGTTGAAAATTAATTTTTTTACTTTGAAAAAATTAACAATTTTGTTACAAAGTCATCTTTTATAGTAGAAAAATTATTTTTGTTTGTTTAAAATTAATAATTAAATTTCAAGTCAATTATTCTTGTTTGAACAATATTTTTTGTTCAGCAAATCCCTAAAAGTTATCATTATCTGGAAATAATAAAACAATTAACAAATGTTATAAGTAATATTTGTTTTTTTGAGACACTTGGCAATTATGTTAACAATCTCAAGTTATTTAAATCATTTTGACACCCTGCAAGTCGAATAAATGTATCACTTTCTGAAATTATTAACGCAGTTAAGGAGTGTTCGGAGTGAAACTTTTTCGGAAAGACAATTTTTTATTATTTAAAAAATTAATATCACTTGCTCCTTGTTCTAGAAGTGATGTAAAAAATTCCAGTTTCTTCGAATCTCCTTCACTATATCGCTCATTAATTAGTATTTTCCTATCTCAATGAAATCGACCTAAAAAACAACTATCCATAGTACAGATTATGGTATAAGTTCTGAGATAAAAAAAATTCAATAGTTAGCGGCACACATAGTGTCAGAAATTCGAAAAAAAAGAATTTTCTACACAACTGATAAAATGAAATTTAAACAAAGCAGTTCAACCTTGAAGCGTGTATTTGAACTTTTGATCAAGATGATTAGTTTACCACCACGAAAAGAAGAATGTAATGCAAAATATATGAATTCACAATAAGATTGTTAAATTTTAAACTAGAAATGATCAATTTTCAACTCAACATGCGGATCTTCAATTAATAAAATTAATTTTTGACAAAGTAGTTAAACTTCAAAAAGTCCAATTTTTTTCAAGTAAGTCGAAAAAGTCACACGACTTTTTGCTTCCTTTTCGGTTAGAATATTAAATTTTATTTGGGCAGTACAAAATGAAGCACACGTGTTTCATCATGTTAAATTGTTAAATTTTCGACCCAAAAATGCGAATTTTCTACAAAACAGTTGAATTTTCGGAGAAAAAAAAATTAATTTTAAACTAAAACAGATTATGTTTTAACCATTCACTTGCATTTATAACCAAAAAAGATCAAATCTATACAGAAAAAAAAATGAATTTTAAAACCAAGAAGACGAATTTTTAACAACATAGTTGTATCCTTGACCAAGAAAGATTAATTTTCAATCAAACGGTTGTATTTTGAACCAAGAAAATGAGCTTTCTACAAAAGAGTTGAATTTTCAACCAAATAATTAATTGTTCAACCAAGAAGATTAATTTTCTGCCAGAAAAGAATTTTCAATTGAAAAAATCTTTTAAAAAAATGGACTTTTAAAAAAGTAGTTCAACTTTCAACCAAGGAGTTGAATTTTCAACAAAAAATGTAATAGTTGATATTTCAACAATAAAAAAGATTTTAATTTAAAAAAATAAATAGTTGCATTTTTAGCAACAACAAAGAAACTGCCTTTCTACCAAAAAGACGAATTTGAAAAGAGTACATACATTTTTAACCAACTAGTCGAATTTTCAACCAAGAAGATTAATTTTCTATCAGGAAGGACGACGTTTTGAACGAACTATATACATTTTTAACTAACTAGTGGAATTTTCAACCAAGAAGTTTAATTTTCTACCAGAAAAGAATTTTTAAAACAAACAGGGTGTCTAGCGTCCTGGAAATCCTTGAAAACCTGAAAAAATCCTTGAATCTTTCTCTACCTGAAAAAAACCTGGAAAAGTCCTTGAATTTTGCTCATGGTCCTGGAATTTTTATTCCCTTGAAGAAAAAAAACAAAACCGCTTACTTCATCATTCGGTACCGGAAACAGAAGCCAATAATTGCATTACCCTAAAATATTAACGAATTGAAAAAATTATTCTCCATCACTTACAGTTGAAATATTCTATAGTGTTGCTGTATTAAGCTTAGTTTACTATTATTTTGATTCTATTATTCATTAAAATGATTATCATCCAATATGCGATGCATCTTAACTATTATTGAAACATAAAATGAAATCTTAATCAAGCATCAGTTTACTTATCGTTATGAAGAAACTTCATTGTCCATAGCGTACCATATCCCTGCCCCTGCCTGAAATTATTCACGAGGAAGGCACAGAGAAGTCACCACAGCTCTTTTTATACTTTGGGATAAATAAAAAAACAACTATCGAACCTGTGAAGTTTTCTGGGCAACTCGAGCAAAGCACGAAGTTTCAGAACTGGATTAGAACCATATAAGATTCATAAGTGATTATTATATTTATATCAACGGAAATCTTTATTATTTATCTTTCATTACCCGTTCACAAAGAATCATTATGTTGGGTACACTAATAAATATTATGGTACAAATATCATGAGTCAGAATACGTAAAAGTTTTCTTTTTGCATAAAGTATAGGGAAAACTATATTTTCAGTTAAGTACTCCGGGCCGGATCGCCTTCTTATTTGGCGGCGATGCCCGACTAGGCCTACTAATTCTTTCTTGAAAATTCCTTGTTTTGGTTCGAAATCAGAATTTTTGTACGACAATTTCCTGTTCCAACTCAGAATTTGCAAAACAAGAACAGAATGATAATTCTTTTCAAAAATTTCACGTTTCAAATTCAAATTGTTATTTATTTCTATGACCTGTCACACGGGTGCCTTTCCGCCTACACGATAGGCTGGAAAGGAGGTCGTGTGTGTCCTAAGTTATTTCTGTGACCTGTCTTGGGCGTGCCTTCCCACCCCCCACGAAACCTGGAAAAGGGGGTCGTGTGTGACCTAAGCAACTTCTGCGACCTGTCACAGGGGAGCATTCCCGCCCCCGCGATAGGCTGGAAAGTACAACGTGTGTGACTTAAGTTATTTCTGCGATCTGTCACAGGGGTGCCTTCGCGCCCCACTACACATAAGACAAGAGGTCATGTGTGACCCAAGTTATTTCTGTGTACTGTCACAGGGGTGCCTCCTTGCCCCCATGATAGGATGGAAAGGAAGTCGTGTGTGACTTAAGTTATTTCTGTGACCAGTGACAGGGGTGCCTTCCCGCCCCCACAACACCTGGAAAATGTGGTCGTGTGTGTCCTCAGTTATTTATGTGACCTGTCACAGGGGTGTATTCCCACCCCCACAACACCTGGGAAAGGAGGTCGTGTGTGACCTAAGTTTTTTCTATGACCTGTCACAAGGGTTCCTTGCCGCCCCCACGATAGGCTGTGAAGGAGGTCGTGTGTGACCTAAGCTACTTCTGCGAACTGTCACAGGGGAGCATTCCCGCCCCACGATAGGCTGGAAAGGAGATCGTGTGTGACTTAAGTTATTTCTGTGACCTACCACAGGGGTGCCTTTCCGCACCCACAATACCTGGGAAAGGGGTTCGTGTGTGTAACAAGTTATTTCTATGACCTGTCACACGGGTGCCTTTCCGCCTACACGATAGGCTGGAAAGGAGGTCGTGTGTGTCCTAAGTTGAGGTTTAATATACAGGTACATGTGTGTGAAGCAAATATGGACTACCGGTACTGAAATGTAACATACATTGGTTTAGAGAATTTAATATACATTTTGTATTAAATTTAATATACAGTTCAGTATATCAATGTACGTGAAAACTAAAAGTGCTTCCATTCATTTTAATTTTGTCAAATATTCGCAATTAAATTAATAATCTAGAATTCGTCGACTGAATTGTAATTTACAATGAAAGTGCAGCGTACGAGTGGAACTTTTTCAAAAATTCGCTCTAAATGGTAAAGATTTAATGCGAGTACAGTTGATTGTAGGTTAGGTCTGTTATTTATTTGCTTAATTGAGTTTTTCGACTCAAAATCCAATTCAATTTTTGGTTAACTTGAAGAAGGTATCATGTTTTATTATTCAGAATCGAAAATTACTGCTAGAATTTTTTGAATTTGTGTGAAATGGAATTATCTCATTTTTCTTGTAAGTGATTAACATGAATGTATATGAAATTTAATAAACAGGATCTTAATAGCGATTTCATATGCTTGATATATTAATTTTAATATGCATGGATCTATTAATTATAATATTATTTTGAACAGTGCAGTTGAATCCTCAACCAAAAAAATGAATTTTCAACAAACAAGATTAATTTTTGGCCCAAAAAGGCGACTTTTCAACAAAAGAAATGAATTTTTTACCAAATAGTAGAATTTGAAGCCAAAAATACCAATTATTATCGATACGATTCTAATATGATTTATATGATTTTCCAACTCTTTCGCAAACTTTTTAAAAATTTATTACCAGGAAACGTACTAAACGTTAAGTAAGTCGTAACGTTCCTGTCTATTTGTCTTTAGATTTTCTGTTTATTAGCACGATAACTTTCGAAAAAATTAATAGATTGGATTAGCCTTTAGTACACTCTTTTAGTGTCCAAAATTGAAGGTCTAGTTCGTTAGCCAGATACTTTGAATGAAAACTCAAAAAGTTTGCACATTTTGAAAATTTTCGGAAACACTTGTTTTCAGGATTTAAAAATTCCGTGTACGGTTAATAATAACAATGAAAAAGACGAACCATTTCTCCAAATGGCTTTTTTTCGAATACAATATTACAAAAGTTCTAGTATTTTTAAAATTCCGAAAAACAAATGAAAATGAAAATTTTGAGCCAGTAAACAGCTGATATGAAAAAAAGTCCAGAAAAGAAAAATGTTGCTTTTTGAATACTGTTTGAACAATATTGTCATAACAAATCTTTGAACTGTTCGAAAAATGTTAGCTATGCAAGATATGGAAAGAGATGAACAAATAAAAATTGTGCATATAAAAAAGATCTACAAATTTGTTATGGATTATTCTTTAATTATATGCGTAGTTTTTGTTTTATTTGCAAGGTACATAAATAGATGAACAAACAAAAATTGTGCATTCGAGAAAGGTCTACAAATTTGTTAGTTACATATGTCAAATCTAATATTGGCCACGTTTTGAATCGATATTTTCTATTTTGTCGCAAATCTGTGAAATAAAAAGTGGCTGGATAATTAAAAAAAAAACATATTCATTATGGAATATATTCAAGATTTCTCTTTATAAAGTAACATAAGAAATTTTTCAGATGAATTATAAGAAGCCATTTCAGGCATTATAAATCTTGGGTTCATTGAATGTAGGGTATCAACAAGTTTCCAAAGAAGAATGTGTATTTTTTATTTATTTTTGATAAGATTTCTTACACTACAAATTTTTCCAACAGGCTTGCAAAGGTGGGGTTTGTCCTAAAGACAACATGAATTTTAACTTCAAAAATCGAAAGATTGAAAAGTAAAAAAAAATTAGGTTCTTTAAATCTTCCGTTTTATATATTCTCATTTGTTACAGCAAGGTGAAATCTTATGACGATATTATAAAATATTATGAATATTACTCAAATTTAGAGGTCCCCGATCAAAAGCTGGAATAGATAATATTATACTGTCAACAACGTTCACTGGTTTCAAAATTTTCATCTGAAAATTTTGCAAGAAATCAAAATTCCTTTTCTGGACACTAAGCTGCTCAGTTAATTGAAAATTAGTTCGATCAGAAAAACTATCAATCCCGTGATAAGGAGATGCTGAATAAGAATGAGAAAATTTCGCCCAAAAATTGTTCTGTTCCAATAAATTTAACAAAGCTTTAGTGTTAGGGTATCGCACTGTAGCAGATATGATTTTTCGCTGAAAGGTCTATAAAAAGAAGAGAAATGTGTTTCTTTTAATAAATAAACGACAATAATTTCAAGAAATATCGTTCCTGATGGCCGATTGAGAAAAATTCGATTTGATAAACTTATGTGATGAAAATAAATTTTTCGCAATTGAAAAACTCAGGCTTAAAATTTCAATTAGGTTTAGCCGTATCAGCTACTTGATAAATCAAAAATTATATCCGTACCTTTCAGTATTCATTTCATGTTCGTTCTGTTGTCCTAGCACAGCTTCATAAGGAGACCTGTTTATTACTCTGAATAAATTTCAATAAAGTTTCGACAGATGACCATGTAATGGTACAGTTCAATAATAACTTCATACGTTTGAAAATCACTTTTATACTTCAAACTTCACACTCTTTTACCTATTTCCCTCTTTTCCTCTTTTTAAAGGAATTCTTTTTCCCCTGTTTTCAAGAAACTTTCCTTTTTTCTCGTTTTTTCGCTTAAATGCGAACTGAATGAATAGAACCTAATAAGAAAATTCAACTATTTTTCGATGACAAAACTACTATTACATTTTCGGTTCGGAATTTATCTCGTTTATTGAAAAATTGTACTATTTTACTGAAAAGGCATCTGTTTTGGTTGAAGATTAATCTCTTCGGTCAAAACTTCAACTATTTTGTTGAAAATTCTTCTTTTCTTGTTTGAATTCAACTGTTTTTTAATTCAAACACAAATTTTGTTGAATTAGAATATTATCTATAACATGTTTCGTTGAGAATTAATCTTTTTTGGTGGAAAAACCAACTACTTGGTTTAATTTTGAACAACTTGACTGAAAATGTATTTGTTTTTCTGTCGTTAAATATTCATAATTTTAGTTGAATGTTCATATTTTCGGGTTGATAATTGAACTATTTAGTAGAAAATTCGTCTTTTTGGCTTCAAAATAGAACAATGTGATAGAAAAATAAACTAGTTGGTTGAAAGTTAGATTTTTGGTGATAAATTCATATTTTTTGTTGAAAATTCGTCTTTTTGGTGAACATGTTATTTTTATCAATAATGTGGTATAATAATAATACCGCGATATAATGATGCCACGTTGCGTCAGTAGTATCGCGCAGTGCCACCAACAATAGCCCTCAGTTTTCGACACACAAATCTAATACCTTTTCTGATGAGGATATAAGAAGATCAATTTCTAACGAAAAACTTAATTTTTACATTCTTAACTGAAAATAATTTATATGCAGTCAAAAATAAAATAATTAAATTTTTAGTTATAAAAATTAATTTTCAACGTAAAACTAACAAATTTTCGGCAAAATATTTGAATTTTCAGCCAATAAAATGGTTTTCTGTCAAAGTAGGTCATCTTTCGACCAATAGTTGAATTTTCAACTAAACAAAATTACTTTCCAACAAAATAGTTGAATTCTCAACAAAATAATAATTTTCTAACCAAATATGAGAATTTTTAATTGAAAGAGGTTGATTCTTAACCAAAAATATATTAGTAGACTTTACAATCGAGAAGAATGAACTTTCGAGGAACAATAGAAGAAATGAAATTTTTTCAAAATAGGGAAAAAGAGAGGAATTAAAAAAAGAGAGGAATATGGGAAAGATTGTGTAGTTTGCTTCCAAATTCTCTGTGGTGAATAATTGATGTAGAATCTGTTTTGTGTGAAGAAGAGTTTCACACCACATATTTTTTAAATGATATTTCTATGTTAAGTATCCCTAACCAGAATATATTTCATAGATCAGGAACAATATTTGAATTAAAATAATAATAATTTCACTGTGTGTAGGAGCTACTTTATGTAACAAATATTTCGTTCTTAGTATTTTGTATTATGTGTAGAAAATATTATGTGTAGAAAAAATATAATTAGTATAATTTGTGTGCAATATTTTGTATAATGTTCACATTATTCAATATAGGAGATTTGAAAGAAACCAATGAAAAAAATTATGTAATGTGATAGTTCTTGTGAGATTTATGGATTTTACTGAAATAGACAGAAATTGTTGTGATGGAAATGTTTCAATTGTAGGACCCGTAAAAAATATTAAAGAATTTTACCTGGTTAATAAAAAATTAAGATCAAAAATTTTACAAAAACACTTTTTAATCAACCAGATCAACCAAACCCCTGGTTTTGGAATATTTCTAATGTGATTATTCCACACAGAGTTATTAACATTTTAAAATCAGGTAATGGTTTTAGCAACAAATTTGGGGAAAAATTATATTCAATTACTTCAAATCATTAGAGACGCATTGAATCCAATATTAGTAAAATACCTGATAATAAAGTTGATGAATTTAGATCACATTTTATGGGTTTCTCAAATGATTTTTTAAACAATGATAATCCAAAAACTTGGTTAGAAACAAAACTAAATGAGGGTTCAATTGAAACAAAAGTATTCTCAAAAAATCATCCAGAATTAATGATCACTAAATCGGACAAAGGAAGTATTACAGTAGCAATTCATGGAGATCATTATATTCAAAAATGCTGCATATCTTTAATAATGAAGACAGTTTTCAATTTATTCCAAATAATCCAACAAAAATGCTTGAAAAGGGGACTTTTCGCATCTCAGAGAGAATAAGAACTGAAAAATCTTTAGGTAGTAATACTAAAAGATGTGATATTGATACAACGAATACTAATCTTTCCTTAGCCTATATGTAAAAGCCCACATAACTGAGTTATTGAGTAAAACTATCAAAAAATCCATAGAAATCTCAAAAACCTCAATTAAAAGTAGTCATGTGTTTTTAAACTTAATTGATAATGTAATTTTAATCAATTAACCTTGAGATATTTTTGAATAAAAAGAAATTGAATTAAAAACGTGGGCCTCAGAATAGGGCCTCGAATTAATTAAATCTAAAATTCAAAAGTTCTTTTGAAATTGTAAATCTTAATCAATTTACCATAAGATATTTTTGAATAACAAGAAATTGAATTTAAAACCTGGCCTCAGAATCAGGCCTCAAATCAATTCAATTTAAAATTCAAAAATTCTTTTGAAATTGTAAATTTTAATCAATTCACTTTAAGATATTTTTGAATAAAAAGAAATTGAATTGAAAACCTTGGCCTCAGAACAGGGCCTCAAATTAATTCAATTTAAAATTCAAAAATTCTTTTGGAATTATAAATCTTAATAAATTTACTTTAAGATATTTTAGAACAAAAAGAAACTTAATTAAAAACCTGGGCCTCAGAATAGGGCATCGAATTAACCCAATTAAAAATTCAAACATTCTTTTAAAATTGAAACTGTAAATCTTAATCAATTTATCCTAAGATATTTTTGAATAAAAAGAAATCGAATTACAAACCTGGGCCTCAGAATGAGGCCTCGAACTAATTCAATTTGAAATTGAAAAATTCTTTTGAAATTGAAACTGTAAATCTTAATCCACTTATCTCAAGATATTGTTGAATAAAAAGAAATTGAATTAAAAACTTTGGCCTCAGAATAGGGCCTCGAATCAATTCAATTTAAAATTCAAAAATTCTTTCGAAATTGATACTGTAAATCTTAATTAACTTATCTTAAGATACTTTTGAATTAAAAGAAATTGAATCAAAAACTTGGGCCTCAGAATAGGACCTCGAATTAATTCGAGGAGAAAAATTTCCTCAAGAACCATCCACCTAGATGCTTTCGTTTTAAAGATATAATGTTATGAACAAAAATACATTTTGCGGAATTCGTATAGTCTTTAGCTCATTGAAATCCATATTTTTGGTATGAAATGTGAGAAAAATTGAGGTTCGATTACGATTAATTGCAAATAAATGCGATTAATTGTTTAAACATTTTTTATCAAATATTTACAGTCCGTCTATTTTTCAATGAATATCCTCTTTTTTTGTTTACAGAATCAACTGAAAATATCGTTCCGATAACTCTTTGCTATGCTGCCTTACTAATTGACAATATCTATTAATTATTTAAACAAACGTTGTAAACAAATTCTCAGTCTGACTATTTTTCAGCAATTTGACTTAATTTTTGGTTTGCGGAATCATTCAAAATATCTTTTTGGTGACTCTTTTACTTTACCAGTCATGAAAAATGGTTAATTACTTGAACAATTTTTATAAATAAATACACAGCTCGACTACTGTTTAGTGTTACCTGTTAAAGCCACAACTGGTTCTATATTCTGGTTAAATCCCTTTAAGTAATTTAAATGATCAATTTAAGAATTTTCGAATTTACCCCACATGTTCGAAATTACCCCGTTTGACGGTATTTTCACAATTGAGAAAATTTTTTAATTATTTGAACAATTTTGATAAAAAAATGTACAGCTCAATTACTTGAAGTGTCTTTCCCATGACTCTTTCATATAATACTTTGCTAATTACCAAAAATTGGTAATTATTTTAACATTTAAAAAATAATATTGGAACAATAAGAATTTATTTTCTACTTGCAAAATATCATAACAAAATACAATAATATATTGAATACTTTTGTGTCGACTTTAGTGTTGATAGAATACAATGTGTCCACCCTATGTGAGAGACAAGAAATATTTGGCAATTAATAAACATTTAAGAAACAAACTTGGAAACAATTCAATTAAAGTATGAAGAAGTGAGATTGTAGAATTATAATATTATAAAGTACTAGTATTGTACAATTATTGTACAATGATTGTACATTGAAGAATTCGTATTAGGTGCCATAGAAAATGAAAATTCCGGATTATGCAAAAAATCCTCTCGAATGTTTTTGTTCAATATTAAAAACATTTATAGCAGATTTTTCGAAAAAATCCAGTTTTTCATTGTTTGAACAATTTCTTAAAAAGTTTTGGCTTATGTAAGGAAGGCATCCTATCAGCTTTTTGTGGACTGCACCATTTTCTAGGCCGGGAGAATTTGTTTTTTCTCGAAAATATAGTCTCAGAATTTTTCTCGTAAACGATGCAAGATATCACGAGAGAGCAAAGAGCATTTTTTGTATAACTTTGTGGAAACTTTGTTGTCTAAAAATAAAAAATAAACGTATCTTCTAATTTCCTCTGAAAGATAAAATATTTCATGGCGGATGGATTTAGCGGCTTGAAGTGTAGAATTAGCCTGATTCAGAATGGATTCAATCCTAAATAGAGCTCAACAAAATTAGCAATTGAGATAAGTAAGTTACTCGAGTCTTTTTAGCAGCCGTCGATATTATTATAATGTACTATTATAATTCCCCAGCAAATTAAGAATGATTGCCAAGATAAAAACCATCGTATAATCGATCCTCATTGTTTGCCAGTAGTAAAAAAACTGATATAAATTTTCCTTGAGTATTCTCTTCCGGCATATTTTTCTGTTCCAGCATAATTTTCTCTTGCGGCCTGAGGATGCCCTAACCTCATTTTGTCAACTGGAATCGCAGTACTATATGCAGGATCTTTGTGTAGGAAAAATTTTTACTAAAGAAAGCAGTAAAACCACATATACATATTACAACTTAGAGGTATCTAATTTTCAACAAAAAAGATGAATTCGTAACCAAATAGTTGATATAAAACCCAAAAAGATGAATGAGTAACTAAGAAGATTGATTTTTTACCAAGAAAGATCAATTTTAAACAAAATACATGATTTTGCCACTAAAAAAGATCAATTTTGGATTTGAAAAAATATATTTAACCAAAGAATAGGAATTTTCAGCAAAATAATCAAATTTTTAACGAAAAAAGTCAATTTTCAACAACAAAGTATTAACACCAGTTGAATTCAACCAAAGCACATAAAGAAAAAAAAAGTCATTGAAAATTTTGAGTTTTCAAGCTAAAAAAAAAACTTTTAAGGCCATAAGAATAAATCGTGTACACAAAAGTTGAATTATCAAACCAAGATTATGAATTTTCTATCAAAGTAATTGATATCGCAACCCAATAAAGACAAATTTTCAGCAAAATACATGAAACGGTTGATATTGGTTACATTTTTGAGCAATAAAAGGAATTTTCAAAAAACAGCTGAATTTTTTACCACACAGATGATTTTACAAACAACAAGATCAATTTTCCAACAAGAAGATTAATTTTCCACTAAAGAGAAGAATTTGTGACCAAAAAAAAGGAATTTTCAAGCAGCAAAATAATTTCGTAACGAAGAAGTGTCGTGACAGATTTTGCCGCTCGATCGCTGACTCCGCGACTTGCGACTTTTATGTCAATAAAGTCATAGATTTTATCCCCATTTTGATCATTAAAGTATAAGTTCCGGTTAATAGGCTTTGCATTTGAATTCCTGCTGCAATCATTTTATTGATGAGGCTTAATAAATGTCTTAGATCATTTTCACAAATATTGTTCTTAAAGGCATATAGAACTGAAACGATAATATTATTCTTTAGTTTGATTCCATGCGCTTCTTTTGTTTTTAGTTTTTTTATCGACACTTCAATGCATGGAATTGAAGGAAAGTAGGTACTTTGTATGTCTCATTTTCAAATTCACGCACGTTCCTGTGTGCCTTGTCTAATAAATTTTAGGATCTATCAGTAGCTGTCGAGTTCAACATCTAGCTCGTGCAGGGCTTGAAGTCTTTCAAATTCAGTCTTAAATGCTAACATTTTGACTCTAAGTCTAAGGGCTGTTTTAAAGAACTTACCTAGATCACAGATTTAGTTGATCTTTTGAAGTACGCTTTTTATGTCCGCAATTTCTGGCTCATCATACTTTCCAGATTCCCTGATTGGAGATACGTGCTGACGTTGTGCGACGTTTATGGGGGTCCAGGCGAAGGTAGTAGGCATTTGGCGTGAGTTTTTGATTTGCGTAGTCTTTGGTAGCGCTGGAAATTCTTCTGCAGATTTCCAGTATATCCTTTTGCCTTGGTATTTTACGCATTTAGACTGCTCTTCGTCTCTGATATTTTTGCACACATCTGTGAGGTGCTCTTTGAGGCACTTCGCACACCTAGGTTTAGCATAGAAGTGTTGTGTATCATGTTTCAACAGATTTGACCAAGGTTTCAGAAAGTTTTCAAAATTCTTAAAAGGTATCAAAAAATTCAAGAAGATTGAAAAATATTTCACAAAAATTTTACTATGATTCCAAACATATTACAAAGATTTGACAAAGAATTAGGGATTTGAAACTGTTCCGAAAGATTTCACTAATATTTGAAAAATTTCAGAAAGATTTCCAATGTCTCAGGAGATTTCAGAACATTTGCAAAGATTTCACAAATATTTCAATGATTTCACAATTGAATGTTCACCAGATTCATTAGAATTTGAGCGTTTTCAAAAGCCTTCACAAAGATTTCGATGATTTTACAAATATTTAAAGTATCTCAAAGGATTTGAGAGGATTTCGAAAGATTTCACAAAGTTTTCACAAGGATTTCGATGACTTCACAAAAGGTCCGACACCAGATCTGAAAGATTTTAAACGATTTCAAAAGGTTGCAAAAAATGTGCCAGGTTTTAAAGAATTTGAACCGTTTCAAAAGACTTCACATATATTTTAGAGATTACCAAAATATTTCTGGTATCCCAAAAGATTTGAGAAGAATTCCAAAAATGTCACAAAGTATTAACAAGGATTTTAATAATTCCACAAAAACGTGGAAACAAGATTCAAAAGATTTTAAACTATTTCAAAAGGTATAAAAAATGTTGAAAGATTTCCCAAAGACTTCAGAAAGATTTGAAAGATTTGAGAAGATTTCAAAAGATTTCGCGAATATTTTAATGATTTCATAGAGGCGTTTACACCAGATTTAAAGAGATACGTCATATTCTTTAAAATACTGTTATTCCAATATTGAAAAAAATTTTATGTACAAGAAAGTAAAACAATTTTTACAGAAACCTACAAATGAATTCAACATATTAGAACAAAAATCAGAGGAAAATTAAACATTCGACTATTATTTGAACCAATTTTGTACTTTTTTGGTATATTATTTCATTGGATTGCAGTTTCAATTTCGAACAAGAATTTACAAAAAAAATCGCAACTACAAGCATATATACGAATTTACAGGCCTTGCAGCCGAAAAGTTGTTCTTTTTAGACCTAGGATGAAAAATATTTAGAATATAGCTATGAGATAATTTAAAATGAAGATGTGTTAATGATCAATATTAAAAACAAAACTTTTATGTTTAAACCTGGAAAGAACGGTAAAATAGTAAAAAATATGAACTTTATTAAACAAACAAAATACCTAAGTTTTGAGCTTTTTTGAATATATATTCAAACATTAAGTTTAGAGCTTTTTTGTAAATATATATTTAGAAAAAGCTTCAAACGTTATTTTTCAGTTGCTTATTGATTATTATTGTTTTCTAATATTCTACCATTCCTTCAACTCTTAAGCATTGACGCTCTTCTATCAATAATGCTCATCTACACATCATAATTCAAAATTATCTAGTTGTAAATATTCTGGATATTTATTATCCTAAGTTGAGGAATAACAACTTTCTGACTGACAAACCTGTAAATTCCTGTAGATATTTATCGTTGTGTTTTTTCCTTAACTCTTGTAGGAAATTAAAACTGCAATGAAATACAAAAATATATACAAAAGGAGTAAAAAATTGATCCAAATAATAGAATAATATGGTTGCAGTATTGTTTAGTTTTTCTTGTAATTTATAGTATTTATTTCTCCTAACGAATTATAATTCAGACTTGAAGGAGGAAAATTTCGAGAAGAATTATAAATCTGACTTGAAACAGTGAATTTTCAACAAAATAAAAATTTATAATTCAAATCTGGAACAAGGAATTTTCCAAAAGAATTACAATTCGTACGTAGAACAGTTATTTTTCCATAAAAAATTTATAATTCAGATCTGGAACAAGGAATTTTCCAAAAGAATTATAATTCTGACGTAGAACAGTTAATTTTCTATAAAAAATTTATAATTCAGATCTGGAACAAGGAATTTTCGAAAATTGTGAATTTTCTAAAAAAAAATTATAATTCAGATCGGGAATAAGGAATTTTCCTAACGAATTATAATTCAGACTTGGAGGAAGCAAATTTCGAGAAGAATTATAAATCCGACTTGAAACAGTGAATTTTCAAAAAAATAAAAATTATAATTCAGATCTGAAACGAGGAATTTTCCAAAAGAATTATAATTCTGACGTAGAACAGTTAATTTTCTGTAAAAAATGTATAATTCAGATCTGGAACAAGAAATTTTCAAATAGAATTGTAATTCTGACTTGCATCAGTGAATTTTCAGAAAAAAAAATATAATTCAGTTCTGGAAGAAGGAGTTTTCCAAAAGAATTTTATAAGAATTTTTATAAGAATTCTTACTTGGAAGAGGAAATTTTAAAGAAGAATCGTCATTTTTATTTGGAACGGTGAATTTTCTAAAAAAAAATTATAATTCAGATCTGGAATAAGGAATTTTCCTAACGAATTATAATTCAGACTTGAAGGAGGAAAATTTCGAGAAGAATTATAAATCTGACTTGAAACAGTGAATTTTAGTGGTAAAGGGATGATTAGAGGTCACTGTTTATTTTTTGCGTAAGTGGAGAAACTTTTCTTCATAAAATAAGCACTTTGATAAATTGGGGAATATATCATTCAAGACATTTCCGGTATTATAAAACTAACGTTTCAACATTGTTTATTAACTACGAATTGTAAGGATTTTTTTTACGATTTCTGGATGTGGAGGCAACTATGCAATTGTAGGTCACTAAAATTTCAAAATGTTTTATATATCGTATAGAAATTTATTGAGGAAAAAAATCACTCTACGGGAAAGTTCGGTCAATCTTTGAACTATTTTCTTCCCAAACTAACGAATAAAATAAATGATTTCGTCATCCCCTTTGGTGAAAAAGTTATAGAAGAAATCACTTTTATTTCTGTACAGTTGTAAAATATCACACATGAACTGCCTATACTTTTTGAATCGGACCGTGATTCAGTGACATTTTCGGATCCTGGTGGGTGTAAAAGTTTGGTAAGATGCATTTCTCGCAAAACCAAACTGGAATGATAGGAAGGCATATTTGACCATGTTCTGCAATTGTCGTTTTCGAGTCCATCCAGTTATAACAATCTAACTAAGCAATTTTGAGAATGGCCTACTCTTACTGACCTACTCTTTAAAAAAAAACCGAGTAACAAAAGGTAATCTAATAATCATAAAAAAACGGGGGAGCCTTTGGTTACTAAGCTCCAAACTTTCATTACGAAATATAAAACTACAAAGAAAAGGTTTTATTTCGGTAAAAACTCAGAAATTCATAATATTTCGATAAAATTTCGTCCAGTTATGCTAAATATTTTTTCAAATGTTGTGATTAAATACTTGCATCAGACAAGAGTTTTTTATCATCGGAAGACATTTACCCAATTATATTAATCATTTAAAATACATCAGTTGTATTTTTTATACAATTTCTTACTCTTACATGTCTCTTTTACTTGAAAGGTTACCACGTAAGAAACTCTAACTTGTCTGCCTGGCCATTAACTGATTTCTCTACTTGTTACATACAATGCACACTTTTTAAAAGAATACTAATTCTGAAGTTGAAAACGTTAATTCGTGTTATAATTTGTATTTTTCTTCATTCATGAGAAACATTCCTTGCCAAAAGTTGCTTTATACGAGATATTTTCATCATCGGAAGTGAAAAATGAATGTTCTGAAAACACATTTATCGAAGGACATATAAACTATTTACAATACATCACTTGTAATCTTTTTTGTTATTTTATCTGCAACCTTTTTTTATGAAATGACTAATAATACTACAAATGAAAACAAAACTTATCTTTCTGGTTTTGCGAGCTTTTGGCGCTACTTATGACTTTTTTAGGGGTTTTTAAAATGATAATTATTTCTGATACATGAAACACTATTTCATACTGATAATTAGATGTTTGCATAAATTGTTTGAACAATTTTCAATGATAGAGAGGTGATAGTTTATTGGTGTTAACAAACACAATCGTTCAAACAATTTACTATTATTGTTGGTAATATTATCTTTGAATAATGCCAGAAATTGCGTTTTTTTTTTGAAATTTTCAACTTTTCGTTTAAACAAATTATTCTTGTCTATAACTATCTTCTTCTATATTAATAGTAGATACCCTGGTGGAAAACCTTTTTGCAGAAAACCAAAACATTTCTGATTATAAATGATTTAAGTTAACACATAGAATAATTTTGTTCTTTCTTGCTGATTTCTTCAAAACATTATCATGAAATTAATAATTTGAAAAATAATTATATAAGAATTCTGTACGACTATTTAAGGATATTTTGCAAAAATGTTGACTTCAAACAGAAAAAAACACACAATTTCTAACTGATATGGAAATGACCAGAATTTGTATTCTTATTTTAAATCTTTTACATTTCTTATTGAGAGTCTCCTGGATGAACACTGATTTACCAAAACATTATTTCCCAATTGGACAAAAAGTTGAAAATTTTTGAGAGAAAACCTGCAACAATCTGGTAGTAGTATCTAGTAAGTTGCAAAGATCATTTATGGTGGGGGAGCGCGTCTTTAGAATAAAGTAACTGAATCAATTAGGAGAGCACCATCGCCTTATCACTTTAAAAAGCTATTCTTCAACTTTTTATTCAGAATTGATCATTCTACTCTCGAAATTTTGCACTGCTGAACTGTGTATTGTTAATTCATCGAACTTTTTGTGACGATTTACGCCGTAGCACTATAACGCCTTAATATTTCACAATTAAATCTTTGCAATTCGATCCATATTTTATATCAGTTATTCAACGAATAAGTCTTAAGTTCTCTGATGATATCTGTTTTGCCAACCACTAGCTTATAATAGCATATATGAATCATAGTCATCATGCGTTATATTATTTACATCTTTATCCATCTGTAATTATTTTTGTTTTACCAAAGTCATAATGTCATAAATTTGTTCCTTAGAGGGCTGTTTAGCCCTAGAAACTTAATAACAAAATTCTAAATTCTATTCTAGAATTGCGTTGGATATTTTCTGAAATGTTTTCATGGAAATTAATGTAAATTATTAGTTTTTTGTCTTCAATATCATTTCGTGGCAAGTGATTATTGTGAATGTTACTCTGCTGTTTTTGTATTTCTGTTAGTCTTTTTTTAATATGTTCTTCAGTTAATTCTATTGGATAACTATTGTAATGTTTTTGTACTATATTCAGATTGTCATTGTATAAGGTTTTGTCAGAAAGTAGTATTGTGGAGTCTACAATGTTTTTTATAATTGCAATTTTATGTTGCGTAGGGTGATTTAAATAGAAATTTAGAAGATTGAGTAATTATTCTTTTGGAACCAATTTGTTTTAATATTATTATTGTTGTCTCTAATGATTTAAACATTTAGAAAACTAATGGAATCATTATTTTCAATTTCATGTGTAAACTGGAGTCTAGGATGGTAAGTATTAAAAGAGTTAGCTATTTCTTGGATTTTATCTATTGGGATAATAAGAATGGTGTTATCGACATATCTGTAGTAAGTTTTTACTGTTAATAATAATTCATTTAGAACTTCATTTTTGAGATCTTGCATGACTATATCTGCTAAAGTTCCAGGTATATGTGACCCCATTGTAGTGTCAAAGTTTTGTTTATAGTGTCATTGAATTAAAAAAAATGTAATACCATTAGGAACTTAATTCCCTTTTTGAATTCATCAAACGAAATATTTGCACCATCTTTAATTTCATCCCATCTTTTTTCAAAATCTTTTGGAATCAATTCCAGTGGAACGTTCATCAAAAGGGATAGACATTACCAGAAAAAGGACATGATCATCTGGAATTTTTCCTTTTATTATGGTTGTTTCTTTTGACTTCAATAGATCTTCTGAAGATGTTTAAAATATTTTTTGAATAATTTGTTGCAATAAATTAAAAAATTGACTTAAGGGTAAAGATCACGTTTCAAATTTGTTAATGTTTTTAGATAAAAATGATTTGAGGCAGCGCTTAGAATCATACGATCGAGTTTTTTCTAGTTGTCAAATTTCGTTATTAAACTTTAGAATCCCCATTAAAGTTTGAAGGTTATTTTTTTCACAATCAAAGAAAAAAGTCATTCCAGTTTTAACTGAATTAACCAGTACGAGGCCATCATTTTTTTATTAATTGTTTTTTACAAGGGAAGGTGGAAAATGCTCAACAACACACCGTGAAGGTTCCGCAGTTGACGGTAGTGTGGGGATCTTAGTCGCGTAACTACAATGAACCTGACATATATAATATTCAATTATACCTTGCGTATAATTATACATTATGCAAATCAACTTTGTCATTATAATAATGCCACCAAGGGACCCACTAAAAACTACCACCCTTTCTCCTTGGCATGAATTCCCCCGGAACCGCTTTCCCATTACTTCAGAGGGTGCCGTTTTTTTGGCCTCGCCTCGGCCTTCATCCTTTCTCGTAGCTTGAGCTTTTCCTAGTTAACTGGGCTTCTTGTCGGAGCTGCCTAGCTACGATGTTAGCTTTCACGCCCAAGAGGCTTCCTCAACGAGGTTGCTTCGCTGAATGCCAAGCAACTCCTTGTCCCTGGGCGATGGTCTGTCCAGGGCTTACCGTCATTTGCGGCGCAGAAGAAGCACTGCAGTTTGCTTTCGCATACCGCTACTGGTCTTTTCCTGAGGCTGACCCTGTATTCGAGTGGTTTATTCGTCAGATTGTATGATACATCATATAGTCGCTATCTCTTAGATTACACGTACCAAGGTTTTCTCCTCAAATGTTTAATTTTTATTAGACTGGGTTTCGAGCAAAACATGTAATTACGAAATTCTTCAAAACTGATAAGAAAATTTATATCATCCCTTACGTTCAAGCGAAATCCGTCGTAACATGGAAGTTTTATATAGTGTCTATCATAGCGGCCCAATCACATTTTTTATACAAAAAAGACATAATGGATATAAGGACTTTTTCTCTCAACTGTAATAAACCCTAGACTAGATCTTTCCAATGAGCCCCAGAAACTGTCAAAATTTTTCCTGGCTTTCAAATTATAAAAAATGCGGAGACATACGCAAGATGAAGTCTTTTGATTACCCTGAAGTTTTTATATGTTTTAGTTTCCCAAATTCAACATTTCTAACCTTCTTGCTACACCATAGGATAATTTTTTATTAAAAAACGTAATGACAGAAACTTTTTTTGTAAGAAACCGCTGCTTCTTCTCAGCATTAGCCCTTTTTGATTTACAATGAAAATGTTGGTTTTGTCATTACAAATTTAAACTGAGATTATCATGTAATGAGAAGAGTCGTTTCTCAAAACAAAGTTTGGATAATTTTCCATAGACATCCGTTATGGAGAAAGACCCGTTTTTTTTGTCAAAATATCGAAAGAGCCATCTTTTCTTGAAAGCGAGGCGAGATATAAAGAAGGGTCGGAGATTCTTGACTCAAATTATTGATTACACAGATTAATTTCCAGTCATAAAACATTTGAATTTTGAAAAAAGATGAATCCTCAACGTACGATTTTTTTAACAAGTTTGGTTAGATTGTTGCTTTCCTTTGAGAGATAAATAAAAAGTCCATAGGACTCAATTTTTGGGGCATAAAAAATCCTTCAAAATGATCTTTATTAGAACTCTTCGCGACCAATAGTTTATGACATATTAATTTGTTAATTAAGAATAGCGTGTTTTTCGAGAAACCTGAATTTTAATGATTTTTTATTCTTATAAAAAAAATTCCCATCAGATTTTTCTTGTTAGATTCTTAAAGTTGAATTTGAAAAGTACTCAAAAACATTTTTTCTGAATTTTGAAATCCAAAAATGGCGGAGTGGAGGGTGGGAAGGTTTTTTTTCAATAACCTGCTTTTGAGATTTAAACAAATACTCCAGTGTATCAGTTTGCTGCATACAAAAATATTTTGTACTAAAATCGTGATTTATTATTGGAATGGTAAATGGCAAAAAAAAATTGTTAGAAATTAAATATTTATAAGCAGTTTAGAAAGTTATAAACAATTTTTTAATTTATTAAGGCAGAGAAGTTAATATTAGGATGAGAGCATTTGATCGAAAGACGATTTTCTATGAATAATGATCTTATTTGTCAAATGTTTAAACAATTTGTTTAAATATGAGTTACGGAAGAACTGATTACAATTTTTGTTTAAACAATTGAAAAACAGATTTCTGCAATAATTGTAAGTATGAACAAAATTATTGTTTATAACAATTTGTTATTAATTTGTTATTAATTGATTTTTTATTAACAAATGTTTTTGAATATTTTCAACCTTTTAATTCAAGGGTACAACAAGAAAAATCAGATCGAAATATTTTTTATCACAATGAAAACGAAATATTTTTGAAATATTTGGCAATTCTTGTGTAATTATTGAAATCATTGAAGTCTTCGTGAAATCATGTAAATCTTTATGAAATCTTTGGGAAATCATTGAAATCTTTGTGCAATCTTTGATATCTACCTAATATCTTTAGAAATGTTTTGAAATCTTTGAGAAATATTTAGAATATTTTTGAAATATTTTCATATCTGTGAAATTATTGAAATCATTGTGAAATCTTTGGGAAATCATTGAAACCGCTCTGAATTTATTGTGAAATAATTAAAAGCTTTGTGAAATCTCTAAAATCTGTAAAAAATCTTTGCGAAATATTTGTGAGTTTTCTTATTTCGTTGTGAAATCATTGAAATCTTTGTGAAATCTCCAGGAAATCATTAAAGTCTTTCTGAAGTCTTTGGAAATAATTGGAAATCTTTGGGAAGTATTAAAAATATTTTTGAAATATTTTTGAAATATCTGATATTTGTGAAATTACTGATGTCTTTGGAAAATCATTCAAATCTATCTGAAATTTTTGTAAAATAATTTCAATCTTTGCGAAATCATTTAAATCTATACAAAATCTTTGCGAAACATTTGTGAAATTTTTTTAATCTTTGGGAAATTATTGAAATGTTTGTGAAATCTTTGGAAATCTTTGCGAAATATTTGAAGTATTTTTGAAATATTTGGTAATATTTGTGAAATTTGTGAAATCTTATAAATCTATCCGAAATCTGTCCTAAATATTTGAAATCTTTGGAAAATCATTTAAATCTTTTTGGAAACTTTGAAATCTACCTGAAATCTTTACACACACAGAAAAAATTACACAAACAGAAAATCTCAGATATTGATAATTTTTATTAACCGTTCAACTTTCAAGATGAAACCGCTGAATCCAGAAGCTTCTTTTGAGCTAGAATTCAGCTCGAAATCTCTATCCAGAGCAGAGATAATCACTTTTTACATTCTCTGCCCTACTAATTGAAATAATGATTAAATTAAAGTAAAACGATTTGCCATTTGTACGAATTTTTATTAATCTATCTCACACATTTAGAAAATATTCCAGGGGCCAACATTATTGTTTGTCACGCAAAGTCAGATTCGGAAATGGATAAAAAACACTGCTCAAATTGAACTTTCGATCTTTTTTTAGTACTTTACTTCTCTTTCAGCAGGACCTATATGGAATATAAATAATGTGGTCATTTGCACAAATTATGTGGAAATAAATTAAAAACTTTTAATTAATTTTGTACCCAAAGTCATTCAGGAGAACAATTATTACAACAACAAATTATGGGACTTTTCCGGTACTTTTTTCTTTAAAAAAGTCCTGCTAAAGCCGGACACGTAACGGCGGATCTCGCGATTCATACCGGGTCAAAAGAAAAATGCCTGGATAGCGCGAAGGATTTCGTCGGAACGCTGGTGTCCTGATTGAGGTGCGTCAAGATATTCCCACTGGATACGCTCGCGTGATGCAGGTGCTACGGGCAGTCGCCCTTTGTGGTAGATGGTGCGTCGGTGCTAGAAACCCGATTCGTCTAACCGATGTCGATTTAAGAATGCTTCCTCTACTTGATTTGCGAGTTGTCGATCGCGGATTTCTCTCCAGCGTAAAGCATCGCGTGAGATTAGCGGATCCTTCTGTTGAGCAGCTATAACATCTTGGAGCCACTGAAATCACTTGAAGTCACTTGAATTCACGTGAAGTCACTGCAATCACTTAAAGTCACTCGAAGTCAATGCAGTCACTTAGTCACTGTAATCACTCAAGTCACTAAAATCACTTGAATTCACGCAAAGTCACGTGAAGTCACTGCAATCACTTAGTCACTGTAATCACTCAAGTCACTAAAATCACTTGAATTCACATGAAGTCAATGCAATCACTTCAAGTCACTGAAATCACTTGAAGTCACTGAAATCACTTAAAGACACTGACATAACTTGAAGTCACTTGTATTTACGTGAAGTCACTGCAATCACTTAAAGTCAATGAAATCACTTGAAGTCACTGAAATCGCTTGAAGTCACTTAAATTCATATGAAGTCACTGCAATCACCTAAAGTCACTGCAATCACTTGAAGTCACTGAAATCAGTTAAAGTCACTGAAATCACTTGAATTCACGTGAAGTCACTGCAATCACTTGAAGTCACTGAAATTACTTGAAGTCACTGAAATCACTTGAAGTTACTGAAATCACTTGATGTCACTTGAATGCACGTGCAGTCACTGCAATCACTTAGTCACAGTAATCACTCAAGTCACTGAAATCACTTGAATTCACTTGAAGTCAATGCAATCACTTGAAGTCACTGAAATCACTTGAAGTCACTGAAATCACTTCAAGTACTGACATCACTGGAAGTCATTTCAATTCACGTGAAGTCACTGCAATCACTTGAAGTCAATGAAATCACTTGAAGTCACTTTAATCACTTGAAGTCACTTAAATTTACATGAAGTCACTGCAATCACCTAAAGTCACTGCAATCACTTAAAGATATCAGTTAAAAATTCATCACTTTAGTTGAAAATTTAACTATCTTATTTAAACTTCTTTTTTTTCTTGGTTGATAAATAATTTTTTTAACTGAAAATAAAACTATTCCATTTTTGTTGAAAAATTGCTCTTTTTTATTTGAAAATTCATGTATTTTGTTCAAAATTTAACTATTTCTGCTGAAGATTCATTATATTAGTTGAAAATTCATCACTTCGGTTGAACATTTAATTATTTTACTTAAATTTCTTTTTTGCTTGGTTGAAAATTAATTTTTTCTAACTGCAAATTGTACTATTTCATTTTTGTTTAAAAATCGATCTTTTTTAGTTGAAAATTCATGTATTTTGTTCAAAATTCAACTATTTCTGCTGAAGATTCATAATATTAGTTGAAAATTTAACTATTTTATGCAAACTTCTTTTTTGTAAATTTGTAAATTAATTTTTGTAACTGAAAATTGAACCATTCCATTTTTAATGGAAAATTGATCTTTTTGTACTTAAAAATGCAACTATTTGGTTGCAAATTCATGTAATTTGTTGAAAATTAAATATTTTTTGGTATAAAATTAACCTCCTTGTTTGAAAATATACCTTTTTAGTTAAAAATTCAAGTATTCCAGTTACGGATTCTTCATTTTAGTTGAAAATTCATGATTTTATTTGACAATTAAACCACTTGGTTGAAAGTTAAAATATTTTGTTGAAAATTCATCTTTTTCCTTAAAAATTCAACTATTCCAGCTCAAGATTCATCATATCAGTTAAAAATTCATCACTTTAGTTGAAAATTTAACTATCTTATTTAAACTTCTTTTTTTTCTTGGTTGATAACATATTGCCAAATCTATCATTTAATATCTTGTTATTATCATTATGTAAATTATTATAGGCCATAAAATTATTAATTAGAAGTACAAACCAGAACTAAGGTAATTTTATATTTTGTATTAGTTTCAAAAGTATTATTCAAAAAAAGCCCTTCGGAAAAAATAACATTCAGGAGAACCTACATGAAGGATCTCCCAAGTATTTTATTTTTAATTTAATGATAAAATTAATTTTTTATATATCTAATTTGTATATTTAAAAGAATAAAATGCCAGTTTTTCTGGCTGAGAATTAATATGAATAGTCTATTTAATTGCCACCTTTTATTTTATAAACAGTAATAATCCTTAAGATCCTCAAAGAAGAAAACACACAAAAAAATAAATAAATGACTCTTTCGATTTCTTTTTGGATGAAATTCAAATAAAATCTATAACATGCAAACTGTGTTGCTTGGGCGCTTCCTTAAACAAACAAAAAAGTAAAAATTATACGCAACAAGACCACTCTTTTAAAACGTCATCTTCAAACATTGTATGCAAAGGAATTTGAAGAAAATATATTTATTGTTATACCTTCAAAAAAATTGGTGTCATTCAAAATTCGCTTATAGGACTTACTTTTGGACATTTAGAAAAATTATACATATAGTAAGATTATTATAGGCTCTACTCTGTTTAATGTTTATTATGTTAAAATATTCTCAGATATTGATGAAATAATTTGTAAAGACAAAGTAGTGAATTGGTTGGCTAAAAATAATTTTCTTTAAATTTATTCCATGATAACCATACTCAGTTAAACACTTGTTTTCATCCCCTCCATGCTCACTATATCCTGCTTTCCTCTGTTTTATACGAGATACCAGCTTTTCTACTTTGAATAATTATATCGAGTAAAAGAAATGAGAAAAAAAAGTATAGTGACATCGACTGAGTTTTTTCAAGAAAACGAAGTTGGATTACAAATCATAAAGGCGGTTTGTTTATAGAAAGTTATCCAAAGAATAATTGTTCTCTGTGAAGTTTTTTTTATATCTCGCTTCTTTTATGAAACAATAGGGTTATTCGATTTTTTGACTTAAAAAATATTTTCTTCTCTTTCAAAAACGGCTGCGGCGAAGATTTTAATTTATATCAAAAAATAGTTTTAAGGCGACCTAGACACAAAATCAAGATTGTTTTGATTATTGAAAAAATTTGAATTTAAAAAATGTACTTGTAGATGAAGTTTCGAACGGCCTGTTCCACGACCTGGAGCACCCAGATCGTCGATTCACCACTGGTAGCTATCTAGGATGTTCGCACACGTTAAATCATCTAAAAGTTCTCGTAGAAACCGTGCTAAACGACCTGGTGCGCGACCCGGTGCTTCCGGATCGTGAAATCGTCATTGGTAGTTATTCTATCGTTTGGCGCAATTTAAATTTTAAAAAGTTTCAGTAGAATACGTGCTCACCTACCTGATATGCGACCCGACGCACCCAGATCATCGACTCACCACTGTTTATTATTTTGGAATTTGGCACAATTAAAACTTGAAAAAAGTCCTCGAAGATGAAGTCTGAAAAGACCTGGTGCACGATTCAGGACAACCGAAGCATCAAATCACAATTTGAAATTATTTTGTCTATCGACACAATTTGAATTTTTTAAAAGTTCTCGTAGATGACGCCTTAATTTTTTTCGATACGCTCGCGCCCTAGTGATGACGCTATGATAAAAATTTTACTATGAACAAAACCAAGCACACACACGAATCATAGAAAATGGCCGATGTCGGTATCGGCAATAAGTGAAATATTTCTTGTTTTCGTTAGATCTTGATAAAATTTTTCTTTTTTTAAAGTTTGAAGATAGCATAGAGTCCGGCAGATCATAATGTTTGAAAAAGTTGTGACTTTTGTGACTCATTAAAATAATGGCTAATAATTTTACTTATAAATTGAAGTTCATCATTTTAGGAGAATTTTATTTT
This sequence comes from Andricus grossulariae, assembly GCA_011634705.1. NCBI lineage: Eukaryota > Metazoa > Arthropoda > Insecta > Hymenoptera > Cynipidae > Andricus > Andricus grossulariae. The sequence goes on from JAABKJ010075445.1 coordinate 248,547,000, forward strand.
TAAATGGTTCAATTTTGAGAACGCTCAATTGCGAACCAAATCATAAAATTTAAACAATTTGTTCGAAATCTTAAAAATTTTCATTCTTAAATTGTGAATGTGGATGTAAGTTCAGAAAAATTTTACAAATTTGAAAAAAAAATCACATTAAAATAAAAATAAAATAATAATAATAAATAGTAATAAAAATTTCAACAAACTTGTAAAAAGAGGAGTTGTACAAAATTTTTCAGTTTAGGATAACTAAACTTTTGGATCAGATCAATATTTTGTAAGCGACTTTCGAGTTTTTTAAATATTTATTATTATATTATATTATACTTACGAAAAAAATTGAAAATAATTATGAAGGTGAAGAGTGAAGTTCCAAAGACGTTTCTCATTGTTCCAAAGAGAGGAAGCTGATTCTTTTAGAATTTCGTGAATAATAAATGATAAACTTTTAGTCGTACTTCGTTCTACTGAATATTTTGCATATTTATGAGGTATAAAGTGGAAAGCTCTATTTGTAGTTCATAAATTAAAGTTGTAATTTTCCTCGACGCACTAACAAGTAGGGATGAGCAATCTCGATTCGTTCATTTGTGATCTGATTATTTCGAGCCTTTTAATAGATATTTATATATGAATTTGATTGATCTTATGAATCAATTAATTTTTTTCTGATTGCAAGAAATTCCTAAGCTTTTCAACAGATTCCTAAAGATTTCACAGGATTTTTCGGAAATTTGAGCTTCAATAAATGCTGAAGGATTTGGAAGGATATCCAAAGATTTCCGAAGATATAACGAGATTACACGTGATTGTCGAAGATTTTGCGGAATTAGAGAATTGGTCAATGATTTCAAGAACTCCTTAAAGATCTCAAGGGAAATATGTAAAATTACATTATACAGGATTTCAATCAACTTTCTGAGGATAATGTCAAAAGATTTCAGAAAAAATCCAATGGATTCTGAAGGATTTCTAAAGATTTGAAAGAATTTCACGGAATTTTGAGCCTTATGAAATGCCTGAGGATATGGTAGGATATCGGAAGATTTCAAAAAAATTTTATAAGATTACGAGAGATTTTTAAGAAATTCAATTATTTTCAAGATATTTCCTAAGAATTCAAAGGATTTCATACTGTGAAAGATTCTCAAGGATTTTACTGAAGATTAGTTATTTTGATAGATTTTTAAGGATTCCAATCAATTTTAATAGATTAAGTTGGATTTTTGTGGATTTCTCAAAATTGCAAAGGAATTCCAAGGCTTTCAAGAGGTTTTAAAGCTACATGATTCCGATTAATGGTTCGAGATCTCAAAGAATCGTAACGGGTTTCAGAGAATTTCCTAATACTTCAAAGTAATTTGAGACACTATTTTATGCCGACAAGAATTTTTTTACACCAAAAGAAGAGGAATAGGCCTTGATGAACATTATTCATCATATACAGCAAAAATACGTTCAAATAACAACTAGTATTGATATTGACAAAATTTTATACATTTTAAGATTTCCGGAAAACGTTGGAAGATACAAAAAAATACAAAAATGTTAAAAATTTTTAGAAGGGAATAGATTTATTCGGATTAAGAATAATTGAATAGCGAGTTCCGATTAATTTGAATTAAAAAGGATTGAAAGGTGTGTTAGGATTTGAGTTTATGTTCATACATAGATTGAAAAGTATTGAAAGTTGGGCTCAGATTGAGGAGTTTTCATTCTATCGGAAGATTTATTTGTGCTTTAATGATATCTAACCTCGATTTAGATAATGTACAAATTTAATAATTATTTCAGCAATAGATTCTGCGATACAAATGTGCAAATATGTTAATTTTAGTGGAAAAATTATTTGTTCATAACGTTGATGAGATTTACTGGAGTCACACAAATCTTCTCAAGCTTCAGTACCAGCGTTGCACAGTCGACCCAACTCCGAAAAAAGGACCAAAATTTAAAAAATGATCCGATCTGTATAAAAATTTACTGGGAAGAAGTTTTACGGGCAGCTGATTTTATATTCGAAAAAATTTCAAACTGTAAAAAATGATGATCCAAAGAAAATTGACTGTACAGGGATTTTTCGAGATGCTGATTTAAAAAAAACAATCCGAATTTTCAGAAAAAAATGGCGGCTCTAATGAGGCGTATAAAAACTCGAAAAACCATGAGGGTGCTTGATGTCGATGAGTCCACTCGCCTCTCGCTATGGGGGTTTTTTTTAAATTCATATTTTCTTGTTGAAAAATTAAACTATTTTATATAAAATTCGTCTTCTTTAGTAAAAATGTCATATTTTTGGGTTAAAAATGCAACTGGTTGAAAAAAAAATCTTTTTGGTTGAGGATTCCTCTATTTTGTTGGAAATTCGTCTTTAACAACAAAATTTTAAACTTGTGAGGATTTCAAAACATTTTAAACAAAATTTAGATTTTTGATGATTTGGAATAAAAAATTTAGATATATGTTTTAATTTCTTTTGTATTGGCGATTAATTATTGATTCATTGTTGAAGAGTTATTACAAAAAACATTCCAAATCTTATTTATTTTAATACCAAGTCAATTTTACATCAAATATGTTATAAACCCATATAATTATAATTAAAATGTAATAAAAGATTTAAAATAGTTCTTTTTGTAATTACTCTTTAATAATTAATTATTAATTAATGGCTGCGTCTAGTCGTCGCGAAAAATTCGGGGAGTTGGAAAAGGGGATGGACTGGACGTCAAACGTCCCAAAAATTCGGGTCGACTAGCCAAACTTATGAAAAATATTTGACTTCTCATCCCGAAATTCAGGACGAGACACTTCATTAATTAATCGCCAATATCAAAGACATAAAAAATTATTAATAGCAATGTAATATATTAATTTTTACTCGACACTGTGTATTACAAAAATATTATTTTGTTTAAAAATTAGTACGACTTGATAATATATTTTATTATAATAATAAGCATTTATGTTTAATGTGTTTTATCCGTGCTTTCTAGTAAGATGAGATTTCATATTTACAACCGGCAAATAACCGGAAACGTGGTGGGCGCTCCCATCTCTTAGCCTCCATCCCGCAGCGCACCTCGAGCTTTGGTTGATCCTACCTCCAGGCTTTTTCCAATAAATGCAGAATATTCCCTTCTGGGACAGACAGTTGTTAAAATCGTGTCCTCTTCGATGGCAGTTCAAGAACGTGTGATCTGCCGGAGGTTTCCTGAACATGCTGTGAGCAACAGGAGAGCAGAGTTGAAGCTGCTGGTTTCGAACCCACCTGTGGCCTGGCATTTATTTCCCAGGCGGGATGAAAGTGGATCCAGGACCTGGGTTTTTAGACAAACGAGGGATGGTCGACGGTAGCGAACAAAATTCTTCTTGCGAGGTTGAAACTCTTACAGAAGCCAACGCTCGCCAAGTGGGGCGGCTTTTCGGATTCCTTCCTCTTATTGTGTCCAACCGACAACCTTTAAAGGCGCTTCAACCGCAAGTCTGAAGCTTGGGCGAGAGGTGGAGGCGACCCGAGCAGGGCTGAGACTTGAGCATCGATGCTTGCAAAAGGGGAGGGCATTTCGTAATCCCGTAAGGAAAGCGGAAATCATGATCCCTCGGCAATAAACGGGCCTCCCCGGTCACTATTTTCCGCGTCATCGCCATCGTCCAGTTTCCGCCAAGAAATTCCGATCTCCACCTTAGGCTTTGAGGCGAAAGAGGATTCAGAAGATTCCATAGTTTTTTCTGAGTGGGCTGCCTTGTCAGGGTCTTTCGTCTTCCTCCTCCTCCTGCTTCAATTCGGGTGGAACAGAATCTTCAGTAGTGCTCGTTTGGAGATTTCACGCCCACTGTCTCTCTTAGTGTCTTGAGAAGATGATCTTGGTTGGCCAGTTTGAATTTATTTGGCCCAAAATTAATTTGCTTCAGAATTTTGATTTTAAGAAACCTGTATGTGGTGCATCACTCTAGCTCAAAACTCTTTTGGCTCAGAATACCTTTGGCTCAATATTTTTCTTTGCAATCAGTCTAACCAGTGGTTTGCCAGTCAGGCTGAGAACTCTTCTGAGTGAGAAAACTTTTGGCTACTCAGAACTTCTTTGAACCAAAGTTTATCTGTTTTAGAATTTTATCTTTAGATGGCCTGTAAGTAGCGCGCTACCCTGGCGCAGAACTTTTGTGGCTCAGTATTTTTCTTCAAATGTAACCTAGAATTAGCTCGTCACTCGGGCTCAGAACTTTTGTGGTTCCGAACTCCTTTGGCTCGAAATTTCTTTTTGAAAGTGGCCTATTAGTGGTTCACCCCTTGGGTCAGAAGTCTTGAGTCTTAGAACTCCTCTGGTTCTGAGTTTCTCGTCAGAAGTAGCCTAAAAGTAGCTTACCACACTGGCTCAGAACTCATCTGATTCAGAGGTCTTCTAGTTCAGAACTCTTCTGGCTCAAAAATCTAGTTTAGGAATTCTTTTAAATGGCCTTCAAGTGTTTGAATATTCTGACTCAGAACTCATGTGACTCAAAACTCATTTGGGTCAGAATTTTACTTGAAAGTGGCCTGTTAGAGGTTCGCAAATCTGAATCAGAACTATTGTATCTCAGAACTCCTCTGACTCAAAATTACTCTTCAAAACAGCCAGAAGCGGCTCACAACTCTGACTGATTACTTATCTAAATCAGAGCTTTTCTGGTTCAGAACTCTTCTGGTACAAAACTCCTCTTACTCAAAACTCGTCTAATTATTATTCAAATTCTGCCGCGCAAAGACTCCCCTCTCAAAGAGATAGACAAGTCGGAGTCCAATCGCATTTACGTAACGCAAGCATGGCGAAAGCCCGTGCACGCGGATCAGACGTCAGCGGTCACGCAGATCGCACATTATCATCGAAGGTCCGTCTAATCACGTGGGGTTTTTACGCATGCGCAACTACCTACGGTTTTAGTGGGGCTTTTTGGTACCTGCCCAGGTGTGGGTAGGATTACATCTGTCAAACAAACAAACAAAATTTGATATACCTATAATGCCCTAATCTAATTAGAGGTAAGTAATTTAAAATAATTTATAATCATTTTAACTTTTCATCAGGAAAAACATCTACTTCCATTGAACCTTCCTTTATTTTATCTATCCTAATTTTTAACGTTAATTTCTTAAGACATTGTTTAGCCGCTTCTAAACGCGCAGAGAACAATGATTTAGTTTCAACTATACATTTGAATAAATTATCGACGTATTGGACAAAAGTTAATGAAACTTCATCGGAGAAAGCAGAGGGGAAATGAACTTTCCTGCCAAACACAACCTCATCTGGGGGTTTTTCGGTAGATTCGTGTACCGATGTATTGAAAAAAAAAATGCAAACTGTGGGTGATAGGCACTGGAGCGATATTTTTCAATTTTGAATATTTCTGCAAAACTGTCCATAATTTGACTCATAAAATTTGAGCCTTGATCAGTTTGTATGATCCCAGGACATCCGAAGGTACAAATTAAATTTTCTGCAAGGGCTACTGCAACATGTGGGGCATCCGTTACAGACAAGGGTATTGCACCCGAGTATTTACTGAAACAGTCTTGACCCCAATAAGTCTGTTTTGAAGGGATCCAAAAAAACCTTGTGAATAAAAAATTTAGTTTTACGAGTTTTTCGCGCTAATTATGATTTTTTTTGTGTTTTTTTGAATACAAATGATTATTAATGCTACTTTTCATTGACAATTAGATGTATATCAATTTTTCAAACAATTTATTATTATTTTTAGCAATTTTCGTTTAGTCTTGAGTTATAAAGTCGCGTTTTCTCCAAAATTTTTCAACTTATCATCAACTCTTTAGTTAAAACGAATTAATAATAAATTAAATTGAACATAAATGATTGTTTAAACCATTTAGCATTATTTATCACAATATTCTCTTCGATTAATGCTAGAAAGTTGCAGTTTTTCCTATAATTTTCCATTTTTTATCCACTTTTCAATTAGTGTTAGGTAATAATGGATGCAATTTAGCAAACATAATTGTTTGAATAAATAATTATTGTCTATAAGTATCTTCTTTATTACTGCATGTTAGTTGCGGTTTCATTGAGAAATTTTGAACTTTTTGTTCACTTTTCACATTCGCATTAATTATTACCTCACTCTAAGTAGAAAGTGGACTATAAGTTGAAAATTTCAGGAAAAAAACAACAAATATCTAGCATAAATATAGGAGAAGATAGTAATAAACAATAAAAATTTGTTAAAAAACATAATATTGGTTTAATTCTATCCAAAATTATGACAGTTTAAAAAAAAGGAAACACAGCTAAAATGGAGAATATTTATTACACACTGTGCCTGATCTCTTCTGGGCATTATATATAATGCCTAGGCAATCTGTATAATAGAGAGTATTACATACTTTGCCTGGAATTGACAATGTTTACTTTCAATTCTTCGTCGCTCATTTTTGTAATTTTTGGAAATCATTTGTTATTATTTAAAATATTTTTAAAAATTCAGGAAAAAAAGCATTCTGAGTTAATTTCAAGTGAATGGTTTTTAGCAAAATTGTAGTCAATTTCCTAGAATTTAAGGGAACTCAAGAGAATTCCATTAAATTCATTATCAAAAACCAAATAAGCTAATAATGTGACGTAACGATAATTAGTTTATTTTGAAAAGTAGCTTACCCAACATTGTGGTTTACATGTTCTACTTCAAAATGATGTGTGGCGCGGCGAGTGACGCCTACTGGAATTTCGTCGACTTCATCTTGTGTCAATGGGGTGACCGTGCCGGTTTTCATGTTTATTTTTATTCGTACTTTACGTGTTTTACGAGGATCATGTCTATATATTCCAGCAAGTGTGTTACTAGTCGTCAATATTGCAAAGACGTCACCATCTGATGTTGATAGTACAATTTGTTCTTCCGACGGCACGGGCGGAAAGTCACTGTGCCTATTGAGTACTTTAATTCTTTTATCCGCAGGAAAAGTGTATTTCCGAAGTTCGAAAATCCGATTCGGATTTTTTTTGGAAATGAGCCGAATAAATTGAAGCTGCTCAAGACTATATCCAAGCACGTTAGAAAAAGGAACCCTGGTACTTGGAGCTACATTGCTGGCAGAAGGAGACCTGGACCTTGCACGAAGAGAACTGTCAGGGGAAACATACCTGGCAGGAGATTTTTGTCTGCGGGATGAAGAAGATTGGCCGCCGCGAGAAACTCCAGGAAAAGGAGCGACATTAGGTAAACCATCAAATTATAAGGTTGATAGTTAAAAAATATGACGTAAACCCGCTTCCATCCCCTCCTACTCCATGTAACAGTCCATCAAATTATCTTGGGATTCTCTCATATTGATTTCAAATTGTATTTTAGCTTTTGATGCATTTATATCTTCGAGTTCATGGGAATTCAAGTGAATTTGGAACAACAAAAAACTTTCAGCAAAGAAGTTGTTCAGAAAGCTATTAATATGTCTTGTACTAAAATAATTATTATGAATAAACCATTAGTAACAAGCTATAAAGGGTTTTATTTAGGCTACGTGTCCCATTTTTGCATCATTATTATATACAATATTTTACTGTTTACTAACATTATTGTATGCAAACATCAAGGTCAAACAAAACAATACAATCCACTAAATACTCGTAATGTTACGTATGTAGCTTTTCTTCCTTCTACTCCTTCTTTCACCCTTATATGCTCTATCAATAGAAAATTATTGGAAGAAAATATAATATACATTCAAGACTTTTAGTCTTTCGAATTAAGACTAACATATAGTAGCAGAAACCTAACTTAACTCTCCATGAGCTTCAAGATGCATGCTTTTTCCAGTGCCCCTTGTATTTTCCGTTATAAGAGTGAAAAATAAAGAAAAAAGTACAAGTTTCTACAATTAACACAATTGTATAACTTTTTATTAGTATTTTTTCACTTTATTGTAAAAATCTACAAGACATAAAAAACTACAGGCTTTTACATTTTTTTAATTTCGAAGTTTTATGCCATAAAAACATTTTTAATTCATGTAAATTATTGTAGAAAATTACAAATCTTTACAAAAAATACAGAACTTTACAATAAGTGTATAAACAGACAGTTGCATTTTTAACAAAAGAGGTGAGATTTCGACAGAAAGAGATCAATTTTTTAAACCAAAATGAGAAATGTTAAAAAAATAGTTGAATTTACAACAACAATATTATTAGTCAAATAAGAAACAAAATTTCAATGAAATTGTCGAATTTTCAAGCCAAAAAAAAACACATTTTCAAAAAAATAATTGAATTTTCAACCGAGCAGTATGACTTTTTAACAAAATTGTTAAATAGGAAAAAGACTGTGAAGGCTGTGATAAATAAATATGAATGTGGATCATTTATAGACAAAAGAATAACATATTAAATGAACATCAAAGTTCATTGTTAATACTTTTAAAATATTAGGTTAGAAAACTGGTAATTTTTTTTCAAAATAAAGTTAATTTTCCAATGCACACATTCTTGATTTTTGACTGTACATAAGTTTAATACCTGAACAATTTTATGGCACTATTTTGACACTATTTACACTATTTTTTATCTCTAAAGTGATCCTGAGGCCTGATTATATTTTAAAACATTTTATAAAATTTACTTTCACCTATTCAAGGAATATTACAAATCTGTTAAAAGCTTTTTTTTTTAATATTTGGATGAACTATTGCAATACTTTATGATTGCTCGTGATCGAAAAAACTGAATCAAATTCACAGTTTCCCGGTCTAAAGTGGACACCCTTTTAGAGTAAAGAGATACTAATTTCTATTATTATTTTTAGGTGAAATCGATTAGAAATTTGAATGGGCATTCAATTGCTCCATACCGAATTCACGCGGGAAAAACGGTTCCTATCGTAAAAGGTGGCGAAGCCACTAGAATGGAGCTCCAGCAGTACCGTGACAAGTATCCACACGCAAAAGTCATGTTTATTAATTGCTGGACCTACTATTTATGATGGAAATATATCACATCGCATGAATTCTATCCTGAGCCACGTGAGCGAACCCGCACTTCCACCCAAGCAATGTGAGAATTTCGTGACACACCTATGAATGAAGCGCGAGTCTACTTAATTTTATTTTTACCAATAAAACCAGAAAGATACTCATCTCTCTTCAAAAATTTCCATTTTTCCGAATAAATACATTATCAATAATAAATTATCAACAATAAACAAATTATTAAACAATATTATAAATGATCAATTTCAATTATAAATAATTATTATAACTTATCGATAAATAAACAAATTACTAGAGTAACCTAACGTGGTTGTTTCGGGTGGTCGCGGCTCACACAGAAATAACCATATATGTCGGATATACGGCTATTAAAAATTTGAATGCCTAGAAATTAAATTCATTAATTTTATAAGCGAAATTTTAATTGAAATTCAATTAAAATGCATCGGGAATTATGACATCTGCATAATTGGTGGAAGCTGGGACAATAACGATCAGCAAGGCTGATGCTGAATTTATGCGTGAAATTACTAAGAAAACACAAATATCACGCGCGGCGGAAAATGATAATTAAAATTTGAAAAAGAAATCGCGAAGTTATAAATTAATTGTTCGAAATTCTATCCATCAAAAGTTTGCGCATATTCAACTTGAAAAGGCCACGTGGTCCGGCCCATTCCCGGAAGTTATGAGAATTCGCAACCGGACATAATCGCGAAAACTGAACCACTGAAAGGCACTAAAAACACTTACAAATGTTCATGATCCAGTGTGTACTGGTATCCCCTATTATTATTGACGGAAATAGTTTTTTCTGTTCATGATCCAGTGTGAATTGGTATCCCCTATTCTCATTTGCGGGAATAGTGTTTCAGTTTACGATTCACTGTGTACTGGTTTCCCCTATTCTTATAAAGTGGAATACTCTTTTTCTGTTTATGATCCAGTGTGTACTGGTATCCCCTATTATTATTGACGGAAATAGTTTTTTCTGTCCATGATCCAGTGTGTACCGGTATCGCCCATTCTTATTTGCTGGAATAGTGTTTTAGTGTACGATTCACTGTGTACTGGTATCCCCTATTCCTATAAACTGGAATAGCCTTTTCCTGTTCATGATCCAGTGTGTACTGGTATCCCCTATTATTATTGACCGAAATAGTTTTTTCTGTCGATGATCCAGTGTGTACTGGTATCCCCTATTCTCATTTGCTGGAATAGTGTTTCAGTTTACGATTCACTGTGTACTGGTATCCCCTATTCTTAAAAACTGGAATAGCCTTTTCCTGTTTATGATTCAGTGTGTACAGGCATCCCCTATTATTATTGACGGAAACATTTTTTTCTGTTTATGGTCCAGTGTGTACTGGTATCCCCTATTCTTTTTTACTGGAATAGTGTTTCAATTTATGATTCACTGTGTACTACTATCCCATATTCTTATAAACTGGAATAGTGTTTTCAGTTTATGATTCAGTGTGTACTGGTATCCCCTGTTCTTATAAACTTGAAAACGAATATCAAAGTGCATTATTATCAATCTAATAATGAGAAAAATTGCATTATCCAGTGTGTACTGGTATCATCTATTCTTTTACACTAAGAAAAATTTATTTTCCTGTAAATGATCTCCAATTTTTTGACTTGGGACTGCAGTCTTTATAATTCAGATTTTATGATAGAAGATTCGAAAAATACAGATTGAAGAAATCAAGATTCAGAAGTAATCTGAAAAAATTGGACTAAGCCTTTCATGTTCTTGTATTTTCAAATTTGAAACTGCAGATTTCATAAATAAAATTTAGAATTCAGGATTTTAGAAATCTACATCCAGTTCTAGAAGCGTATTTTCTGAGTTTTGAATAATTGAGCAGTAATTTTCCACGTTAACTAAAAAACATTGATTTTGCTGACAATGAAATTTAATTGTTCAATTAGAGACTGCAGCCTTTGTAATCTAAATTTTATAATCCAAGATTTAAAAAATTATCATCTAGATCCAGAAGTACATTGTATAAATTTAGAAAGAAATTGTGAATTTAAAAAGAAATTGGAATTTGATAAAAACGCACACTAAGAAAATTTGATCGTACTATTCTTGATAGAATTCAGGCTTTAAAAAATTATCATCCGGATCTAGAGGCGTGTTTTCTCAATCTAGAAAAAAATGTGGAATTTCATAAAAATTTACACTAAGGAAATTGGATTACACCGCTCATGTTCTTGTATTTTCAAATTTGAGACTGCACTCTTGATCACATACATTTGAAATTCAGGAATTAAAAAATTGACATCCAGTTCTAGAAACATATTTACTCAATTTAGAATAATTGAGCATTCCTTTTCAATGAGCACTGAAAAATAGATTTTTTCGTAAATGATCTTCAATTTTTTAACTTGGGACTGCAGACTTCATCAATCAAATTTGAAACAATGATACCTCTTAAAACAGTAAAAGTATCAAAAATATAGAAGGGGTGATTTCCACCCCTAAATATGAACGATCGCCAAATTTTTTTTTTTTTTTTATAGTCTGGGATCCTCTTTTCACCTGCAAAGTTACAAAAAAATCGGCATCGGACACCAACCTAACCCCCTTGTAAGTCGTTTAATTTTCAATCAGAAAAGATGAATTCTCATCAATCCAGTGGAATTTTCGGACAAAAAAGATAACTTTTTAACATAATAGTTGAATTTTCAGCTAAATGGTTAAATTTTCAACCAAATAGTTAAGAGTTTAAGTAAAAGGAACGAATTTGTAAAACATAATTGAATTTTTAACCATACAGAATAATTTTTAACCAAAAAAGAGGAATTTCCAACGAAGAACATTTCAACAAAAAAAGATAAATTTTCAAACTAAAAAATATGAATTTTTAATACAGCACTTGAATTTTCGAGCAATAAACATAATTTACTTAAAACTTCAGAAAAATAATTAAATTTTCAACCAAATAGTTACATTTTTTTAAATACTTAAATTTTTAACAAAATAAATTAATTTTCAACCAAATAGTTAAAGTTTCAAATAGAAAGAACTAATTTTTAACAAAAACATAGTTCAATTTTTAACGATATAGGTGAATTTTCATCCAAGAAAGAGGAATTTTCAACCAAGAATTTTTCAACTAAAAAAGATACATTTTTTATCAAAAAAAGATGAATTTTCGATAAAGCAGTTGGATTTTGGAACAAAACACATAATTTAGTTGAACCTTCATCAAAATTATTAAAATTTTTGACCAATTATTTGCAATTTCTAACTTTTTGGCTAAAAATTAATCTTTTTGTTACAAAAATCAACTTTTAAAAATTCATTTATTTTGTTTTTCTTATTTATTTTACTTTATTTTACTTATTTTACTTTCTATTATATTATTATTTTATTTATTTTTTTAATTACCTTTTTTTACTTATTTTTTATTATTTTTTATTTATTTTACTTATTTTACTTTGTTTACTTTTTTTTTGTTTATCATTTTCTAACTAAAAGTTTATATTTTTTGGCTGAAAATTCATCTTTTTCTTTAAAAAATCAACTTTTTGGCTAAAAATTCATCTTTTTGTTACAAAAATCAACTTTTAAAAATTCATTTATTTTGTTTTTCTTATTTATTTTACTTTACTTTATTTTACTTATTTTACTTTCTATTATATTATTATTTTACTTATTTTTTTAATTACTTTTTTTTACTTTTCTTTTTAATATTTTTTATTTATTTTACTTATTTTACTTTGTTTACTTTTTTTTGTTTATCATTTTCTAACTAAAAGTTTATACTTTTTAGCTGAGACTTCATGGGTTTAGTTTAAAATTCGTTTGTCTTGTTAGAAAATTAATCTTTTTGGCTGAAAATTCATCTTTTTCTTTAAAAAATCAACTTTTTGGTTAAAAATTCATCTATTTTGTTAAAAATTCGGATTTTTTTGTTTACAATAATTTTCTAACTAAAAGTTTATATTTTGTAGTTGAGACTTCGTGGGTTTAGTTTGAAATTCCTTTTTCTTGGTCGAACATTAATCTTTTTGGCTAAAAATTAATCTTTTTGTTACAAAAATCAACTTTTAAAAATTCATTTATTTTGTTTTTCTTATTTATTATTATATATATATACATATATATATATATATATATAATTATCATTATTATATTATATATTTACAATTTTTTTAATTATTGTAAAAATTTATTATTACAGAAACATTCCTCAGTCCCTTTTCTTTATGTTTCCAAACTTTCAGCACAATATCTCATTTCGTGTGGAATTGGTATGATAAAAAAAATGTCGGTAAGGTAGGAATCGGATAAGTGCCACATGCCCTTAAATCGTATTGTGAAATTTATCCGATTCCTACTTTACCGACATTTTTTGTGGATTATATCAATTCCACACGAAATGAGATATTGAGCTGAAAGTTTGGGTAAATGAAGAAAAGGGACTCAGGAACGTTTATGTACTAATAAATTTTCACAGGTAAAAAAAATTTCAATAAATTTTTTTTTTTTTTGTAATTGTAACAATTTATTAGTACATGAACATCCCTTAGTTCCTTTTCTATATTTTTCCAAACTTTCAGGACGATATCTCATTTCGTGTGGAATTGGTATGATAAAAAAATGTCGGTAAGGTAGGAACCGGATAAGTCTCACATGCCTTTAAGGCCATATGACGAGTGGGTCACGTGACTGGCTTCCTACCTTGCCGACACTTTTTTCATTTGTAAACTTATTTCCACACGAATAGACACATGGAGTTGAAAATTTGGGATAATAAATAAGAAGCACTACGAAACGCGGCTCTGATACAAAATTTTTATAATTATGAAAAAAGTTTTTTTTTGTAAATAATTTTGTTTTGCTTTTTTCATAATTATAAAAATTTAGGACCAGAACCGCGTTTCTTAGTGCTTCTTATTCATTATCCCAAATTTTCAAAAAAATTTACTTTTTTGTTGATAATTCATATTTTTGTTGAAAATTTCCCGTTTACAAGTTAAAAATTCATAATTTTGATTGAAAATTAAATTTAATTTTGAAAATTCTTCTTTTTCCATCTTAAAAGTCTGTTTTCTAAAACATTTGACTTTTTACCTTAAAAACTCAACTTTTTCGTTGAAAATTTCAATACTTTAGTTGATGATTCCACTATTTTTTTTTAAATTCGTCTTTTTTAGTCGAATTCAGCTGTTTGAATTTTTGTAATTGAAAAATAGTTTTAAAACTAAAAATTTAACGATTCCACTGTTGGTTGAAAATTTATCCTTTTTAGTAGAAAATTCAATTATTTTTTTGAAAATTCTTTTTTCCAGTTTAAAAGTCATCTGTTTTCTTAAAGATTCGACTTTTTAGCTTGAAAAACTTAGCTCTTGTGTTAAAAATTCTCCTATTTATGTCAAAAATTAATCTTCCTTGTTGAAAATTCATCTATTTAGTTTAGGATTCAACTATTTAAAAAAAAATCCGTATTTTTTGGTTGAATTCAACTGGTTGATCATTCGGTTTCTTTTGGGATTGAAAATTATTTGTTGAACTGCAAATTTGACTGTTCCATTGTTGAGTGAAAACCAATCTTTTCAAGTTGAGAATTTAAGTACTTTGTTGAAAATTCATATATTTGGTTGGAAATTCTTCTTTGTAAACAATGAATCTTCTTGGTTGAAAATTGATCTGTGTAGGTTAAAAATTCAACTATTTGAAAAAAGTTCAACTATTTTGTTAAAGGTTAAATTATTTTGTTGAAAATTCATCTATTTTGTTAAACTTATCTTTTTGCTCCCATCTCTTAGCCTCCATCCCGCAGCGCACCTCGAGCTTTGGTTGATCCTACCTCCAGGCTTTTTCCAATAAAAGCAGAATATTCCCTTCTGGGACAGACAGTTGTTGAAATCGTGTCCTCTTCGATGGCAGTTCAAGAACGTGTGATCTGCTGGAGGTTTCCTGAACATCCTGTGAGCAACAGGAGAGCAGAGTTGAAGCTGCTGGTTCCGAACCCACCCGTGGCCTGGCATTTATTTTCCAGGCGGGATGGAAGTGGATCCAGGACCTGGGTTTTTGGACAAACAAGGGATGGTTGACGGTAGCGAACAAAATTCCTCTTGCGAGGTTGAAACTCTTACAGAAGCCAACGCTCGCCAAGTGGGGTGGCTTTTTGGATTCCTTCCTCTTATTGTGTCCAACCGACAACCTCCAAAGGCGCTTCAACCGCGGGGCTGACTCTTGGGCGAGATGTGAAGGCGACCCAAACAGGGCTGAGACTTGAGCATCGATGCTTGCAAGAGGGAAGGGCATTTCGTAGTCTTGTAAGGAAAGCGGAAATCGTGATCCCTCGGCAATAACCGGGCCTCCCCAGTCACTATTTCTCGCGTCATCGCCATCGTCCAGTTTCCGCCATGAAATTCCGATCTTCACCTTAGGCTTTGAGGCGAAAGAGGATTTGGAAGATTCCATAGTTTTTTCTGAGTCGGCTGCCTTGGCAGGGTCTTTCGTCTTCCTCCTCCTCCTGCTTCAATTCGGGTGGAACAGAATCTTCGGTAGTGCTCGTTTGGAGATTTCACGCCCACTGTCTCTCTTAGTGTCTTGAGAAGATGATCTTGGTTGGCCAGTTTGATTTCGGGCCATTTCAAACCATTTGTTGCAATAAAATTACACATTTTCAAATTCGAAGCTCAATAATATCTTTAATTTTTTTTTTTTCGATAAGATTTAGTACTTATTGCTGAATAAATGCAAGATACAGTTTAGGAGTGAAAGAATATATTAGCCTTAAATTTGTAATTTTTTTCGAAACCATCATCAATGAACATAACTTTTCATCTGTTGTTTGCCACTAATTTTTGTTGAAAAAACAATAACTTTTTCATTTTTTCACCTCTAAATAATAACATATGTTTGATTTATTTACTATGTTCCTCTGATATTCATTCATAATTATATAAGATTCATATATTATTGTCAATTAAAATACTTGGAAGAAATATCAAGTTTTGATACCTTTTTGGCCTTTGATATTAGTTTGACTAAAAATAATAATACTTTTAAAATCGATTGCAATTACAATTTGTTTAATGCCAAGCAGGACGAAAGCCTGTAGCCTTCTCTGAATTTTCTGGATTCTTTTGATGTTTAGAATTCCTGAAATTCTTTAAATTCTCTGAATCCCTTGAATTACATAAATGCTTCAGAATCTCTGCAATTTGCTGAATTCTCTAAAATCCTCAAATTCCTTGAATATCCTCAATTTCTTGAATATGCGAAGTTTACTGAATTCCTCAAATTTTTTAAATCCTTTACTATTCTGAATTCCTAAAATTCTTCGAACTATTTGAATTTCTTGAATTACCTAAATTTTTGTAAATGCCTAAAATTATCTAGGTTCCCTAAATTCTTTGAATATACTGACTTCTCTTAATTTCTCAAATTCACTTTGAATTGGAATCCTTCATGTCCTCATTTTAGTTGAAAATTCATCTCTTTTCCTTAAAAATCCTACTATTTGGTTGAAAACCTAATTATTGAGTTGTGAATATAACTATTTTGTTGAAAATAAAAATCTTTTGTTGAACGTTCAACTCTTTATTTGTCAATTTATTTTTTTTAAAGATACATCATTTTAGTTGAAAATTCATCTACCTTGGTTAAAAATCCTACCATTTGGGTGAAAACTTAATTATTTTGTTGTAAATATAACTATTTTTTTTTAAATTCATTGTTTGAAAAAAATCTTTATCATTTTAGTTGAAAATTCATCTTTTTTGGTTAATAATCCTACTATTTGGTTGAGAACTTGAATATTTTGTTGTAATTATAACTATTTTGTCGAAAATTCAACTCTTTGGTTGACCGTTCAACTTTACTTTAAAATTCATTTTTTGTTAAGATTCATCATTTTAGTTGAAAATTTATCTCTTTTTCTTGAAAATCCTACTATATGGTTGAAAACCTAATTATTGAGTTGTAAATATAACTATTTTGTTGAAAATTGAAATCTTTGGTTGAACGTTCAACTATTTTCTTGAAAATTCATTCTTTTTTTCTTTTTTAATATTTATCATTTTAGTTGAAAATTCATCTCTTTTGGTTAAAAATCCTACTGTTTGGTTAAAAACTTGAATATTTTGCTGTAAATTCAACTATTTTGTTGAAAATTCAACTCTTTTGTTGACCGTTCAACTCTTCACTTAAAAATTCATTTCTTGATGAGATTCCTCATTTTAGTTGAAAATTCATCTCTTTTCCTTAAAAATCCTACTATTTGGTTGAAAACCTAATTATTGAGTTGTATGAATTGTTGACTATTTAGTGGAGAGCACCAATTGTAAATTTCAGTTTCAGTTCATAATTTTTTTCATGAATTACTTTTTCAAAGCATAATATGCGCCTTTTCACGGTTTTAGAAAAAATTGACTTTCCAATATTCTACAGAGGCCATATGCAGTTCGATAAAAAACAATTCCCATCGGGAAGCAGCACAGGCATTGTGAAATTCTAAGCTCTAAAAATTGAATTAATCTAAATACGTTTTATTTGAAGTAATTTCATGTAGGACAGATCCAAAATTGAACGATTCCAGACGTCCTTTCAAAGTGGACAATTTTAAAACTTACAATTTAGGTTAATAATTGTTTAAAAAATACAAACACTAAAATTTCTAAACATTGCTATCGTATGAATTGAAATTACAAAGCTAAAACTAAACTGTTATCTTGATTTTTGATAGTTTAATTCTGAGCACTTTATTTAGAATTGTTATTCATGCTTGGAGATTGCTTATTCTGTATTGTTTACAAATGTAAGTAATTGTCTATTCTGTTTTTTTTTTCCACAAGTGGGTTTTTCCGATCCGGTTGCACTGAAGCACAATCGTATGGAGGTGCAGGCAAATGCGAGAGCTTGTAAAACTAAAGCTGTTAATTACATGGTATTTCTTCTGTTCCTAAGTTGACTAATTTTGAAACCTATCCCCTCGTCTGGCCACAAGCTTATTCGACCGCAGATGTAAAAATATTGCGTCTTGGGTTTATCTTGAATACGTTGAAATGTAACTCCGTCTCGCAAGCCAGACTTGATAGACATAAACTTTTGTCTTTGTTCATGGCAATAGCTTTCAGTAATAAGATAAATTCAAAAAAGTTGACATCAATTTGTCCAAACTTGATGACTGCACCATTTTTGAATATATCATTGAGTGGCTTAACAAAAAACGAAACATGTTCTATTTAATTTCTGAAATATAAGCATAATCCTGAAACTTTAAGGTTCGCGGACATTTCTAGGTTTCAGATAATTAAAAACAGCTTCTATTCCATGATTAGTTGAACTTATTGATTTCTCCGTATTATGCAATCTCAATTTGTAGAAAATTGCACCTATTAAGTCTATGTTCAAGTTTGTTCTCTAATATTGTAGTAATTTAAGTATTTGCTCCAAAATAACAATGTGATCAATTGAAGTCTCAGCTGCTGTTAATAAATCTTCTAGCTAACATAATACATCACCTGATGTGAGCGGCAGAACAGTTTTCAGCCCCAATGGCATTTTCAGATATTCGAACTGTCAGAAATGGGGTAATTATCTTGAACGGCAACTTTTTTCAAAAACAATAGTCGACGCAATGTCTCAACCTGTCATTTATATTTCCAGTTAGGACTATAGAAAAAGCGTAACGACACTCGCTCGGATGAATTATTCTAGATAATAATACTCGCTCTAAAATGTATTCTAAATTAGCTTTCTCTTTAAAGTCTTGAAAGAATTTTTCATCGTTGCTGTTTTTCTTGGAAATATTGCTCATCTACAATGAGATATCCTTGGCCTTAACCTTTACATTCTCAGGATCTTCTTTGATCTGATATCCCCCCTCGACCTAGAGACTTCGAAACTGCTTTTAATATTGGAATCTCCACCAAAAGTGTGGGATTTCGCTTCTTCTTGTGATGCTTTTTTCTCGACTTTTGAAGAATTCAAGGATTTTCCGTTACATATGATAATCAGTGCTAAATTGATAAGGGAAATACAGATGCAAACATGGCATGACATTTTAAATTATCCAATCTGTTAAATTAAAGATTAAGAAGAAGTAAGTATTCCACCAAAAATTCCACCAATATTCAATTACAAAAATAATTTGTCAGATAACCAAAAAACGATTTTTCAACATAATAATTCAATTTTCAACATTAGAGATGAATTTTCAACCAAAAAGACTGATTTTCTAGGAAAAAAGAGGATTTGAAAAAAAAATTGTAATCTTCAACTATGAAAGATTAACTAAAAAAAAAAAAGAATTAAAAAAATGGTTTGACATAAATTTTCAACAAATTAGTTTTTTCAATAAAAGAGATGAATTTTCAACTGAAATGACGAACGTTAAACAAAAAAAAGTATTTTTACCAAGTACTTTTTTTAACCAAAAAATATGAATTCTGAAAAAAATGTAATAGCTGATATTTCAAACAAAAAGTACTTTGATTTAAAAAAAATAGTTGATATTTCAAACAAAAATGATTCGAATTTTAAAAAACAGCGGAACTCAATCAAAACTGATCAGTTTTAAACAAAATAATTAAAGCCTAAGCCAAAAAGTTGAATTTTTAACTCAAAAAGATTAATTTTCAACCAAAAAGGGAATACTTAAATTTTCATGTAGAAAAAATAATTTCCAACTGAAAACAAATTTGTCCACAAAATTTTTAAATTTCTAACAAAACATACAAATATTCAACAAAATAGGTGAATTTTCAAAAAAATTGTAGAATTTTGAAGGCAAAAATATGTTTTTTCAAAAAAAAGTTTAAAAATCACTTTCATATTTCATACCTTATCACACTCTTTTACTTATTCCTCTTCGTAATGATTTTTGTTATTTCTCTGTGTTTAAGATATTCTTTTCACCTTTTTCTCCTCTCCGCGTTTTCGCTTAAATGCGAACCGAATTGATAGAACCAATAAGAAAATTCCATTTTTTTCGGTTGAAGGTTCATTTTTTAATTGAAAAGTCTGTTATATTTTTGGTAAAAAGTTTATCTCGTTTGGCTAAAAAATTCGTCTTTTTTAGTTAAAAATTTTATTATTAGGTAGAAAATTCTGTATTTTGTTCAAAATTTGTCTTGTTTGGTAGAAAATTAATCTTTTTGGTTGAAAATTCATCTTTTTGTTTGGAAATTCATTATTTGAGTTAAAAAATCTCTCCGTTTAAAAATTGAATAGCTTTGGAGAAAATTCGTATTTTTTGGTCGAAGTCGAAAAATCTTTCTTTGTTGCAATATAAATATTACATTTTTCATTGACAATCAATAGTTTGTTGGTTGCAAATAGAACTGCTTTGTAGAAAATTTTTTTTTTGTTGAAGATTCGTCACTTTAGTCAAAAATAAATTTCTTTGGTTGAAAATTCAAATATTCGGTTAGAAATGCGTTTTTTGGCGAAGAATTAATTTCTTTAATTCAAGATGTAACTATCAGATTTTTGATTCAACAATTCATATTTTTATTTACAAGATGATCCTTCCTAGTTGAAAATTTAACTTTTTGCTTTAAAATTCACGTATCTTGTTGAAAATATCGTTTATAATGGTATTTATAAAATACCATAAGGAGATTAGTGGGAGTGGGCTGACTTTTGTCATGAAAACGGATTTTCAACCAAATATTGCAATCTTCAACCAAAGAAATGAATCTTTAACAAAGTAGTTGAATTTTCCACCAAAAAATATGTCTTATCAACAAAAAATGTAATAGATCAATTTTCAAACAAAAATGGATTGCTATATATAATATTATATATAGCAATAATATCATATATAGCGTAACCTAAAAGTATCAAAGTATCAATTTTTCACTATTGAATTGAGAAATATCTCGGCTACTCGAATCAGTAATTTTCTACCAAACTTCGGTGGGTCACCAAATAGGACATTTAAAATAAATCAGGTTTTATTGAGTTTCGAAGATTTCTAAATATGTTTAACCACAATTTTAATGATTTCAAGACCATTTTTGTAATTTTACAGATTTTAAAAAAACGTTCAAAAAACATTGAAACATTTCAAAAGTAGTTTGAAGGTATTAGGAGTTTTGAAGAGATTCCAAAATAATTTGAGTCATGTGAAGATATAGAAAAATTTCTGATAAAATGTAAGTTTTTCAAGATTTCGGAAAAATATGCTTTTGAAGATTTTTCAAGGGTTAAAAAAAAAAAAAATTTCCCAAGATTCTTAGCAGGAATTAAAATAATTTCTTATTTTGAAAAATGATTTCGAAGGGAATATTCACATAGGTTTCAATGTCGTGAGTTTCATTATTTTCTAAATTTTTGCCTTGGAGTTCTGTGCATTTCACAGATAGAATTTAATATGCAATAAAAGTATATACTTTTGAAATATATATAAATATATATATATATAATTAAAAACTAAAGGTTAACAACCACCGCAGGGTCCCACTGGGAGCAACTGTCATCTAATAAATTCAAAAGAGATTTTGAGAAATCTCAAAAAAATTAAAATGTTTCTAGAAACTTTAAAAGGATTTCAGGAGATTGGAAAGGATTTTATGGGGTTACAAAGGATTGCATTTTTTCCAAGATTTTCAGGATTTTTGTCGGATTCAGAGAAATCTAAAAAAAATATTTAAGGGATTACGAAATATTTTAAGAAATTATTTTAAAGGATTTCAGGAGATCTAAAAGAATTTAATGGGATTTTAGGGAATTTCAAATGATTTCATGAGATTTCAGGTAATTTTCCGAAATTTCAAGGGATTCAAGAAATGTTTAAATTTAAAAGAGATTTTGAGAAATCTCAAAAAATTCAAATATTTCTAGAAACTTTAAAAGGATTTCAAGAAATTGGAAAGGATTTTATGGGGTTACAAGGGATTGCATTTTTTTCAAGATTTCCAGGATTTTTGTCAGATTGAGAGATATTAAAAAAAATTATTTAAGGGGTTAGGAAATATTTTAAGAAATTATTTTAAAGGATTTCAGGAGATCTGAACAAATTTAATGGGATTTGAAGGGATTTCAAATGATTTCATAGGATATCATGTAATTTTCCGAAATTTCAAGGGATTTGAAAAACTTTAAACAAATTTTATAGGATTGAAAATATTTCATTGAATTAGAAGAAATTTCAAGGGATTCTAAGAGAATTGTACAAGGAACTTCCTGCAATTTACAAAAATTTTCAGAGATTTCAAGAAATTTAAAATGATTTCCCGGTATTTTAAGGAACTCAATTTCAAAAGAGTTTATAGAATTTCAAGAGATTTGAAAAAATGTTTAAATTCAAAAGAGATTTTGATCCTATAAATTCGCGTAGGTCTGCTAAAATCCTTACAAATTCCTTGAAATACTTCGAAGTTCTGTATATTATCTTGAAATTCGTAACATTTCTTAAAATTTCTTTGAAAAATTTTAAAAACTTTGAAATCCTCTGAAATCAGATGAAACTTTTTGAAATATTTGTAATACTCAAAAATCCCTTGGAATCTTTTAAAATACTCTAAAAGGTTCAAACCCCTATAAAATACATCCAAATCCATAAGCTTAGTTGAAATCCCTTGAAATATCGTGAAATTTTAAAAAATCCCTGAACGTGATTCGAGCGTTTTTGAAATCACTTAGAATCTTTTCATATATTTTGAAATTTTGTTTTTTGAGATTGCGGATATGTTATTTTACACTCAGAAAAATGTTTCTTTGAATCAAATTCTTTCTTTGATATAGAGCCAAATAAATATTTGATAGATTTAAACAAATATTTATTTGACTAAAACAAAACTTACTTGATTCAAATACACCATTGTTCAATTTAAACAAATTTTATTTGAATCAAACAAATTCTAGCTTTGATATAGGTTCAATCAAATGTTTCTTTGATTCAAACATTTTTCTGAGTAAAAATGCAAAAATGCATTGGACAATTTTTTTTCGAATTTTCATGGAGATAGGTCGGAAATTTGTTTGAATCCAGACAAAAATAAATCCATTTTTTTTTGTTTTAAAGAAAATTATATTTAGAGGCGCAGCAAGATCCATGAAGTTTAACACGTATTTCCCATAAGAAGAAAAATACGTTTTTGTAAATTTCATTCAAAATCCTCAATATTATCACGATTGAGTTGAAGCCCTACATCTACTGAAAAATGAAAGATCTATAATTCGTATACGCGGGGCAGGTAGCCAAAATATTAAACAAATCCTCTCTTTCCCCGAGATTGCATGCCGTTCTGTTTCTCGATGGCTCATAAATAAATTTAAACTCCGCGATACGAATGCAGCCTCTAAATGAACCCAGAAGCCTCAACAAAGCAATGGTGCTTGTGAGATAAAAAGGGAGACGGAAGGTAAGATAAGGTTGAATGCCTGGAACTAAGGACAAGTGTGGAAACACCTGTAGACTACCAGAGCCTATTACATCACCATAATCTGAAAATTTTAAATAGATTAAAAAATAATTCAAGATCGTCTCTCTATTATTTTGTAAAGCTATTGCATCCATTCCCGGCCATAAATGAGCAGAGTTACACACGATAAAAAAACTTCTTCAATTGCAAAACCCAATTAAACTTAACATTACGAAAAGGCTTTGCTGCTAAGGAGTTTGATTTCTTCAAGCAGCGTACGGAATATCTTTGTTCCTCCATTTTCAACAGCCTCTCCAGCCAACATCGATTGAAGGTTTTAAATCTTTTCAGTGTATCTTAAACCCCAGACTATGCTAGCGTGATACAATACACTGAGTGTAAAACTCCCAAAAAGCGTGATTTTAGAGCACCAAGAATCGGATTTCGTAGAATAAAGAATTCTTAAAACAGCATTCATAGCAACATTTTCTGAATTCATTCTCTTGGTAGCTTCTTTGAGGAAAAGACCCTAACTTGAAAAAATAAAACCTAAGTAGAGATCCTCCTCAACTACTTCAAGCTCAACCCCAGAGAAAAAAAAACTGCAGCTTCGCGAGCGACCTCTAGGAAATTCTCGAAAAATTTCCAGAAACTTTTGAAATTGTTTAGGGTATTTTAAAAGATTCCGAGGCATTTTCAGAAAATTTGAATAATTTTAATGGATTTCCAGAGGTTTTAGTAATTTTAAGGGATTTTTATATTTTGATGGCCTTCAAAGAATTGATTCACAATCAGCAAGAGATTTTCGTAGGGATTTGAAGATTTGAAGAGATTTTCAAATATTTGTTGCAATTCATTTGGAATTTGCCCTGAATTCTCATTAATTTATCCTGAATTCTTCTCAATTCTCATTAATTCACTTAATTTTATTTAATTCAATTCCAAATTTACTGAATTTAGTGAATTTTTTATATTTTTAAACTGTTTTGAATTCACTTGATTGTTTTTCAAGTCAGTTTGGTTTTTTATGAATTTCATCGAATTCTTCTTGCTTTACTTTTTTGGTTAGAAATTAGTAGAATTTCAAAGCTTTAAAGAAATTTGAAAATGTTTGATGAAATTCACCGTGAATTCTTTTTAACTTACCCTGAATTCTGTCAAATTCTTTTGAATTTCCTTAAATGTTTTTAAGCTCATTTGAAATTTTCTGAATTCAAGTAAGTTTTTTTTTCATATTTTTGAATTGTTTTCAATTCATTAACATTTTTTTTTCAATTTACCATGAATTTTGATGAATTTCTTCCAGTTCTTCTCATTCGTCTTAAATTCCTCTACAGTTATTTTTAATTTCACGGAAATATTTTCTTAATTATAACTGAAAGAGATCTCTCTGACCTCTGAAAATTATTATCGCATGTTTTTGAGCAAAAATATTTAATTTCAATATTTAAACTATTTGAGAGTGAAAGTATTGATTAATTCCTATATAACATTTTATTTTTACCGGGAATTTTCATTTTTCGGAAAATATCTGTTTGCGTAATCATTTTATAATATTATGTTTTGTATTGTTTAATCATTTAACGAGAGGGTCACTTCAAGTAATCAAGTGCGATTTTCACTTTTATTTGAAATATTTTCATATCACAAAGAAAGAATGACCACTAAAATTAAAAATGTTAATTTATTATTCAACGCGACCCTTTCGCTGAATTACCAAGCAAACAATTTTTGTTCAAATTTTCTGAAAACAAATTGATTTTCATATACCTACGAAAATACGGCCTTTAAAATTAAAAATTGTAATTACTCTTTTAAAAATAAGCTTTCGTTACACAATCAAGCAATAAAAGACCTTCGCTAATGATAAATAAAATTTTCGATCCATTTTTTTTTACATTTTTAGGAAAAACTTGATTTTCAAATCCCCACGAAAATATGGCACCTTAATTATAAAATTATGATCCATCATTTAAAGCGATCCTTGCCTTAATTTGCTAAACCATAAAAAAAGCGTTTAATTGGTGAGAGGCATTACGGTAAGCTATTTCTGTGAAGTTATTGAAATTCAATGCAGAAAAAAAAACGTTTATCCACCTATAACAGATATTTTTTAGTGCATTTGAGAATTATTATAAAAGAAAAAAACATTAGGCATATTATAACCTAGTAATACTCAATGCCTTAATAATACAAGAAACATACGTTAAGTATATGATAAACATATTATAAACTGGTTATACATAATGCTCCGAATATAAAATACACTCACTTAAAACATATTATAAGCATATCATCATTCGGTTAGCGAAAAGTGAGCCACCAAAGATTAGCAGAGAATTACTAATTCGATTAGTCGAGATATTTCCTTATTCTAAAGTGAGAAGCAATTAATTTTCTGATATAAATAAATAATTTTACTCATGAATGTATGAAATAATTTAAAAAAATTATCAAAATGTCAAAAGTGAGAAATAGAAACGTCTAATAAAATAATCCGCTGGTGCAACATTCTTAGCTCTATAAAAGAATAAGAAGGTCATATTGTGAAATTGTCAACATGAACTAGTCTGTTTCTGTTTTTGAAATATTGCACTCTAATTGTTTAAAATAAGTGAAGAAAAAGAAATTTTTTTGGAAATTTTAAAATTGTATGGTATCAATGGGCTATAAATTAATTATGTACATTCAGGCTGTGAATAAATAATGGCTCTTTGTAGGAGGAAATTTCACAAAATTAATAAAGTTTGTTATTTTTTTGTCAAAAATAAATATAAAAAATTTCAAGAAAATCAATTCCAGGCATTAAGGGTTTTCATCTACAGCAATTGTTATAAATAATGAAAAAGTATGTTAAAAAAAGCTGAGTTTTTTACCTTTCAGTAACTTATTGTTAAAATCTAGGCTCATAGTATTTTATTTATAAAAATAGGAGTTTGACTAATTTTTTGAATGATAACATTTGCTTCTTTAAATCAAAACTTATTTCATATAGATATAAAAATGTTGTCTTCCATAGTGGCGATAGGATTTTTCGCGCCCTTTTTCCTACTCGGAAGCATATTTTTTTTCAAATAAAAATGTTGCGTTCAGAAATAAAATCGAAAGATCAATTTAATTTTTACATACTCATTAATTGTTTAGAAATCATTTCTTAAACTGTGAAAAATGTGATAAAAGTTAGCCATCAGTTTTAAAGGAGAAAATATACTTTAAGCATTAGTAAGTTTTTATCGTTTATTGTCAAAAAATAATACGGAAGATTTTACGGCAATTAAAAAAAATACAAATTCGAATCAATTTAAAATATTTAGAAGGTTTATAAGTTTTGAAAAGATAAATTATTTAAAAATTTAAGAGATTTTAAAGGTTTCAAGAGAATAATAAAATTTTCTGCAGATTCACGGGAAAATTTCAAATTATTTTTTATTTTGAAAAATATTTTAAATGATTTCCTAAATTAAAAAAGAAAAAGAATATAAAAGATTTTAAAGCTAAGTTTTTCAATTTCGGAAGATTGCAAAATTTTAGAAAAAATTCAAACAAAAATTTGCCAGAATTTTTAACTTCCCTCTTGAAAAATTTAGAAAAAGAGAGTTACTATATTTCCGAGTTAGAATAGAATCTGTTGTAAATAAATATAATTTTGATTTGGAACGACGAATTTTTGGTAATAAATTTAATTGTGATTCGCTACAGGGGATTTCCGTAAAAAAATTAATTTTAGACATTAAGAGAGGGAATTTTTTTAAAATAATTTTAATTCTGATTTAGAAGAGAATTAAAAACAATCTCGGTTTTAAATTAAGAATGACAATTCTTCTACAAAATTATCTGTTCGAAATCAGAATTCTAATTCTTCTGACCAAAAATGATCTCATTTTCCAACTCAGAATTATAATTCGGAAATCTTTTAAAATGTTTATAAATTTCTTGAAATCTTTAAATGAACTCTTTTAAATTTACCGTGTTAGAACTTCGCGGTTTTTTCAAAAATGTTCTACTTTGTGTCAACTTTTCAATTAGAGAGAGGTAAAGGTTCATTAATGTTAACAAACATAATTGTTTAAACAATTTATTATTATTTTCAATAATATTCTCTTTGCTTGATGGTAGAAAGTTGCAGTGTTTTCTGAAATTTTTAACTTTGCTTCGCCTTCTTAGTGATGAACAAATGATAAATAAACATTACAGAGAAACATATTTTAAACAATCTCTTTCTTTTCCGTGAACCTACTTCTAATCATTCCATTCCTTGTTTTTTTGTGTAAGATAGCTTTTTTGTTTAAATTAATTTTTTTAAACTTTGGGAAAAAAGCCAAAATAATTCACTTAAAAAAGTAAAATACTATTTAAAAAATAATTCTTGTTGAGGTTCACTTATTATTTGTTGATAACTAAAAAGTCAAAGCAAAATTAAAGATTTCAGAAAAAAGCAACTTTCTAGCATCATTCAAATTGAATATTATTAATTATAATAAATTGTATAATTAAATTTTGGTAACTTTTTATTTGATTAATTAACTAATTATCTTTTTGTAATAAAATCAAATTTTTTATTGAAAATCAAATTGTTTAGTTGAAAATAATAATGTGTTTTAGATGAGGATTCAAGTATTTGGTTAAAAATTTGTCTTTGTTGGTTAAATCCAACTCTTTTTTTATTTTAAATTAAAATCTTTTTCGTTGAAATATCAACTATTCCATTTTTCGTTGAAAATTCATCTTTTTAGATTAAAAATTCAACTCATTGGCTGAACGTTGAACTACTTTCTTAAAAATTCTTTTTTTTTTGTTGGTTGAAGATTTTAAACTGATTTCGAATCGTCTTGTACAATAAATTATTATTCACTTGTTAATGCTTAATGTACAGTTCAATTTTAAAAATAAACTGAAATAAACATGAAATTTTTTTTATTATTTTTGAAATTTTTTCAAAACTTTTAAATATATTTTTAAATGATTTGAATTTCTCCTCAAACTTTTAATAATCCTACAAAATTGAAAAACTTGTTTCAACATTATCCAGATTTTTTTGTGTAATTTTGAGAATCATTTGAAATC
>JAABKJ010075445.1:248575390-248600696 GCA_011634705.1 Andricus grossulariae
ATTTTAATTAATTTTAAATCTTTTAAGTTCTTCTAAATATCTCTTAAACTTAGTTAATTTTTTTCTAAAGTGATAATTGTTCAATTGTTATTTATTCATTAAAATTAGTTTTTGTTAAAATTTTTTTTAATCACTGGAAAGCTTTTTAAATATATTAAAATTAATTTTTAAAAATAAAGTCATTTTAAATTTTCCTAGGAATCTCAAGAACATGTTTTTATTTTTTTGAAGCCTTTCACAATTCTTGAAAAGCTTCTAAATTTTTTGTTTGAAATCTGCAAAAATCTATATTTTGTTTTAAATTAGTCCGTGGTCGTTTAAATTATTTGAAATCATTCCAAATTTTAAATTAATTTCGAATCTTTTAAGTTCTTCTAAATATCTCTTTAACTTACTCGAATTTTTTTTTTTTTTGAATAATAGGTTTAAAATATTTTTTATACCTCCAAATTCAACAATTTTACTTGTAATTAGAATTTTTTCAAATATAACAATTAAAATTGTAACGTTCAAAGTTTAGGTTTTTGTTTATTGTGAAATATTTCTTAATATTAAGCAATTGTTCTTGCTTTGCATTCAAAAATATTTTTTATTTTATTGTTATTTCAAATTCGAACAATAATTTTGAAAAGATACACTGACGTCCAAAAAAGGGTTTTAAAATATAATATATTGATAAATTATAATCAATAATTAAAATTCTAAAAAAAATATATATATCAGAAATATTAAATATTAAAATTCCACCCGCACTATTACCATGCCCCACTTTCCCCTACTATTTTTCATACTCATATTTCTCTCTGTTCCCTTTATTGCGCAAAATTTGCAACTCGCAACCTTATTTTTTTTGGGACCAATATTATTTTTAAATTTTTCTATTAATTTTTTACTTCGCTGGCCTTTTTGTTCTGTGCCACGCCTAATAAAATTTTTTATGCACAATGTGTTTACAGTGTTAGTATTGTATTAATTTATTAGGACAATTTCCTCACTTTCCCAGCGTTGAGTCGCTCTTTTCTTTCCGAATATTAGATTCTGGTGAAGTTTCGTCGATTTCGTTAAAAATGTAAATTAATCTTCAATTAAATACTTGACATTACAGCTGTCAAACTGACAGCTCCTTGCTATAGGTCAAGACTCAAGATTATCGCTTGGCTCGCTTGGAAAATAAAATCAACAAGAGATGATAATAAAGAAAAGAATTTTGACAAACTATTTGACAATACTTTTTCAATATCGAGCGATAATATTCGATAATTAATAAATTCTAGTCTTGCTGTGCATCAATACTTACAATAAATTCGAATTGAATTTTCCTTTGCCATTGAAAATTTATCTGGCGTTATTTATCTGATTAAATGTAAATGTTGCAATAAAGTCTATATAGGTGAAACTGGCCGTTTAGAAGTTTTGAAAAGATTCAACAATAATTTAAAATTTGAAAAAATGTTGGATACATTTTTCTTCTTCAAATTTCGGAGAAAATTTTAAACGATTTTTTATTTACGAAATTTTTTCAAGAGGATATGTAAAAATATTTCCGAAAATTCAAAGAGATTTCCAAAAAAAGTCAAAAAAGAATCTGGAATTTTTTTTAAGATTTTGAAAGTTTTTAAGATAATAAAAAAAATTCTTAAGATTTTGAGAGATTATTTTAAAAGATTTTAAAAAGTTACAAAATATTTCAAACAATAATCTAAAATTTGAAAAAATATTGGAGCAGAATGTAGAAGATTTTAAAGCAAAATGTATGAATTTTGCAAGATTATAAAATTTAAAAAAAAATCGAATAAGTTAGAGAAATTTGTAGAAGTTTTGAGAAGATACAAAAAAATAATTTTAAATAAATAAATTGAAATAAATTGAAAATTTATCTCTTTGGTTGACAATGTAACTATCTTGTTGAAAATTCTTCTTTTTTTTTATGTTGAAATTTTGATTTGACATAATTGAAATCTTCAAAAATCTTTAAGAAACAATTTTCAACCAAAAATCGAATATTTAAATATTGGCACTATTTGACTTTTTTTTTAGCGATGCCACTATTTTAATTTTATTTTGAAAAAGAAGACTCGTAAAATTGGTTGGAATATCTTGAAATGTTTTGAACATTTGTTAAATCTTTAAAATGTTGAAATTTTTTGAATCTAATTTTTTTATATGGCGGATACTAATTATGAATTTTAGTTTGGGGTCATTATTTGTAGTAGTTCATATTTAGTAGCTCAGGTAGTAGGAATACAACATCACTGTCAAGGAGAATGAAAAGGAGGAAAGGTATCAATACCTTGAACGGAAGCTGCAATGACTGTACCCAAAATATTCAGTACAAGTAATTTTCCTTGTGATAGGTGCTCTCAGATGTGTGAAACTATCACTGGTTCGTAACCTCAAAGCCATACCCGCGTGCCAAAAATATGTCAAGGCACTTAGGAGATGGATGCAGAAAGCTGTCATCCTCGTGTCGCTTTGTGTTCTCAAGACAAACGAGGGTTTCGCCGGCCTGTCGTTGTGATTTCATCGCGTGCTATGACCACCCATCTCACGGTTGTGAGACGTGACCATAAGTGTGATTCATCGTGGTTCTCCTGGGAGCCGGTGTCATTTTTAGATGGAATTTGCTCTCAGTGGGACCCTGCGGTGATTGTTTAACCTCGTTTTTATATACATACAGTAAGGCCAAATTCATATTAGTTATATTCATAAGTGCGGAAGAGATGCTCTTATGCGCCATCTACTAGTGTCTCACTCCCACTCACGCTTCTCGATGAATACTATAAATTGGACCTCACGGTATATGCAACATGTGTATCAAATTTTTTGACGCCCCCCCCCCCCCAGTACATTTCTCTGGATCCGCGACCGGGTACAACTCTGGTAATTTATGTGTTTAGTCACATAATTAATATTAACCTACGAAAAACGAAACACAAGTGATTCTAAATTATCAATACTCGTTTCACTTGACTTAAGAGAAGTCCTGATTTTTTGTATTTTGAATAAAAGTTATCTGTATCTGACCGGCCTCTGCTACGGAATTCCAACTAGCGCTGTAGTAACGTCTTACTGACCACAGTGGACTGAAAGTGACTTTTAAATAATAAAAACTAAATTTTTAACAAAAACTATAATTTTCAATACAATAAGAAGAATTTTTAGCAAGATAGTTGAATTGTCAACCAATAAGTTGAACTTTTAACAAACAAGAATAATTGTCAACACAAAGAGACGACTTTTTAACCAAAAATATGAATTTTCTACAAAATCGTTGGATTTTCAACCAATAAGTTAAATTTTCAACAAACAACATTAGTTTTCTACTCAAAACATCGACTTTTCAACAAAATACTTGAATTTTCTACCAAACAGATGAATTTTTGACTCATACAACATACCTGATAAAGTTTCAATTGAAAATGGAAAATTTCAATTTTCAGATGAAACCCCTGATAAACAATTAACTTTGAACCAAAAAAAAAAAAAAAAAAAAACACCTTGCGATGCAGTTTACGGCAAAGAAAAAGGCTCCAGCTGAAGCACTTTTCAAAGAGTACCATATGTGCTCATTTATCACGGGTAAGGAAATTTACAATACAATAATTTTTTAATTTAAAAATGAGAAAGATCCCGAAGAGTGTGTATTATTTTCAAAAACTATAAAAGATTTTTTCAAAGTAAAAGATGGAATCAATTTTTTTTTAAATATGAAAAAGAATGTCGAAGAGTTTCGTATTATTCAGAAAAATAATGAAAAAAATTTTATTTGAGTTAAAGATGAAATAATTCTTTAATTTAAACATGAAAAGGATATTGAAAGGTCTGTATTATTTAAAGTACAGAAGGAATATTTTTATTAAAGTTAAAGATAAAATTAATTTTTTGATTTAAATATGAAAAAGAATTTCGAATTTAATTTAAAATTTGTCATTTTGGTTTAAAAATTCATATAATTTGTTGATTTTTTTTTTAATATTCAACGATTTGGTTAATAATTCTTTTTTTTATGTGGTTTAATTCTTTTAGATAAAAATTAATTTCTTTTGTTAAAACTGTTAATATTTTGGTCAAACTTTGTTTTTGTTTGTTGAAAATTAATTGCTGGAATTCAAAATGTAACCATTCAATTTTTCATTTAAAATTTGTCATTTTGGTTAAAAAATTCATGTCTTTTTTTTTATTTTAATTTTTTATTTTGAATATTCAACGATTTGGTTAATGATTCATTTTTTTGGTGTGTTCTCATTCATTTCAGTTAAAAATTCACTTCTTGAGTTGAAAAGTCTAAAATTTTGTTAATTTTTATTAAAAATAATTTTTTAAATTTAAAATGCAACTATTCAATTTTTTTATTTAAAATTTGTCATTTTGGTTTAAAAATTCATGTATTTTGTTAATAATTCATTTCTTTATTTGAAAATGTAACTATTTATGTAAAAGTTCGTCTGTTTTGCTAGAAATTTGTCTTTTTGGTTTGAAAATTAATCTGTTTTGATTGAGGACTCAACTATTATTGAAATTAATTTTTTGAACAATTTCATTCTTGATTGATAATTTGTTTATTTTGATTTAAAATTGGTCATTTTGGTTTAAAAATTCATATAATTTGTTGATTTTTTTTTATATTCAACGATTTGGTTAATAATTCTTTTTTTTATGTGGTTTAATTTTTTTAGTTAAAAATTAATTTCTTTGGTTAAAACTGTTAATATTTTGATCAAACTTTGTTTTTGTTTGTTGAAAATTAAGAATAGTTTAATTTTAAGTCAGATAAATAAATTTTGAAGCAAATAAAATAAATTTTCAACAAAATAGTTAAATTTTATACCAAAAAATAATAATTTTTAACCAAATATTTTCATTTTTAATGGAATTTTCAACCTAATAGTTGAATTTTAAATCAAAAAGGTCAATTTTCTAGAAAAAAAAAAAATTAACAAAATAAGAATTTTTTACTAAAAAGACCAATTTTCAACGAAAAATAGAATAGTTTAATTTTGAGTTAGATAAATAAGTTTTGAAGCAAATAAAATAAATTTTCAACGGAATAGTTAAATTTTCAACCAAAAAAATAAATTTTCTATCAAAAATATTAAATGTCTATATTAAAAAAATAAATTAAACAAATTGTTAAATTTTTAGTTAACAAAATATTTTTTTCAGAAAAACACTAATTTTCAACCAAACAAAAATTAATTTTCAATAAAAAAACTAATTTTCTACCGAAAAAAAATAATTTTCAACAAAATACATGAATTTTCAACCAAATATTTCAATTTTTAATGAAACTTTCATGGTTGAATTTTCAACTTGAGAAGATTAATGTTCAAATAAACATGATATAGTTAAATTTTTAGTTAAAATTTAATTTTCAATACAGGAAAAAACTAATTTTGAACCAAAAAGATTATTTTTGTAAAAAAAAAATTAATTTTTAATAATATACATGAATTTGCAACCAAATAGATGAATTTTCAACTAAAAACGATACATTTTCAACAAAAAAAGAATAGTTTAATTTTAAGTCAGATAAATAAATTTTGAAGCAAATAAAATAAATTTTCAACAAAATAGTTAAATTTTATTCAACTGTTATTGATCTGAAAGTAAAATATTTTTTGGTTGAGAAATCAAATATTATATTTTTCGTCGAGAATCCATATTTTTTTTATTGGAAAATTAGCTTTTTCGGTTGAAAATTCAACCACCTGGTAAAAAGTTTAACTGATTTGTTAATAATTAATTTTTTTGTTCAAAGATTTATCTCTTCGGATGACAATTTAACTATTTTGTAGAAAATTCTTTTTTTGTTGTTGTTGAAAATCAACTTTTTTAACTGAAAATTGAACTATTGCAGTTTCAGTAGAAAATTAATCTTTTTTAGTTTAAAATTCGTCTGTTTGAATAAAATTAATCGTTTTTGGTCTGACGTTTTTACTATCTTGTTGAATTTTTGTTTGTTTGAAAATTAAATTTTCAACTAAATTTTAACTATTTGATTTTTAGTTGAAAATTAATCTTTTTTAGTAGACAACTCATACATTTAGTCAAAAATTTGATTTTTTGGTTGAAATCAACCAATTCAATTGAATTGTTTTTTGTTAGAAATATCAGCCATTACATTTTTAATTGAAAATTAGCATTTTTGTTGAAAATTTAACTATTCCATTTTTAGATACAAATTTGTCTTTTCTGGTTAAAAAATAAAAGTTTAACTACTTTATTAAAAATGTATTTTTTGGTTGAAGGTTAATTCTGTCAGTTAGAAATTCATCTCCTTAATAAAAAATTCAACTATTTTGTTGAAAATTAATATTTTTGGTTAAAAATTGAACTATTTCAATTTTATTTAAAATAGTATCATTTTCAGTTAAGAATTCAAATTGTACTTGGTTCGAAGTTGAAATACTTTGTTAAAATTTTTATAAATAAACAAAATTGAGGAAAAAAATGGTAATTTTTTCTATTTGACATTACCGGTGTTCGTCAACAATAGAAAATTATTATAATCAACTACAGTTCATAGACTTGCATTAGATAAAGATATTTCATCAAGATACAATAAACAAATAAAAATTTATAAACAAATTATTTGTTCAAAGCGTGTTTTCTATAACTTTCAATAATTTTACGTTTTTTCGAGATATATTGCAAGAAATTTTGATGTCGGTTTAAAAAAAATTAGGAACCTCATTATAATTTCAGAAAATTTCATAATTTGTTGATAAACATAATTTTTTAAACAAATATAATTAACAAAATTAATCATTCAGGCATTTGTCAAAGGAAAAATTCATTTTTTTCAACGCCAGTCCTATTAATTGGGACTTTCATGATAATTTTAGCAATATTCATAATTAGTTGATAAAGTTTATGTTTTTTTAAAAATTTCTTAAACAAATGCATTATCCTATAAGATTCTTGAGAAATTTAAAAAAAGATTTTTGAATATTTCAGATGTGTCAAAAAAGATGCTAGAAGATTTAAACAAAAAATTATTTTATACGATTTTACAAAATATCAGAAAAAATTTCCGAAAATGTTTCCAAGTCCTTAAATATTCCTAATCTATTAAAAATGACTTAAATTATCCCAGGAATTTTAAGAAAATTTGTTGTTTCTCTTGAAAACTTTCGAAATTCTTTTAAAGCTTCTAAAATTGAATTTTGAAATTTAAAAAAATCTGTTAGAGTTTCAAATTCTTTTTCAATCTTTTCAATTCTACTAAATATTTTACGAATTTACTGGATTTTTTTTCGTCGCTTAAAGTGATATAAAAAATAATCATATAATACAATAATAAAAATAAATAATAACAATATATAATCATATCTTTTCGAAAATATATATATATAATATAATATCCTCCTTTTTGCCGATAAGGAAGTTTTTTTTCTTATCATCAAAGAAACTCACAGTGTTTAGAATAATACATTAATAAATAATAATAACTCAACATTTATCTTCAAAATCACCTATAGAATAAAAATGAATGATTACTTTTTAAATATCGCCCCCATAAGTCTGTTTTATAGTGTTCCAAAAATGTAAAAAATTGGTTTTTGCGAGTCGCGGTTTTTTCCGAATTTTTCAACTTATTTTCAAATTTTTAATTAGAGGAAAGTAATAGTTGATTCGAGTTACCAAAAATAATTGTTTAAACAATTTATTATTATTTTTAATAATACTCTCTTTGAATAATGCTAGAAAGTTGCGGGATTTTCTTAAATATTGAACTTTTTGACAACCTTTCTCTCAGAGCGTGGTAATAATTATTAAAATTTAACAAACCTAATAATTTAAATAAAGTATTATTGTTCAGTACTATCTTGTTCTGTAGTAATGCCAGATAGTGCGGGTTTTTCTGCAAATTTTCAACTTTTTGTCCCCTTTTTACTTAGTGAGATAATAATTAATGCAAATTAAAAAAATAATTGTTCAAACAATTTATTATTTTTTACAACTATCGTCTCTTAGATAATTTCTAGAAAGTTGCGTTTTTTTTTAAATTTTGACCTTTACTTTGGCGTTTTAGTTATGAGCTAATAGTAAATAAACATTATGGAGAATCAAATAATTTTTTTTTTTTTTTCAAATGTTTCTGAAGTCTTCAAAAATCTTTGGAATCTTTAAAACCTTATGTACAACGCCTTTGCGAAATATTTTGAATCTTTGTGAATTCTTTGTGAGATCTTTTAAATCTTTGTGAAATCTTCTGTAATCTTTGAACTCTTTTTGAAATCTTTGAAATCTTCAAAAATATTTGGAATATTAAAATCTGATGTACAATGCCTTTCTGAAATCTTTGAAACCTTTGTGAAATCTTTTAAATCCCTGAAATCTTCTGGAACCTTTTGAAATCTTTTAAATCACTGTGAAATCTTTAAAATCCTTTAATTTTTTTTGTGAAATCTTTCAAATCCTTGAAATTTTTTCAAACCCTTTTAAAATCTTTGTGAAATCTTCAAAAATCTTTGGAATCTTCAAACCTGATGTAAAACGCCTTTGTGAAATCGTTGAAAATCTTTGTGAGATCTTTGAAATCTTTGTGAAACCTTCTGTAATCTCTGAAATCTTTTTGAAATCCTTAAAAACATTAAAATCTTTGTAACATTTTTTGAAATCTTTGAAAAAACTTTAAAAATCTTCGGAATCATTAAAACCTGGTGTACAACGCTTTTGTGAAATCTTTAAAATCTTTGTGAAATCTTCTGTAATATTTGAAATATTTTTTAAAATCATTAAAATCCTTAAAATCCATGGAATATTTGTGATATTTGTTGAAACTTTAAAAAAAAATTGAATCTTTAAAATCTGATGAACAACGCCTTTGTAAAATCTTTGAAATCTTGCAAATCCTTGAAATATTTTTAAATCTTTCTGGAATCGTTTGAAATCTTTTGAATCAGATGCGCACACCTTTGTGAAGTAAAATAGTTAAACTTTTAGCTATATAGTTAAATTTTCAAGAAAAAAAGACGAAATTTTTAAAAGACAGCTAGGTTTTAAACAAAAAAGTCAATTTTCAACCAAGAAAGATGAATTTTCAACGAAACAGTTGAATTTTCGATCAAAAAAGATGACTTTTGAAAAAAAGTTGAATTTTCAATAATATAATTAAATTTTCGACAAGATAGTTGATTTTCAACCAAATAGATGAATTTTCGACTAAGAAAGTTAAGTTTTTAATCAAAAATAGACCATTTAAATTTTCAGGTTAAAAAATTGATTATCAGTAAAAAAAAAAGAATTTTCAACCAGTTCAATTCAACCAAAAGAAGAATTTTCAATCAAACAAGATGAATTTTTACCCAAATAGTTCAGTTTTCTATCAAGAAGATCAATTTTCCACCAAAAAAGGCGAATTTTCAACAAAATTGTTGAATTTTTTGGCCAAAAACACGAATTTTCTACAACAAAAAAGTGGAATTTTCCACAAAAAAGTTTTCTACTAAAATAGATAAAATTTCATCCAAAAAGATGAATTTTCAAGCAAGAAGAACTTTCTGCCAAAGCAGTTGAATTTTCAAACCGAAAATATTAATTTCCCACAAAAAAGTTAATTTTCTATCAAATATTATGTACCACAAGTTCTGAAGTTCAAATGAACGAAATATTTCCCCCCAATTCTATTTTATCCATACATATTGTTCCAACTACAATTTAAAATATGCATTATAATTTTGTTTTAATAATATATTATTTTCAATATAAATTAACAAACAATTTAGCACTTTTTCTAGTTTCCAAAGTCAATAGTAAACTTTTCACTTGAAGTGAGTTAATAATTGATTCAATTTAGCAAAAATAATTAGCAAAACGAATTATTATAATTTATAACTATTTTCTTCTTTGTAAATGCTAGATAGTTGCGGTTTCTTCTAACATTAATAATTTTTTACCAACATTTTACTTATTAAGGTAATAAATAATGCAAGTTCACAAACATAGTTGCTTAAACAATTTAATATTGTTTATAACTATCTTTTCTTAGATAAGTGCTAAAACGTTGCGGTTTTCCCTAACCTCATAAGGTTTATGTGCACCTTTTACTTGAAGTGAGATAATATTTAATGAAATTTAACAAGAATAATGGTTCAAACAAATTATTATTGTTTATAATTATTTTTTTCTATAGTAATGCTAGATAGCTGCAGTTTCCTATGAAGTTTTCCACTTTTTGTCTACTTTTTAATTAGAGTGAGGTAATAATTAATTTAAGTTAACAATCATAATTGGCTGAACCAAATTATTACTGTTCATATCTATATTCTCTTAGGTTAATACTACAAACTTGCGGGTTTTTTTTTCTAAATTTTCAACTTTTCTCTGACTTTTAAGTTAGGAATAAATAATAATCCTAATTTTAATTTTAAGAAAAAGGCTCCCAGTTATTACTTTTACAATTATTTTTGTGAACTTGAATTAATCATTACTTCACCCTATTTCAAAAGTGGACAAAAAGTTAAAATTTTCAGAAAAAACGGCATCTATCCAGTATTAATATAGAAGAAGATAGCTATGAACAATAATTATTTGTTCAAACAATTATTTTTGCTAAATTAAATTAAATATGAACTCACTCCAATCAAAAAGTCGGCCTTATTCCAGTTGAAAATTGAACTATTTTGGTTAAAAATTCAACTTTTTCGTTAAAAATTCGTTTTCTTTGTTGAAATTAATCTTTCAACGGAAAACTTAAATATTTCATTTTTGGTTGTAAAATTATCTTGTTAGTTTGAAAATTCATGTATTTTGTTAAAAATTTGTCTTTTTTGGTAACAAATTAATTTTCTTGTTTTTAAATTCTACTAATTAGTCGAAATTTAAACTACTTCGTGAAAAATTCATGTTTTCTTTTTAGATGCATTAATTTATTTGAAAATTGAACTATTTTGGTTAAAAATTGTACTTTTTTATTAAAAATTCGTTTTTTATGGCAAAAAATTAATTTTTCAAATTGTAAATGTAACTATTTTATTTTAGTCTTATTCGATAGAAAATTCAATCATTCTGGTTGAAAATTCAACTATTTTGTTCAAAGTAATTCTTTTTGGTTGAAAAGTAAGTTAACCATTTGGTTAAAATTTCATATATATTGTTGAAAATTCAACTATTTGGTTGAAAATTCATGAATTTTGGTTAAAAATTAGTCTTTTTTGGTTAAAAAAATGTATTGGCTTGAAAATTCATAGTCCTGGTTGAAAACTGAACTATTTTGGCGAAAAATGTAACTATTTTGTTAAAAATTTGTTGTTTTTTTTCATGGCAAAAAATTAATTTTTTAACTCGAAAATGTAACTATTTTGTTTTTGATTTTTTTTGGTTGAAAATTAATCCTTTTGGTTGAAAATTCGACTATTTGGTTAAAAGTTAATCTATTTTGTTGAAAATATATTAAAATTTCATATATCAGGTTGAAAATTCAATTGTTTGTATAAGAGACAGCCTTTAAGATATTAATCTTAAAATTAGAATAATTTGCAATTCTATACATATTTTAAAAATTAAATAATTTTCAATTTCAACTCTTCAAGTTGGCATAAAATTCAATTGTTAATCTTTGAAATAAAAAAGTTCTAAACATTGACAAGTTCTAGTAAAAATTATGCAAATTTTCGGTTTTAAAATTTAAAATTCTGCAATTTTTATGATTTACATGAGAATTTTCTTGAACTTAGAAGATTGAGAATTGAAAATTTGACTTTCAAAATCATCCAAATTTAGGAATTTTCATTTATACATCTTTAAAATTGAAGAGATTTCAATTGAACGTCTTTAAACTAGAAGAATTTTTCATTCTAAATGGCAAAATTGAAGATTTTTAAATTGTAAATCTTAAAAATTGCAGAACATTAAATTGTAAATCTTCAGCGTTGAAGAGTTTTCAATTTTGACAGTTAGCAATTAAAAATTTCTACAATTTTGATGATTTACATTCGAAATTTCTTCAGTTTTGATGATTTGGAACTTAAAACTTGACTTCTGATATCCAAAATCATCCAAATTTATGAAAGTTTTTGTATACATCTTGAAAATAGTAAAATTCAAGAGTTTTCACTTGTAACTCTCTAAAATTGTAGAACATTGAAATTTAAATCTTCGAAATTAAAAAGTTCAATGATGATAAATGATAAATGATGAGTGGTGAGTCATGAGCGATGAGCGAAGAGTGATGAGTGATGAGTGATGAGTAATGAGTGATGAGTGATGAGTGATGAGTGATGAGTGATGAGTGATGAGTGATGAGTGATGAGTGATGAGTGATGAGATTTTCAGTTTTTTTCATCAAGATTCATAAACCACAGCACGATTTGAAGTTAAGGCACAAAATATGAGAAATTATCGGCGACCGATAGCGTTGATCGCCGACTGAAACATGACGCAGACACGCTTGGAAATTTTTTGTCATATCTTGGGAACCCGTGAAGACTGTTCAAGAGTTATTGACTTAAATTAAAAATAAGACTTGAAAGACTATGTGCTATGAATTTCAGATTTTTTCTACAATTTTCATCGGTCAAACCATGAGTTGAAGTCGAGGTGAAAAACTAGATATTTTGAATTTCAAGTCTTTTTTTTTTAATTCAAGCCAATAAAACTTAAAAAATCTTTACGGGTTCAATTTGTTATATCTTGATATTCCAAAAAATATTTTATAAAAAAAATTCTGTGGAGGGTTCGGTTATTTTTGAAAAAATTCGTCTTTTCTGCTTGAAAATTAAACTACTTGATTAAAGGTTGAACTAATTTTTTTTTAAATCAGGGGTTTGGTTGAAGATTCATAATTTCAGTTGGAAATTCATCTCTTTAGTTGAAAATTAACTTTTCTGCTGGCAATCTAACTCTTTTAATGAAAATTCGACTTTTTGGTTTGCAAGTGGCAGAAAATTCGACAATTTTTGTTTGAAAATTATTTTTTTGTTCAAAATTATTATTTTCTGTGAAAAAATTCCACCATTTGGTTGAAAATTCATGTGTTTTGTTAAAAATTTAACTATTTTGGTAAACAGTCCAACTATTGGTGGAAAAGTAACTTTTTTGTTGAAAATTAATCTTTTTGGCTTCAAAAATACAACTGTTTGGTTGAAAATTGTGACTGAAAAAAGTTTAAAATGGGTTAGATTTTTCCTAAAATGTTTTCAAAATTCTGCAAAATACAAAAAATTGCGTTAAAATCTTCCGGATTCAATTTTGGAAATATTTTGAAATAATTTTCAATTTTATCTTAAAATTAATTTTTCAACGTAAAAAATCATTTTTTGAAAAATTAGACAATTTTTTTAGTCTTGCAATATTCAAAATTTTTTCTTTAAAATCTTCTACATTCTTTTTCAAAATCATTTTTTGAAATTTTTTCAAAACTTCTTAATATCATTTAAAGTGTTTCGAATTTCGCATAATTTTTTTGTTAACTGAAAAATGTAAAAAGTTACTTTAACATCTTCCAGATTATTTTTTGACAATTTTGGAAATCTTTTGAAATCTTTAAAATGAAGTTTTTATTCTCTTGAAACCTTTCAAAATTAATAAAAAGGTTTTTTTCAAAATCTTCAAAAATCTACATGAAAAGGAATTTTTTAAACTGAAAATGTGACTAGTTTAAGATTCATCATTTTAATTGGAAATTCATCTCTGGTTGAAAGTGTAACTACTTTGTTAAAATCAATTGTTTATATTAAAAATGTAACTATCCCAGTAGAAAATTCAACTATTTTACTGAAAATCCGTTCTTTTTTTTTGGTTAAGAATTAGATTTTTAACAGAAAATTTAATCATTCTATTTTTGGTTGAAAATGTATCTTTTTTTTATGAATGATCGTTTTCTTTGAAATTTTAGCTTCTTGTTTAAAAATGCTTATTTTCTGTTAAAAATTAAAAATTAAAATTATCATTTTTATTGAAAATTCATCTTTTAGGTTGGAAATAAAATATAATAATACGCACTGACTTGACCAGCTGTTTGCATACGACTTGACCAACTGTTTGCATGGGACTCGACCAGTTGAGCTTCTAACCGTAATCGACCAGCAATGGCCATCAGCTGCATTTCCCCTGTGCGGATTCAGATTCTTCAGCAGCTCAACGTATGTGGTACTCAAGGTAAGCTGCTGCATGTTGGCGCTGATTGAAAACTGACCCAGCCTTTACGAAGTCAGTTTTCGGTCAGCGCCAACATCTCGACG
Organism: Andricus grossulariae; assembly: GCA_011634705.1. Taxonomy (NCBI): domain Eukaryota; kingdom Metazoa; phylum Arthropoda; class Insecta; order Hymenoptera; family Cynipidae; genus Andricus; species Andricus grossulariae. The sequence continues at coordinate 248,589,577 of JAABKJ010075445.1, forward strand.
GTTTTAATTTTCTAAATCCACGGGTCCAGGGGTTGGACAAACGAAGCCTGTGAGGTGCCGGTAAACTAAACGAACATGGATCCCGTAGTCAGCGTTTGATTGAAGGACTCAAAAGTATTGTCTCGGTGCAGCGTTCTAACTCGCCAAAGATAGAACGAGCGTACCGTACCTTCCGGCGAAACAGCTCCTTCCCGATAACCCGTGCCCCGTGAAATGAGTGCGGTACCGCAGTTACCACTAAACTGAATGGGTCGCACAGCTCCCCAACCGGCATTCCAATAAGAAAGATCCGCGATTACCTGCTCGTCTACCTTAACCTCCAAACGCCCGTCACAAGGGGCAAGTTCAGCTTGGTCGGTGCCAGGTAGCGTTGGAAGGAAGAGCCGTCCAGGATATAAGTCGTGCTGGAGATAACCTAAACGGTCGAAACCAAGCGGCGCAGCAAGTGGCCACGCCCTACATTGCTCCTCCATTAGCCCGTCTAGCTCGGGCGGCGCGAAAATAGTTGTCGTGCTTAAGGGTTCAGAAGACGCACTGCGAAGCATCCGACCATTGGCCCAGAAATCCTCCAGATGTGCTGCTAAGTCAGTGTCCTACAAAAAGGTTAATTTTTCACAAAATATATAAATTTTCAAACAGCTAGTTTCATTTGTAAATAAAGAATACCAATTTTCAACCAAATAGTTGAATTTTCATCCAGAGAAGATACATTTTCCACCAAAAATAAAATGATCAAATTTTCTGTTACAAATCTAATTCTTAACCAGAAAAAAACAACGGATTTTCAGAAAAATATCAGTTAAATTTTCTACTGGACAAATTAAATTTTCAGTTAAAAAAGTCAAATTTTCATTCAAATTGTGGAATTTTATACAAGAAAAGATCAATTTTCAACCAAAAATGGATATTTAAATTTTCAGTTGAAGGAATTAATTTTCAACCAAACTGACGAATTTCCAACTGAAATAATAAATCATTAACTGGAATAGTTGAATTTTATACCAAAAGATGTATTTCAACCAAAAAGATTCATTTTCTACAAAAAAGGTGAATTTTTCACAAAGTACATAAATTTTCAAACAAATAGTTTAATTTCTGAATAAAAATATAAATTTTCGACTAAATAGTGGAATTTTTATCCTGAAAAAATACGTGTTCAACCAAAAATAGAATGATTATATTTTCTGTTAAAAATCTCATTCTTAAAAACAACAAAAAAACGGATTTTCAGAAAAATATCAGTTAAATTTTCTACTGGAATAGTTGAATTTTCAGTTAAAAAAGACAACTTGTCCTCCAAATTGTTGAATTTTGAACAAGAAAAGATCAATTTTCAATCAAAAATGGATATTCAAATTTTCAGTTAAAGAACTTTTTTTCAACCAAACTGATGAATTTTCTACTGAAATTATGAATCATCAACTGGAATCAAATAGTTGAATTGTCAAGTAAAGAGATAGATGTTAAACTAACCATGGAATAATTAAATTTTCAGTTAAGAAAACTCATTGTCAACAAAAAAACAAACGAGTTTTCAAAAAAATAGTTAAATTTTCAGTCAAAAAAATTAATTTGTAACCAAAGAAGACGAATTTTTAACAAAATAAATGAACTACCAAACAAATAATTGAATTTTCAACTGAAAAAGATACATTTTTCACCATAAATACAATAGTTAAATTTTCAGTCAAAAAAATTTATTCTCAATAAAAAAAAACGAATTTTTAACGAAATAGTAGAATTTTCAACCAAAGAAAAGAATTTTTAACCAAGACGATTGAATTTCTAAAAAAAAAAAATTTTCAACAAACTATACGAATTTCCAACCCAATTGTTGAAATTTCAACCAAAAAGATTAATTTTTACAAAAAAATATTAATTTTGACAAAATACATGAATTTTCAACAAAATTTTGAATTTTCAAAGGAATTTTCAACATAATAGTTCAATTTTCAACCAATGAAAAGAATTTTTAACCGAAAAGGTGAATTAGCCATCAAAAAGATTAATATTCTGCCACAAAGGACAAAGTTTCAACAAAATACAGAAATTTTCAATCAAATAGTTGAATTTTCAAGTAAAGAGATAGATATGAAACCAAACATGGAATATTTAAATTTTCAGTTAAAAAAAATTAATTTAAAAAAAAGAAAAATAAGAATTTTCAGTTAAACAAATTAATTTTCAACCAAAAAAGACGATTTTTCAACGAAACAGTTGAATTTCCAACCAAAGAAAAGAATTTTTAACCAAGGCGATTAATTTGTATAAAATGTCATACAATTTCACGGTTCTTTATAATATTTTAATGTATTTTAAAGAATTCATTCACAAGAACCCTAAATTATTACTAATTGATTCAGAATTCGTTTATTATCTCTTTCGAATTTTTTTAATTTACCTGAATTCTTTTATATTAAATCAGTTCCATTTAGTTAAATGGATATTTTTTAAGTTTTCAGTTTGTGTTTAATTCGTCCTGAAGTGTTTTAAACTCATTTTTTAATTCTTTGACATTTTATAAAATTTTTTTAAATTTTCTTGCGAGACTACTAGTAATTTCAAAATTTAACTATTTGGTTGGAAACACGTTTTTTGTAGTTGAAGATTCAACTATTTTGTTGAAAGTGCCCTAGTTTTGATGAAAATCATCTTATTTGGTAAAAAATTAATTTCCTTTACGTTACAAATTCAACTATTCCAGTTAAAGATTGATCATTTTAGTTGCAAATTCTTCTTCTTTTTTTTAAATTTAACTACTACACGGAGAGAAATCGATATAGATTAATATCTCGGACTCCGTTCAAAATTGTATCTTTTAGTGAAAATCAACCTGTCTGTTGAAAATTCAACCATTGCTGTTACAGTCTCATCATTTTAATTGAAAATTCAGTAGCTTGGTGGAAATTTTTTTTTCGACTGAAAATATGTATGTATGCATATGTATTCATGTATGCTTCTATCGTAAGCGGGTACTTATATTTATAAGCGGAAAAAATGCGAAAATTGTTTGGTAATTTCCTAGGCAAAATTTAGTAGACACCCTGTAAGAGATTTTTTTAGGATTTTGAAGTTTTTTCGCCTTGATTCTCAAAGTTGTAGAGTAATATTTAAAAAAAATGTATTCTCTTGAAACTTTTCAAAATTTTTGAAAAACTAAATTTCATTTCAGTATCTTCAAAAGTCCACATTTCCTAAGTTTTTTCACATTTTTCCAAATTTAAAATCATTTTTGAATATTTTTTGAAACTTCTAAATATGTTTTAAAATTATTCGAATTTTTCCTAAAATTCTAAGAAATTAAAATTCTTTTTTGAAAATTTTGGGAATCTTTTGAAATTTTTTGAAATTTTGTTAAATATTCTCTTAATCTTCAAATTTTGAATTTTAAAAAAAATTTTTTTAAAACTTCTAAATATCTTTTGAAATGATTCGAATTTTTTCTAAAATTCTGAAACAATTCTACAAAATTAAAAAAACTGCCCTAAAATCTTCCAGATTTTTCTTTTTTCTTTTTGTAAATTTTTTGGAATGTTTTGAAATCTTTTTAAATATTCTCTTAAAACAAATTTTGTAAAATAAAAAATCATTTCAAATTGTCCGAGAAATATTTAAAAAGAAATGTATTCTCTAGAAACTTTTCAAAATTGTTTAAAAACAAAATTTTATTTCAGTATCTTCAAAAGCCCACTTTTTTTTAATCTTTTCATTTTTTTGTATTTTTTTTATTGTGAATATTTTTTTAAATGATTCTAATTTTTCCGAAAATTCTAAAAAAATTGTACAAAATTAAAAAAGTTGCCTTAAAATCTTTCGGTTTCTTTTTTGAAAATTCTCTAAATCTTTTGGAATGTTTTGAAATCTTTTGAAATATATTCTCTTGAAATTAATTTTTTTAAATAAAGTATCACTTTAAATATTCCTAGGAATAAAAATGTTTAGTTGAATATTCCGTCATTTTAGTTGAAATTTCATCTCTTTAGTTAAATATTAGTTTTCTTAATTGAAAATTTAATTTCAATTTTTGGTTGAAAATTTATCTTTTTTAGTTGAAAACATGTATTTTGCTGGAAATAAGTATTTTTTTGGGTAGACAATTTATCTTCTTGGTAGAAAATTCATCTTTTTGGTTGAAAAATCAACACTTGGTTAAAAGTTAAAATTTTTTGTTAAAAATGCATTGTTTTAACTGATATAATGGAAATTTTTTTTTAATTGAAAATTAATTTTTAAACTGAAACTTTAACTAATTTAGTTGAATATTCCATCATTTCTGTTGAAAATTCATCTCATTGGTTGAAAATCAATGTTTTCAACTGCAAATTTGACTATTCAATTTTTGTTTGAAAATTGAACTTTTTTAGTTGAAAGTTCATCTTTTTAGCAGAAAATTAATCTTCTTGTTTGAAAACTCCCCATTTTGATAAAAATCCAACTATTTAAGTTGAAAATTCATCATACTAGTTAAAAATTAATCTTTTTGGTTGAAAATTACACTATTTTGTTGAGAATTGACATTTTGTTTGTTAAAAATTGATTTTTTATTAACTGTTTTAATTGAAAATTTTTTTTCGTTGAAAATTAATTTTTAAACTGAAACTTTAACTAATGTAGTTAAATATTCCATCATTTTAGTTGAAAATTCATCTCTTTGGTTGAAAATCAATTTTCTCAACTGAAAATTTAATTTCAATTGTTGGTTGAAAATTTATCATTTTTAGTTGAAAACTTATGTATTTTGTTGGAAATTAGTATTTTTTGGGTAGACAATTTTATTTTGTATTTTGTTAATGGTTGTTTGATATTTTTTTAGCGCAACATTATTTTATAAATTGAAAATTGAACTGTTCCATTTTTTGTTGAAAATTGATTTTTTTCAATTAAAAATTAAACTATTGGTTTAAAAATACATGTATATTGTTTAATTGCCATCTTCTGGGGTTAAAAATGGAACCAATTTGTATGAAATAAGTTTTTTTGCTGAGAAATTAATTTTTCATAGGAAAATTCAACTATTTCTTTTCTGATAGAACATTAATCTTCGAAGATAAAAATTCAGCTTTGTTTGTTGAAAATTTTTGGTTGAAGATTCAGAATTCCGGGTAGAAATCCATTTCCATTTTAAAAATTTGGTTTTATTTTTTACTTAGATAATTAACCTTTTTGGTTGAAAATTGAACTAATTGTTTCAAAATTGTACTGCTTTGTTTAAAATTCAAATTTTTCCATAGATTAATTATTTTAGTGAAAAATGTACATTTCTGTCACATAAGACCGTTTTAAAGCAACTACGAATAGTTTAAATGAAAAGTTTTAGGCTCCTCCATTAAAACAACATCTTTCGCTTAATTTTTAAACATTGATAATTATTATAATTAAATTAATAATTATTATTAAGAATCAATTCAGATTAAATTTGTATTCATTTTGGTCAAACTGAAATGAGTTTGGAAGAAAATAGCAAAAGGAATAAAATTCAGATTCAATCTCAAAAATTTTGATTTGCTTATCACTTGAAGAATGTACAAAAAATTATAGGTGCATTATATTATTATATTCACGAATAAAATTGAGAATAAACGCCAAAGACATGACATAAGTAAAAACAGTCTTTGGTTGAAAATTCATTCTTTTTATTGAAAATTAATTTTTTAATTGAAAATTTAACTATTCAATTCTTTGTCGAAAATCATCTATTTTGTTAAAAATTTGTCTTTCATTGGTATAAAATTCATCTTTTGGGTTGAAAATTCAACTATTTTCTTAAAAATTTAACTATTTCATTGAAAATTTACTTTTTCTTTGAAAATTCATGTATTTCTTAAAAATTAATCTTTTTTGGTAGAAAATTTACCTTCTTTGGTTGAAAATTCATTTTTTTTTTGTATTGAAAATTCATTTTTTAACTGAAAACTTAATTATGCTATTTTTCGTCCAAAAGTTATCTTTTTTGATAGACATTTAATCTTCTTGGTTGAAATTTGATCTTTTTAGTCAAAAATATAACTAGTTGGTTGAAAATTTATCTTTTTTTTTTGAAAATTTGTCTTTTATTGATATAAAATTCATCATAAAATGCATCTATTCATGTTAAACAAAAAAAAGGAATTTTCAACAAAATAGTTAATTTATTGAAAATTCGTTTCTTTTTTGTTTAACATGAATTTTTTTAAATGAAAATTTAACAATTCCATGTTTGGTTGATCACTTATCTTCTTCAGTTGAAAAATCAGTTATTTGAAATATTCTGTATTTTGTTGAAACTTAGTCTTTTGTTATAGAATTTTTATCTTCTCGGTGACTAAATTACCTTTTTGGTTGAAAATTAATTTCTTTGGTTGAAGATACATTTTTGGATTGAAAATTAATTTTTTTTTATCTAAAAATTTAACTATTCTATTTTTTTTTTTTTTTTAAATTCTGCTTTTTTGATATATATTCAATCACATTCCTTTAATAATTTAAATTTTTTTTGAAAATTGATTTATTTTGCTAAAAATTAATATTTTCTGATAGAAAATTAATCTTTTTGGTAGAAAATTCAATTATTTAGTTGAGTTATTATTTTTTTCATTACAAATTAATTTTTTTTAACTGAAAATTTAAGGATCACATTTTTTGTCGAAAATTTATCTTTTTGATAAACATTTAATCTTTCTTGGTAGAAAATTCATCAGTTTGGTTAAAACTTTATTTACTTTGCTCAAAATTTTTCATTCTTTTTGGTAGAAAATTCAGCTTTTAAGTTAAAAATTCAACTATTGGGCTAACATTTTTTTTTCTGTTCAAGATTTATTATTTTATTTAAAAATTGATTTCTTTGCTTAAAAATTCAACGTTTTTGTTGAAATTTTTTTTGGTGCAAATTCATTTTTTTAACTGAAAATTTAAATATTCCATGTTTGTTTGAACTCTTAATTCTTCAATTAAAAGTTCGAATATTTGGTTGAAAATGTTTGTATTTTGTTGAAACTTTAAATATTCCTTTAAAAATTCAAAATTTAATCGTAAATTTATTTCTTTTGTTAGAAATTGATGTTTTTTGATGAAAATTAATCTTTTTGACTGAAAATTCATTTCTTTAGTCAAACATTAGTTTTTTTATTATCAAAAATTAATTTTTTCATCTAAAAATTTAAGGATTGCATTTTTTGTCGAAAATGTAACTATTGGTTTTAACATTCCTTTAATAATTCAAAATTTGGTTAAAAATTGATTCATTTGGTGAAAAATTAATATTATCTGATAGAAAATTAATCTTTTTGGTAGAAAATTCAATTATTATTATTACAGAACTTTTCATTGTTAACTTTCAACATTGAAAAGTCTTGAATTTCAAAAATGAGTGGATAAAAATTCTTGAATTTGGATGATTTTGAAGATCAAAAGTAAAGTTTTTAATTTTAAATCTTCCAAATTAAGAAAACTTTGAAAGTAAATCATCAAAATCAGAAAATTTTGTATTGTGAATTTTCAAAATAAAAAACTCTTCAATATAAAAATATGTAAATAAAAATTATTCAATTTGAATGATTTTTAAGATCAAAAGTCAAGTTTTCAATTTTAAATCTTCAAACTTGAAGAAATTTCGAATGTAAATCATTAAAATTACTAATTATTTATTGGAAATTCAAAAAATTATAAACTTTTCTATTTTAAAGATAAATAAATAAAAATTCTTAAATTTCGATGATTTTGAAAATCAAAATTTAATTTTTCAATTCTAAATGTTTCAAATTGATGAAATTTCGAATGTGAATCATTATAATTACAGAATTTTTTATTGTAAACTTTAAACATTGAAAAGTCTTCAATTTTAAAAATGTGCGAATAAAAGTTCTTGAATTTGTACGATTTTGAAGAACAAAAGTAAAGTTTTCAATTCTAAATTTTACAAATTGAAGAAATTTCGAATGGAATTCATAAAAATTACCAATTTTTACTGTAAATTCAAAAAATTAAAAACTCCTTTATGTTGAAGATACATAAATAAATATTCTTAAATTTAGATGATTTTGAAAATCAAAAGTTATGTTTTCAATTTGAAATCTTTCAAATTGAAGAAATTTCGAATGTGAATCATCAAAATTACTAATAATTTCTTTATTGTGGATTTATTCATCAATATCTTAAGATGGTTGAGGAATTACAGAAATAAATTATGAACCATGTTCTTTTTAATTTTTTTTTTTTTAATTTAGAAAACCACTTTCAAGTTAATAAATAGTTGACAAATTTAGGTTAGAACCATCATAATTTTTCTATAATGAATTTCTTATAAGTGTTCAGCGATTCTACAAAAATCATTATATAAAATCATTATAAGATAATCAGTATGGAAATGAAGATTGTTGAAATATTGAAAGAGTTGATGCAAAAAATGAAAAGAGTACAATCAAATGATTTGTTTATTCAACGTTGATTTCCAAATACATTAAAAGGTTTCGAGGGGTTTCAAAGGGTTTCAACAAATTTCAAAACTTAAAAATTTTTTTTTATGTATTTCAAGGAATTTCATAGGATTGAAAGATTTCAAAGATTTATAGGGATTTAGAAGTTTTTTTAGATTACTTACTTTAATTTAATTTAAATGCTAGAGAATTTCCATAAATTTGAGGCGATTTCGTCAGATTTGAAAAAATTTCTAAACTTTTTGAAGAATGTTACAGGATTTTACCTTTTCCAAAGATTTGAAAGGATTAACGGGTTTTTTAGGGAACTGTTGAATTCTCAACAAAATATTATTCAGAACTTTCAACTCCAGAATATGATTTTTCAACATTAAAATTAATTTTTAACTAGTTAGTTGAATGTTCAATAAAAAAGTTGAATTTTCAGTTCAAAGAATAATTTTAACGAAAATAAAAAGAAATTTTAACTGAAATTATGAATCTTTAGACAACCAATTCAGTTTTAAAAAAGTAGCTTTACTTTTAACCAACTAGTTTAATTTCTTGAATATTTTGTTAATAATTCGTATTTTTTTGTTGAATTCACATATTAGAATTTTTTTAAATTAATTATTTAACTATTTTTTTTAAATTAAAATAATCATTTGAAAATGTGACTATTTAGTAGAAAATTAACTTTTTTTGTTGAAATATCACATTTTCGGGTTGAAAATTCAACATTTTTGTAAAAAATTCATATTTTTTCTCGAAAATTTAACAGTCTGATATAAAATTAAATTATTTGGTTGAAAATGAACAATTCTGTTAAATATTTATCTATTTGTTTGAAAATTGAAATATTTAATTGGAAATTTAATTATTTGGTAGAAAATTAACTTCTTTGTTCAAAAATCATATTTTTTGGGGTGAAAATTCAACTGCTATTTGGTTAAAAAAATCGTTCTTCAGTTTAATTCAACTATTTGAAAAATCGTTTTTTGTTTTTGAAAATTAATTTTTTGAACTGAAAATTTAACGATTCCATTTTTGGTTGAAAATTTATAAAAATGGAGTGGCTACATTTTCAGTAAAAAAGTAATAATTTGTAACAAAAAAAAAAGAATTTTCAATAAAATTGGTTTAATTTATGAAAAAAGCAAATAGTTGTATATTCATCCGAGAAGATGAATTTTTACCAAAAAAACACAAATTCAAAACAAAATAGATGAATTTTCAACTAAAAAAGAAATTTTCAACAAAAAATAAAATTGTTTAATTTTATGTTAGAGAAATATGTAACGAAAAATTAAACGTCTATCAAAAATTTTTCGACGAAAAATGGAATAGTTAAATTTTTAGTTGAAAAAATTAAAATAGAATAAAAAAAACTAATATGTACTTCAACTAAAATATCTGAAATTTGAACTAAATAATTGAATTGGCAACTGAAGAATGTTTATTTGCAAAAATTATTTCAGCTTTAAAACAAAAACAGTTAAAATTTTAAACGAAAAATATTGTAGATTCAAATTTTTATGATATATAATATATATATATAATAAATTCTAAAAAAAAAACAGTAGAACTCAACAAAGAAAAAAAATTTTCAACAAAATAGTTGAATCCTCAGCCAAATAGTTAACTTTTTTCACTAAGAAAGATCAATTTTTAACAAAAAATACAAAAGTTCAAATTCCTATCAACGAAATTGATTTTGAAACAAAACTTTCAAAATAAAATAATTTAATTTTCAACCAAATAATAAAATTTCTTACAAAAAAGATCAATTTGCAACAAATTACATTTTTTTCTAAAAAGATAATTTTTCAATAAAAAATGGAAAACTTGAATTTCAAGTCACCAATTAAATCAGCCATTTTGATTGATTTATTCCGTATCTTTCAATGTATTCATCAGTAAATTATTGTTAATTTTAATAATTTATCAAACATGTAGTAAAATTACTATTATTACTATTTTTACTATTACTATTATTACTAAATGTTGAAAATTTTTTTTTTTTTAATCTGGTTTAATAAAGAATTTTGTTTTGGAAATAATTTTGCAATTTTATTATAGCACGCAAATATTGACTGAAAATCAGTGATTTCAAATGACTGGCTCGGTCAGCAAAATTGACTGATTCATTGGTTGAAACGACTCTCTTAGCAGTAGAAATTACTGATTCTTCAGGCGGAGCATGAATGACTGATTTAAATTTAGAATGTAGACAACCAATGAAAAAAGACTAATTTTCACCCAAATTGTTGAATTTTGAACTAGAAAAGATCAATTTTCGACTAAAAATGAAACAGTTAAATCAGTTAAAGAAATTAATTTTCAACCAAACTGATAAATTTTCAACTAAAATGATGATTCTTCAACTGGAATAATTGAATTTTATGCCAAAAAGGTGAATTTTCAACCATAAAGATTAATTTTCTACAAACAAAAGACGAATTTTCCACCAAGTACATAAATTTTCAAACAAATAGTTTAATTTTTAAATGCAAAATATAAATTTTCAACCTAATAGTTTAATTTTCACAAAAAAAAAGATAAATTGATTTTCAACAAAGTATGTAGTTACATTTTCAACCCGAGATGAATTTTAAATTAAAATGATAAATTATTTTAATTTTAAATTGTTTAAAAATCCTTAAAAATCATAAAAATTTTATTTAAAAATCTTAAAAAATCTACATGTTGTTTTACCTTTTTTCAAATTTT
>JAABKJ010075445.1:248600706-248729069 GCA_011634705.1 Andricus grossulariae
ATTTCCTTAAACTCTTCCCGATTCATTTTTGACAATTTTGGAAAACTTTTTAAATCTTTTTAAATATTCTCTTTAAATTAATTTTTCAAAATTTTGCAAAAATTTGCAAAACGCAAACATTTATTTTAATTCATGACGTTCATTCTAAACACCCTTCAACACAACAGAGGAAAAAATTGCAAAATAAATTAATTTTTAAACAAATACTTAAATTTTCCACTAAAAAAAATAATTAATTTTTAACAAAAAATGGATATTCAACAAAATAGTTCAATTTTCAACCGATCTGATGAATAGTTGAATTTTAAACGAACAATATAAGTTTTCAACTCGGTTATAACCACCGCGATGCTCGGCCGCTACCAGGCGCGGGAACACGTGAATGCCGTCGCCCATGATGGTGAAATCATGAAAGCCGCCACGGTATTTCTGGCCACGGTATTTCACTACGCGGATACGCCGACGCTCGGCACCGTAGGTGGGGGTCAGTTCTTCCAGGCGAATCACGCCGTGGGCCACGCTGTGCACGGTTTTATCCAGGGACTCGGTGGTCAGGTCGTCCAGCAGCAGTACGGTGGCGTCATAGCGTACGAAGTAGTGCTTGATCGCCAGGATCTGCCGGCGATAGCGCAAGGAGCTTTGCGCCAGAAGGCGGATCTCAGACAGGCTGTCGACCACCACGCGGGTCGGCTTGACCCGTTCTACCACTTCAAAGATCTGGCGGGTGGCTTCACCCAGGTCCAGGTCGGAGGAATACAGCAGACTTTGCTGGTGATCGGCGTTGAGCAGGCTTTCCGGAGGGGTCAGCTCGAAGATATGAATATGCTCATCCAGGTCCCAGCCGTGGGATTTGGCACCCTGGCGCAGTTCGTGCTCGGTTTCGGACAGGGTGATATATAAGCAACGTTCGCCGTTCTGCGCACCGGCCCGCAGAAAATGCAGGGCCACGGTGGTTTTACCGGTGCCGGGTTCGCCTTCGAGCAAAAACACGTGGCTTCGCGATAGCCCCCCGGCAAGAATGTCATCAAGACCTTCGACGCCGGTGGCCGCCTTTTCACTCAACAGCTGTTTGGATGTACTCAAGAAGTGCCCTCAGGTCACGTACAAGTAGAGGGGCACGCCGAATGGGACGCGCCATATTCACTTGACCGTAGTGGCCACTGGCGGGATTTAATACTTATAAAGGTGTAATAGATTATGAAAATCCAACATTGTCTGTTAGTGACAGTCAAGCTAAAGGATTACTTTCGGTAATTGAAAAAAATGGAAAACACTTCCTTGAAGCTGCAAAAAAAGTGGATTTCAAGAAGATTTGTGAAATGCATTTCATTCTTCAAGAGGCTGCAAAGCAAAACGATAATAAGATAAACATTCACACTGTTATTCTTAATCATTTTCAAAACAACAAGCACTTTAAAACAGCAGAAGAGTTAAGAGCAGAATTGGAAGTTTTACGAGATCAATTAGACTTGGAAAAAGACATAAAAATCAATATCTTAACAAAAGAAGAATCGACGAAAATGGTTGCCTAATAAGGAAAATAGCTTTATTTTAAAGGTCTTTTGTGGTATAATTATTTAAATATTTGAGGGTTTTGTAATGTCTACTGAATTGAAATTTAAAATAAGTAAAGAAGATGTTACAAAACAATTAAAGAAAAATACAAAAACAAAAACTGAAAAAGACATGCAAAGGTCTATTGCACTGTTTGATTCTGCACTTGAAAAAATTACTTCTTTTTCTATCACTAACGAATTAGAAAAATTCAAGGAAGAAATGCTAGACAAAATAAATGCACAAAAAGAAAATATTTTAAAAAATTCTCATAATAGAGAAAAGATTGAGAGTGAACTTGTCTATTACATGTCTAAATTAATTGAACTTATTGAAAAAGGAATAAGTGAAAAAGAAGGTTTTTATATAAACCACAACACCTTTTACAGTGAAAGTATGTCATTTTCTTCAAGTCAAGCATACTATTCAAGTGGTTCTTTCAATATATCATCCTAAAATATTCGAAATCCTTTGAAATCCCAATCAAATTTTTAAAGTTTTTAAAAATTCCTTGGAATTAAAAAAAAACCCTAAGAAATTTAAAATTTATTGAAATTCCTTAAAATTATTGAATTTAATCGAAAATTCCTTGGAATATTTAAAAATATCTTTAAATATTTTAAATCCAATTCAAATTTCTTAAGCTTTTAAAAATGCCTCGGAAAATGAAAACAAAACCTAAGATCTCGAAAGTTATTTGAAATTCCTTAAAATTATTGAAATCAATAGAAAATTCCTTGGAATCTTTCGAAATATTCTAAAATATTCCAAATACTTTGAAATCTGAATAAAATGTTTAAAGCTTTTAAAATCCAATTCAAATTTGTACAGCTTTTAAAAATTCCTCGGAAATTTAAAAAAAATCTAAGATCTTGAAAATTATTTGAAATTCCTTAAAATTATTGAAATCATTTAAAAATTCTTTAAAAATCTTTTGAAATATCCTAAAATATTCCAAATTCTTTGAAATCCAATTCAAATTTTTAAAGCTTTTGAGAATTCCTTGGAATTAAAAAAAAAACCTAAGAAATTTAAAATTGATTGAAATTCCTTAAAATTATTGGATTTAATTGAAAATTCCTTGAAATATTTTAAAATATCTTAAAATATTCCAAATCCGCTGAAATGCCATTCAAATTTATAAAGCTTTTAAAAATTCCTCGGAAATAAAAAAAAACATAAGATCTTGAGAATTGTTTGCAATCCCTTCAAATTATTTAAATTAATTGAAAATTCCTTGGAATCTTTTGAAATATCTTAAAATATATCAAATCCTTCGAAATCCAACTACATCTGAAGTTGATATTTTTATCATCGAAGTTTAAATTTTTAGAGAATTCCTGTAGACGATGCATTTATCAATCTGGTGCATGACTAGGGACACCAAGGTCGTCGAAACTACATCTGAAGTTGATATTTTTATCATCGAAGTTTAAATTTTGAGATCATTCCTGTAGACGATGCATTTAACAACGTGGTGCATGACCAGGCACACCTGGGTCATCGTAACTACATCTGAAGTTGATATTTTTATCAGCGAAGTTTAAATTTTGAGAGAATTCCTGTAGACGCTGCATTTATCAAGCTGGTCTATGACCAGGTACCCCGGGGTCATCGTAACTACATCTGAAGTTATTATTTTTGTCATCGAAGATTAAATTTTGAGAGAATTCCTGTAGACGATGCATTTATCAACCTAGTGCATGACCAGATATACCGGGGTAATCGCAACTACATCTGAAGTTGATATTTTTATCATCGAAGTTTAAATTTTGAGAGAATTCCTGCAGACGATCCATTTATCAATCTGGTCCATGACCAGGTGCACCGGGGTCATCGTAACATCATGTGAAGTTGATATTTTTATCATCGAAGTTTAGATTTTGAGAGAATTCCTGTAGACGATGCATTTATCAACGTGGTGCATGACCAGGCACACCTGGGTCTTCGTAACTACATCTGAAGTTGATATTTTTATCAGCGAAGTTTAAATTTTGAGAGAATTCCTGTAGACGCTGCATGTATCAAGCTGGTGCATGACCGGGTACCCCGGGGTCATCGTAACTACATCTGAAGTTATTATTTTTGTCATCGAAGATTAAATTTTGAGAGAATTCCTGAATGTTCGAATATTTTTCTAATTAATTTATAGTGATTTGAATTTGAAATTGTTATTCTTTTTGAATTCGAGGGAATCTCGATTGATTTTAATGGTTTGAAGGAAGTTTCAAAGCTTTTTTTCCCCCTTGTAAACATCATGGCATTTTTAGGACTTTCTAACAGGTTCCAGGTAGTAAGTTAATGGTTTTCACTGAATTTTATAATAATGCTCGAATATCTTCCTAATCAATTTATAGTGATTTGAATGTGAAATTGTTATTCTTCTTAAATTCGAGGGAATAATCGATTCATTTCAATGGTTTGAAGGAAGTTTCAAAGCTTTTTTTTCCTTTTACAAATATCATGACATTCTTAGGACTTTTTAACAGGTTTCAGGGATTAATTTAATGGTTTTCACTGAATTTTTTTAATAATGATCGAATATTTTTCTAATTAATTTATAATGATTTAAATTTGAAATTGTTAATCTTTTTGAATTCGAGGGAATACTTGATTGATTTTAATGGTTTGAAGATAGTTTCAAAGCTTTTTTTCCTCTTATAAGAATCATGGCATTTCTAGGACTTTTCTACAGGTTCCAGGGATTCATTTAATGGTTCACTGAATTTTATAATAATGTTTGAATATTTTTCTAATTAATTTATAGTGACTTGAACTTGAAATTTTTATTCTTTTTGAATTCAAGGGAAATCTCGATTGATTTTAATGGTTTGAAGGAAGTTTCAAAGCTTTTTTCTCCTCTTATAAAAATCCTAATATTTTCAGGACTTTTTAACAGGTTCCAGGGATTAATTTAATGGTTTTCACTGAATCTTATAATAAAGTTCGAATATTGAATTGAAAATGTAGTAAAATTACTATATTGGAACCTTGGAATTTTGAGTTTTCAATTTAAAAATGTGTGAAAAGAGACTATTTTAACCATATTATTTGTAAATTTTAATCTTTTTATATAACGAAAAAACATCCTAATTTGGTTCACTCCAAAAAAGATGAGTTTTTTCTATTGTAAAAAAAAAAAAAAATTGAAATGTCTTGGATGACTTAATTAATATCGATACAGGTAAGTTTTGAAAAAAAATTGTCTTCACAATTTTTTTAAATTATAAATGTATCGCATCTATATAAATTATGTTAACTTATAGGTTATATATTACCTTGAAGAAGGCCTGCAACAAGGTCGAAACGTACGTTGGTATTTAATGAAATTGACGAATAAAGCATGATTCTTGACAACTGAATCCACTATCAATTTTAATGGACCGTATGAACAAAATAACACATTCATATATGAATTGACTTCTTCATTGATAACAACGGTCAAAGAAAATTTCACAGTGTGGATAATATTCCAATCACTGAACATAGATAATTATGAAAAAGATAACAATTCAAATAATTACTTCAAAAAACCCGATAAAATTGAACTTGGACATATTTTTCTTCTAACAAGTTGAAAAATCCCGGTCAAAAAAGTAAATTCACTGTTATTATGTAATTTTAAAATAATTAATAAGTATACGTGGACTTAACTTCGAGCGTGAATTTCTCCCAAAAATTGCATCCGTTCACTGATCAGGGCCATGGGGTGAATTCTGCTTCACTGTTGTTGTCCTTGTTTTTCTGCCCAATCCCTTTGTCACAGCAGAAATGATGTTACATGATGTTTGGCATTTCTAGTAGAGCTCTCGTATGACCTTCGATTATGACTCGACGATTGTCATAACGATCCTTGAGTAGTTTCCACGCGACCTCGTAATTGTTTGCCGACGTTTCAAGGGCTGCAATGACTTAAGCCGCTTCATTTTTGAAACACGATTTCAAATAGCGAAGTTTTTAAATCTCGGAGATTTTACTGTTATCGTGCACTATAGTCTTAAATGTGTCATAAAACCCGAGCCACGTATCGTAACTTCCGCGAAACTCTGGGAGATGTATAGTCGGTAATTTTATATTTGTTGCAAACTCTGGTTCGTTATTGCCATTCGTATGTGAATTGGAACCCGATGGGCTAGATAATCTTGAATTGGTGGACGCATTTAGAATATTAACAGAAATCTTTTTGAGTCTTCCAGAAAGGATAAAATAGCGATTTTCAAAACTGTCGCGCTCGCCTGCGTGTTTTCTAGTTTGTGATTCATCTGTGATAATTTCTAGACGCGTTTGAATTATCCCGAATTCCACCCAAGTTTCCTCGAGCCTTTTTAACCGACCCTCTGGATCTAGGGACTCAAGGTCCGTGTCGCTATTGAGAGCAGTTAAGACTTGTTCGTAATTTGTTAATAATCGCTTAATGTTACCGCGTTTGATGTTTAATTCTTTTATCTCTTCACTTACTTCAGGCATATTTAATAGATATGCAGTTCCGCACTGCGTGTAAAAACCGAAGCAATTTTACAAATAGGAATAAGATAAGACAGGAAATGATGGTTCGAAAAAAACTGGCTTACCGATGCAGGTCTGGGAGCTGGATCCTGGATTGATGCCGACGGGACGGGAACACATTGGATATATCCGTATAGACTACGTCTACCTGTCTGTGGTCGACCAAATGAGTTTCGATAGTCTGAAGAAATGTTATTAAATTAGAAGTGGTCGATCTTTGTGGAACAGAGCCGTATTGAGTTGTAGATAAGACAGGAGTCACGTAAGACCAAATTAATTCACTAATTAACTTTTCGAAGACCTTTGAAAAATTACTTAACAATGCAATTCGTCGATAGTTATCAACGAGAGATTTATCGCCATTTTTGAACACAGGGCACACTTTAGATAATTTCCAGGTATCCGGAAATAGCCCGGATGAAAAAGACATATTGTAGATAGCAGTTTGTGATTCCGAAAGTTCTTTAGCACATTCTTTTAACAGGAGACTCGGAATTCCATCAGGCCCGGAAGTAATTTTGTTGGGCATAGACTTTAATATGAGTGTTACTTGTTCACGTGAAATTCCGTCAGGTATAGTTGAGGAAAGTTTATACACATTGGAGAACAAAGTAGCAAAGAAGTCGACAATATCCTGCGGATTCTTAATTTCATTACCTTCAAAGATCATGATACTAGGTATCCTTGAAACTTTATTTAATTTGTTAACATGGGACCATAGAGTCGAGGGAGACTTGTTAATATCGTTTTCAACATCTGTCAAGTAAGTTTTATATCCCTCCTTAGTATTCCTTTTCAATTCCTTTCTTAGATGTAAAAATCTTTCTAAATAAATTGTGCTACCTGTTGACTTAAACTGAACTCTGGCTTTGTTCTAACAAGTAATGGTGCTGATAATTTTCTTAGTATACCATTTAGGGTATGATATCATACTAGGGTTTATCGAATTTTTGCTCTAGTGCCTTTTTTTCAACGAGATATTTCAAAATAAATTGCGCGTCAAATGCTTTAGCATTATGCGCAATGCAAATGAATTCGCTAAATTTATTTTGCTGCCTGGTGACTAATTCAACAAAATGCTCAACAGCATTTGTACCTTCAAAAATATGCTTTTGAAACCCACAATGTTGGCAAATCTCCTTCATATTTTTGTTCGTTATGCAGTCTGTGCAAACTCTCTGTTCTACACAGAGATTTGGTACGTGCATATTTTCATCAGGATCACCAGGCAGTTTTTCACATTGTTGTGTTTGAAAATCGTAAAAACAAAACTTATTAGTTGTTTATTTTTTACGGCTTTGTCCAAAATGGGTGAAATAAAACATTGGTGATCCGTACCACGAGTACATTTGCAGCTAGAGCAATATCTTTTTCCGGATTCATGGTTTCTTTCCACCCATGAATTAATAAAACGCGTGCAACCCGTGCAAATATGTAAAGCATTGCAAACGGATGTTTTTGCGGAAAAAGATTTTACCTTTACATGATTGTCAAAACATGTCTGCCCGTGAAAATATCTATAACAACCATTACATTTGATTTTCATAAAATGTGGATTTTCGCCATTGGTTACACAGGGGGTCATCGACAGGCAAGCAGCACATTTACTTGAGCATCTTGGCCCAGCAGGATTGAGATAACTCTTATTGTATGGAATGCAAAAGCCCTGGCTACTTGCAGCTGCCGTTAGATTCAAAATGGGGTAAAAATGGTTATTATCTAACATTATATTTAAATTGTGTGATACCTTTTCCCCTGTTTCGGTAATTAAATCAGTCCCATTGTAAAGACTGCTGCTTCAGATAAGTCAAGTCTGGCCTGCGATGATTTTCTCTGCACAAGTCTGCGTGGTATGTCGTGAAAATCCTCATCATCGGTAGAAGCATCAACCTTTACCTTAATTTCAGGAGGAGGATTATCCCCTCCACCTTCCTCAAAGAAGGAATCTAAATCTATATCTATATCAATCGTAGAGGAAGATGTAAAGGCTGATGCAGTAGGAACGCTTTCCCTACCCTTTCCCAGTTCAAGTATGCCTCTTTTTGCATTACGTTCTGCTCTCTTATGTATTTTTGTTTTGTTTCAGAGACATCTATGCTCGCGATTCCCAAGAGTCTCTTACCTCTCTGGTCAAGATAGAAGGCATGCTCTATGGCTGGAACCTTCTACTCCTTGGGACAGGAGCACCTAGACAAGTCAACGCACTTACAAGCGGCTATGTTCAATAATTCCGAGCAGTACTCTTTGAAGGCGGCAATTTTCTCATCCTTATTACTTTAAGAAGTTGTTTTACTCTTCAATAAATTTTTCAAATTAGTGTATTTTTCATGAAGATTTGTGAGACATTCCTTAATGCGCTGCTCTGAGACCATTGGGATAGAAGCAGATTCTCAAATAACTATCAGTTTGGAACGGACTTCGTCGGCAATGTCTCCGAACGAAGGCTCCTTGTCTTTTTCTGAAAGACAGCCCGTTTGCCTTCGAACCTCCTGACAACATCGAAGAACGTCAGGCCTCGTTGGCCAAACGTTCGGACCAAAATCTTTCGGAGGACCAAATATAGGGCACTGCACAAAGTCTCTCTTTGCGAATTTCGACATGCTGTGGCATAGAAACCAAAGAGGATTATTTGCCCTTTTCTCAAACTTAAAGTTTTCTAAAAGAATATTAGAAATTAAAATAATTGTTACTACGTAACATAACTGTTGACGTGTTCGTTCTCTGACAAGTCAAAATCGATAAGGTCACCCTGGAAATTGAGATGCTTATTACACAAACTTGTGTACCAGGGGCGGAGATTTTAATAGGACAGATTTTTACTGAAAATCTTCAAATAAGGTACGAGCGTATCGGAGATAATTTGAAATTCTATTCGACACCCCAAATCTGTTCAATCAAAGGTTGCCAGGAATTGGATATCGAAGTTGGGGACGTGATTGAACAAGACGCGCAAAAACTTCTTGGTGTTATAAAAGATTTCTCTGCATGCTTCGCGAACGATTCAAGTGATTTGAAAGCAATACCTAACGTGCAAATGAAAATCAAACTAAAATCGGATCAGGTGGTTGAACACATGCCTTACAGAATGGCAAAAACAGAAAAAAAGGAGATGAGAAATATCGTTCAGGGCTTATTGGAAAATGGTATAATTCAACCTTCAGTATCCCCATATTCTAGCCCCGCTTTATTGACCACTAAGAAAAATGGGATGAAGCGTATTTGCCTTGACTATCGCGCCCTTAATAAGATAACACAGCTCCACAAAAAAAATCGAGAAAATTACCCCTGGAGTCTGATTATGTCTATCATATGTTTTCGGGGTCGCTGAATTCAAATTCGGGGTCCGTTTGGCTCCACCACGTCAGATTTCGTCCCTAACCTAAAAAAACATGAAAATCGCTGATTTAAGGTGAAACATCATTCGTACCTATAAAAAGTGGTCATATCCTATGTTTTCGAAGGGTACCTTTCAAATCCTCTCCTGCCTCAGGGCCAAAGGTGAAGATCGGAATTGAGCGGTGGGAGCTTGAAGACGGTTACGTGAAGAGGAACAGTGACCTGGGAAAAATGGTAACCGGGAGACAAATTGGTCTTGGATTCAGATCACCCTCTTATTCAGGCCTTAGCGAGCGCCATCCTGAAGCGTCTCTAGTTCACGGGCGCTTTTTGGGATTCCTTAGAGCGATCTCGCGTTAGTAGTTTTAAGCCATTTTCGTGTAAGTTTATTGTAGCTCTTCAGGCTGTAGTTAGTTGTAAGCTGTTTTCGTGTAGCTCGACATGCATTAGTTAGTTTAAGCTTTTTCGTGTAGTTTTAGAGTGTACAGTTAGTTGTAACTTCAAGACTTTCTTTTCTTTTGCCTTAGCTGCCTAATTTGCAGCAGTAAGACTGAGCATTCTACGTTCAAAAATTTCGAATTTCTTTGATTTGAGTCGGATAACTCATTAGATAGGACTAAAGTCTAATAAGGAACACTGGATTATCACTGATTTAAAATCGGCTATGACCGAAGTCAAAGAGTTATATTAGTTCAACAGAACTAGATTAACTAAATTCAAGAGCAAATAGCAGATCAATTATTATCATAATTCTTTTTTTTATCACAAGTTACCTGGAATTCTCAGGCTTATTTCCAAAGCTTTATTTCATCTATTTTGTTTCTTTCTTTTTTGTTGTTGTCGAGGATTATTATTCGAGATACCTTATAACGACACTAAACCATAATCGATTGCAAGAACACTCAACACAATTATGCTCTTGAACTTGATGAACAATCTGGAGGTCAGATTGGTGACGTGAGACTATCTAGATTATCAAACTGACTATCTAAATTTTGACACTTCAAGTTTGACTATCCATTTTTCTCCGTGTAGATACCACACGAGTTGTGCTAATTGATAAATTTATGTATCGAGATGGTTATATATATGGTTATATCGAAAAGTCCCTGATGACTGATAAAAGGCGATTATCGTCTCAATATACACAGGAAAGGCAGATACTCATTCATAGGGTAATGAAAATAACACAAGAAAAGATATGGGAAGTCCAATGGTGTTCCGCGAGGATGCGTTATGTCCTCTTGGCTATTTATTATCCCAAGTGGAAAAATTCTACGGAAAGCGTTCTACGGAATTTCCGTGTAGAGACTCCACATGGAAATTCCATAAAGAAATTCTAACAAAATGTCTACAAAGTAATTCCGAACTAGGTTTGACTTCCAGTGATTAGCTATGCTCTCCAGGTGGTATATTGACGTTCCGATGATAAATGATTGCAGCACGTAAGTCAAAAAGATCTTCCTCGTTGGAGTTACGTTTCAGATCGCCATGTACACTGAAAAAAAAGTTCTTCGATTCAAAGAAATGGTCGTACTGAATACGTCCAATCATGTATTCCTTCAATCCAAAAAAATTGTTTAATTGTATGAGAAATAAGAAATTATTGAAGCAAATAAATGATTACTTCAGCCTGTGCAATATGATTTGAGCGAATGGACGATGTCTTTAACTGAATGAAATTAGAGATTCGGATTTAAAAATCAGTCATTCGACATGATCGAATATAACTTAAATTCTAAGAAATATTTTCTCAATTGAAAGTAATGACGATCGGATAAAATAAATGTTTTGGATTAATGTCTCATTCACAGATTCTAACCATTCTTTCGGCGGTCTACCTCTGGGCATTCTGCCATTTATTTTACCTATACACCTGTTTGTCAGTCGTTCTTCTTTCATTCTTTCAACAAGTCCGAACCACCGTAACTGATTGCTTTCCCATATATCAACTAGTGTCTCTCCTGTACCACATTCTTTCACGTTTATCTCGTTTCGGACTTTGTCCAGCAGTGTTTTTCCGCATATTTTGCGCAGAGGTTTCATGCCAATTGCGTTAATTTTACTATTGTCCTTTTCTTGACAGGTCCATGTCTCGCTACCGTATAGTACATTCGGTATAATCATAGAATTATATATGGTCATTTTAGATTAAAATTTTGTTTTTCACCTCTGAGAATGGACCCTGCTCTACCGATAATCTTTACACCAAAAATAATTAATTTTGATGATTATTTATGAAAGTGGAGGGGGTACAATTTTTGGTTCTTTAAGAAAGGCCTTACTTTCAAACATTTGTAACTTTTTTCCTATTGCTTTAAACAAAATTTCACTACAAACCTTTTTGATATATTTTTCCACAAAATTTTTGGTGGTCGTAACGATTTTTTAGAAAAGTCAAAATTTGACCCTAATTTTTGAAAATCAAAAATAAATTTGGCTTTTTCTGACATTTCTCAGAGGACAAAAACATTTTGAGTTGAAATTTTACACCTTGAGTGGGAATGAAAGTATAGTACTGTAATATATCTGGTATCGTAACAGCTTTGTCAAATGTGGCTTTCAGTAACTCGGTGGCTAAGGCATGATTTTCTTTGCTGCTGAAAAAAACTTCGGTTTCCTTACAGTGAAAATTCAACAGTTTTGTAGATAATCTTTCCTTTTGGGTTTAGAGTTCAACAGTTTTCTTTTAAATAATTAATGTATTTAGTTGAAAAGTCATGTTTTCTAGTAGAACATTAATCTTTTTGCTAGAAAATTAATCTTTTCAGTGGAAAATTTTACTATTTTGTTAAAAATTCATCTTTTTAATGGAAAATTCTAATATTTTGTTGAAAATTCATCTATTGAGTCAAAAATTCAACTATGTGGTTGGAAGTTGATCTAGTTTCTTGAAAATTCATATTTTTTTTAATTTACATTTTTTTAAATCTACATATTTTTTTAATTCATCTCTTTGGTTGAAAATTTAACTATTTTGTTTAAAATTCGTTTTTTTTTTGTTGAGAATTAATTTTTTTAACTAAAAATGTAACTATTCCTTTTTTTGTTGAAAATTGTTCTTTTCTAGTTGAAAAATCATGTCTTTTTTTGAAAATTCGAATTTTTTAGTCGAAAATTAATCTTCTTGTTTGCAAAATTCATCCTTTCATCTGAATGAAACATTTATGTTGTAAATTAATCTCGCTTGGTTGTAAATGAATTTTTTTTTGAGGATTCAGCAATTTAGTAGAAAATTAAACTATTTTGTTGAAAATTGAAATTTTTTTAAATTCATATTTTTGACTTAAATTTAACTATTTGGTTAAAAATTAAACAATTTTTACAGAAATTTAACTGTTTGGTTGAAAGTGAACTTTTTTGTTAAAAAATCATATTTTTGGGTCGAAAATTCAACAGTTTTGTAGATAATCTTTCCTTTTGGGTTTAGAGTTCAACAGTTTTCTTTTAAATAATTAATGTATCGCTATCATTCCCCAAATTTTTAAGGCAAAATCTTTATTATTGTAGGAAAAAAGCCGGGGGAACCTAACACTGCTAGAATCGATATTTTTCACTAGTATCACATGCCCTTAAGAATGTCGTATTTTGCCTTGACAAGATGCTTGATAAATTCTTTGAATGGATTGTTCATCCGCCACAGTCCTCTCCAAACGTCTGACCCGTTCATCGATGCAAGCGACCACATTTCTATAATAGGTGGGTGAGAAAGAGAGAAAGAACAACTAAATTGGTGCAATAGAAAACCTAAGTCTATAAATGGAAGGACCTTATCTCAAAAGTTTTCACTTGGTTTCAAACATTCAGGATGGTCACACTAACTACCGTTCTCGCGATTCTTCGTAGAGCGTTTGTAGTGCTTGATTTTCCGAATGTTTCGGTGAAACATATAAAGTGGTACATGCGAGTGTTAGTGGGGTTTTGGGGTATTAATGACCTTAGATCGATCCCGATAAGGGATGAGTATCGGGAAGAAGAAGTGCGAATAGCATTAGACTTCTCAGCACGTGGATTAAACACTTCAAATGACATTGACGGTGATGATGATGATGGTCTGGATGAAGTGTCGGCTGACATAAATAGTGACGAGACTCCTAAAAGTGTAGTAATGAGTAATAAGCAATAAGTAATAAGTGACAAGTGACAAGTTACAAATGAAAAATGACAGATGACAAATGACAAACGATAAATTATTATATCATTAAGCCGTTTCCCTTCCGCGATAGGCGTGAATTGCTCGGTTGGAAAGTAGTGATGTGTGGATGGGTATATAGGTATAGGGTAGATAGGTATATAGGATGTTTTATCAGAGTTGTTTCACCAGTTGACTCCTTGTCAAATTTTTCGAATTCGACATCCAAAAAATTCTTCAGATTTCGAGCTTCGTCAACCGAGAGTGTTTGTAACTCACTCCCACTTGTAATGCTATGTGATAGTGGATAGGCAATTTTGCTACCACTCAATGTCCAAGTCTGAGAGAATGGATCTACCACCACCTTAAGACTAAGCCAGAAGTCTATTCCGAGAATTAAATCCTCCGATAATTCAGGCATTACACTAAACCATTGAGGTCCATAGACATCAGCTATGTCAATAACGAATCCCGCTCCACCCAGTCCTTTGACAACCTACTTATCTCCGAGACGAACGCCCGCACGTGAAGTCAAATCAGTCGTCAACTCCTGAGTTTGGAATTGTTTGACTCGTTTGTAGGCGGACTCGCTGAGGAATGATCTCCCACTACCGCTGTCGATAATGCCACGTATTTTTTCACCGAAGATGATAATCTCGACAGGTATTCTAATTGACCTTTGAGGTTCATGGATTGCACTACCAGGACGATATATTCTCCTCTGTGCTAGTCGGTGTATAGCATAAGGAGGAAGTCGAGTTGGAAACCAAGTTCTGAAAGATGTTGGTTTTTCTTTAAGACCGAGTGAGTCAGTGACATCCTCGCGAAATTGTCGGCCTCATCCAAAACTTTAGGTTAGTTAATGTTGATTGGTCTTCTCACGTCAACGACCCTTTCGAATGAAGAAGGACTTTGAATACCATAATTTATGCCCTTGGTTTCAGTAATCTGAGGGGAAATTACTGAGGGCTTTTGGCGTTTCCCTGGTATTTTGGGCAACTGACGAAAGCAAGCTCGTAACGTCGAGAGCTGGGAACTTAGAATTTTCGATGGAACAGATGCTTGAATGGAATACGAAGCAGGGGTTCTCAAAATTCGGAGTTTCACAACTCTCTCATTTTATACCTCAGAGGTGTATATCAGTTTGTGCACAATTCGTTCAAGTCGCTTTGATAACGCATTAAGGACAGAAATTGTCCGAAAATCATTAGTGGAAGTAGGTCTGATAATTTTAGGTATCGGTTGAATTAGTGCCTTTTTCCATATATCTGGAAAAATACCACATTGTAAAGATGCATCACAAATCACCAATAATATTGGAAAGGTAACTGAAAGAGCTAACCCGATCATTTTCATCGAGATTCCATCTATACCGATTGCATTAGAATTAACTTCTGCTACTTCCTTGAGGAAAGTCTCAGGAGTTACGTCAGAAAAAAAGAAATCATATTCATCAAAAGTTTGCAAAGGTAAATTGGAGGAGGCAGTTGGAAGTTGTGTCGCCATAGGTTTTAACATGAATGTAGTAAGGAAGTCACCAACAGAGAAATTTTGATCAGGAGATTCCTGTTTGGGTTAAATTAAACGCAGGCGCCTGAGAAAATGAAATTTTTTTCTTTTTGGTTTTTATTTTTGATTGCCTTAAAGTTAAATTGGTTGTGAGAGTCACTAATTTTCGTCTATAAAAGATTCCGAAGTTTACGAAATTCGACTTGTATACTACTATTCCTGGTTCTTTTTGCTAATCTACGTTTCGTGCCCCTTTTTCTCATCAATTCTCTTATTTCTGCCGTTATCCATGGGGCCGTTTCCCTTCGAGAACGTGGTACATATAAATTTAATTTCGTAAAGAATTCAATATGGCAAAACAATTCTTTACGAATACAAAATACAAATTGAGAAGTAGTGCTTTTGTTCCGCCTTGCTCCGGTCGCCCCTAATATTGTTACAAAGGACAAATAATGGAAAGGAAGCACTCTTCGAAATGATCAGTATATGTTTCATTAACAGATGTGAGACTAAAATCTTGTAAAATTTGGATTTCATTATTTTCCGTTTAAACATATCACACTTACTCGTACTGGCGGACAATTTGAAATCGTAGAAAATGCTAAAGACAATTAAAAATATTTATCAATTCAACTTTTTGTTGACGGGACAAACTGAGAGACAACACGACTTATAAAGTTGGAATAACTCTTATGACATTTATATGGAAAAATTCGTAAATGTGGTTACAGGTCAGAAAAGAAAAAGCTTTCGTTGTAGGAAAGCACAAATAGTTTAAGTAACGAATTATTTGTTTTGATGCAGTGATTTTTTTGTTTGCGATTATTATACCAAAACTTGTGTTGTTTTCGAGATGAACAATAAGTGTGCGAGATAAATTTTATATGTCAGAGAGGAAATGTCAGAGAGAAAACTTTGTCTACGAATCACCATATGATGCAATGTGAAAAGTAAATTATCGGTATCTTCATTTGTATATATGTATTGAAAGTAAGATTGATCATTTTTACATGAAGTAGAAAATACTGTCTCATATTCTAAAATTTCGACATTCATTTTACATATAAGTATGTTTCTGTGCAATGTTTTATGGAGTTTCGCCAACAACATTTATCATTACTTAAAAAAGTCTGCTAAGAATAAGAGAGATTTCTAATGTGATAAATTAAGTTTTTTCACAATATTAAATCACATAACCTAAAAGTGCAGCAACAATATATTTTAATGATTTAAGAATATATTTTGATGTGTTATTTATAAATATGTTAAGAACGTATCGTTTGTATTTGACGTATCTATCATAATTTATTTTGTGAACATTTTCATGTCTACATTAGCACAACCACGCCGCCTTTCTTCATGATTGGCATTTAAATTTATAATTATATTAATTATTATTGATGTTTGTTTCCGGATTTATTATGTTCGTTAAGTCGTGCACTTGAAATCTTCAAATGACGCCTCACCCTTTACTTTTAATAATATTAATCGTAAATTAAATAATTCTACGTTACCTGGATTCACTAAATACATAATACATTATTTCAGAATCTAATTTCAGCAAGAATTTAAGTGGTCAAAAACTTTGTATAAATAAATAATTGTTCGAAAATTGGTTAAATGAGCAAAGTTTGCGCGCGCGTGCGCGCGCGTATAATTGTCTAGTATTATATAATGATCCATCAAGTTAAGAGAAAAGGCGTTGTGACTCTTTTATTATCTCGTGCGACACGCAATATTTAAAACCCACTGTTTCCAACAAACTTCTACGTTCTCTTGGTGTACCGAAAGTTTACAGAAACTAATAAACACATTGCACAGACCACGGCTCTATTTCGATTGGATTACTTTCCTTATGACTTTTTTTTAGACTTTCTGTCATAAATGTCTACATATTTTGTGCTGGGAATGCAAATAAAAACGTTCAGTACACTAGCGACGTTCAAAAAGACTATACTTTATTGTAAAGCAATATATATATATATATATATATATATAGATCAGTAGATTGCATGCCGAAAGTCCACAAGAGTGTAAGAGATAGAGAACAGTCTGTCCTTTTCGTTCCTGTGGGCATTCTACATGTAATTTGTTGATCTGAAATCGTCTGAAAGAGCCCTTAATAATAAGTAATTCAAAATCATTTGTCATGCCTATTCAACTTAGTGAATTTCATTACAGTCTCACGGGCAGATTATTTTATCTTTCGCTTTTGATTTTTCATCGCAAAAAAAAATTTAATCGTTTTGGAAACATATTCTAGATGAGTCAAAGCGGAAAATGTAAGTTTTCCAGTGACCGATATATTGATGCGATTTCCGTTGGCGACAAAAATGTGTAAGTACTTTCGTTATATATTTTTTTATTTTTCTAACCTCATTTTTATCACATGTTCAAAAAATCATTACGAAAAATAACATACCTTTACTTAGTGAATTTATTTTTTCCGGCGAATCATTGCACGAGTTTCTCCGATGGAAGCTCCGGTCATCGTTAAAAGTAAAGACGGAAAACAAAAAAGAGTAATGAAGCTTATGCTCACGACGGACAACCGATCGATTCATTGCTCGGCATGGGAATCGGCGGTGGCCAATGGAGAAAAGAAACTTCGCGCTGGCATGGTAAATAAAGAATTACATTTAATTCACCTGAAAGAAAATGAAGTAAATTTTCAATAATTATAATCATAACTGAATTATTCGTATTTCTTTTTATTTTTCAATTTAACTGTTTTCGATTTTATTGATTTTTTGCTTATATATATATACATAAAAACTAAAGGTTAACAACCACCGCAGGGTCCCACTGGGAGTAACTGTCATCTAAAAAAATAAAAAGGGATAGATCGTGCTGTCGATCATTGTATCGAGACTTGATGGTAGCTCTCGTAGTGTACTTGACCGTAGTTGCAAGTGCATCTACTGTGTCTAGTGGGATTTCAACGGCTATTTTTTTGAGCCCTATTTTGTCTGCAAATTTTTGTGTAATCACGTGGGGCTGGGAACCAGAGTCTAGCATAACGCGACATGCATGTGTGTGGCCTCTGTCGTCGACGACATCGACGATGGCAGTTGCTAAAACAACTTCAGATGGGATGAATAATTGATAACTAGAAACCGGATTGGGTAATGTCTTACTGGATTGATTGGATGGTTCTGCTTCATTTTTTTGTGTATTTGACCTTTGCAAATATAACATATGTAATTTTTGTGATTTTCAGTCGATTGACTGTTATGTGAATTTTAATGGGATTTATTGTGATTTGAATTTTGATTTGATTGATTGTGATGTGAATTTTGATTGAAAGACGTAGCACGCCCTGTAAAGGGTGAACGAGATTTTGAATTGAAATGACCCGTATTTTTTGTTTGAACCGTTTTTGTAAAGTTTGACTGATAAGTATCCGCCCTTGTCTCTTCAATGTGAGAGCGGCGCTGTAAAAATTCGAGCATGTTTTTAAGAGTAGGGAGCTCAATCTCGCAAACACATTCTTCCCATTTCTCAATAGTATAATTATTCAATTTACTTTTAATTAAATGAATGAGCATGAAATTCCATTGATCTACATCAACGGAGAGAGCGCGGAGTGTTCGAAGATGTTTTTGTACCGTGTCATGTAGTTGACGGATTGAAAATTCTTTTGAGACTGGTTTTAAATCATAAAGAGTATAAAAACTAGCTCGCATAGGGTTGTATTTGTTAATGTTAATTTCTAATTTCATAATCGAGTGTAATTTCCATTCGACCCCTCTGTTTTACTGGCTGATGGTAACATTGTTCCCTACCTTACCGACCGATAGTAAAATGGTAATACAAAAAGTTACCGGCCGTCCTGTTTTACCGACTGATGGTAACATTGTTCCCTACCTTACCGACACATAGAAAAATGATGATATAAAAGGTTACCCCCTGTTTTGCCGACTGATGGTAACATTGTTCCCTACCTTGCCGCGATATCTGTTAGAGTTTTAGAAAGGTGTCTGAGTTTCCTATTTTTAGTTTGACTGCTTCAGTGGACGGTAAGTGAGACGTGGTTCGTTAAATGTACAGGGTGTAGATTTTTGGGACTGTCTAATATTATTGTAGGGATATGGATATCCACGAATGTCTTGGGAAGGTTTCTGTAGTTCCTATTTTTAGTTTAACAT
The DNA here is from genome assembly GCA_011634705.1 of Andricus grossulariae. Lineage (NCBI taxonomy): Eukaryota > Metazoa > Arthropoda > Insecta > Hymenoptera > Cynipidae > Andricus > Andricus grossulariae. Next base: position 248,619,892 of record JAABKJ010075445.1, read on the forward strand.
TCTTTTGGCTGCTTTTATAAGCCTCGAAAAAATAATTAACATTTGAGTTAAATTTTTTTGAATATCTATTTCAATTAAGGGTAGATGTTAAATTATAGCTTGTTTTCGAAGCATTAATGTGGTTAGTTTTAGAAAGCTATAAAGTACTTTAGAGCTGTGATATACGTTTTTTTGTACTTACTCCCTCAGTTTTTCTTTGCGGGTTGATTGCATAAAATACTTTTTTAAGTATTTTGGAATTCACAAAAATAGGCCAAAATTCTGATATGGTTATATCTATGGTGAGCTAATAATAATTCATTTTAGGCAATGTTTAAAGAAAATTGATTTTCACCATTTTGAAAATCCCAAAAATATACGAACTGGATAATAGAATTAAAGAATAATGCACCGTATAGAAAAGTATATTAGCGCGTATAATCTATAATATTTCTCTAATATATGAAGATGTGACCAAATATAATCCCTAGGTATTAACCTCTTATAATCTTCAGGTATTAAATTGTAACATCTCAGATTTTAAAATATCCAGGTGTCTGTGTAGTCTCAGGTGGTACGTCGCATCGTGGCGCGTGTCATATGCATCCGTTCGCATTGAAACAAGTGATAATTAAGTGATAAAATGAATATGAGTGCTAAATCACACGTGATTTAGATTTAGAAAATGGGTAAGTTTATGTTTCTTTTCATTACACATGACTGCCACTTGTACAAGCATAGAAACATAGCCTCCTTTACTTTCGTTTTTGAAGTCTGATGATAGCCACAAGCAGAAAAAAGAAATGTTATATTTACTTATCAAGAAATGTAAAGTGTTATTTATAACCTCAACAGTAAAAACTGCTCTTACTGAGGGTGTGAAAATGTCAAAATCACTTAGCATTTCGTAAATGTCACAGTGAAGTAAAGGTGAATTTAACGGTAATCCTTTAGTAAATCAAACCTCTATTCCCTAGTATTGAATACTGTAAGATATGTAAAATTCACTGAACCGAGATTGCAATAGTGGTGCAGTGAACATTACAGAAGGATCGGTACATGCTACCGATCCGATCCGCGCGGACGACTGGATGAATTCATGACGTGATCAGCAATGGACGGATTGCATTACTTCATGGCATCACCTAAAAAACATTTATTTTTGACATTTCTGTGACAGTCGTCACATTACTCCATATTCCCACTTAGCGAGAGGTCCACTTAAAGCACTCAATATTTCCAACAGTTAACTTGAAAAAAAAGACGTTATTGTAAACTGACCCTTGATACATACTTACCCTTTATTTTCAAAATCAGTCGCGGGCGTGCTTGAGAAGAGGAAGGTCGGGTCTTACTGAATTTGGGAAAGAAACAAAATTTAAAATGCTAAAGTTTGATTTTTTGTAACAGTGTACCTGAAATTGGCAGACGAAAACATTTGAACTCCTATCTGTTACAACGCTGCTGAAGACTGGTGACCTCAGCATAAAACATCAACCATTTGCGACTCACGGTTTCCTTTCCTTGCCCTCCCCCCTCCCCTACTCTGTAACAGAAGTTTTGGTGGGACAGACGTTACAACAATGACTCTCCACCGTACAACGGATCACTTCTTAACTCGGACATGATTTTCGACTCGCAAAACAAAATACACGCATAAAGGTGGTAGTTTCGTGTACAATCTAAACCATGAATAATACGAACAATAAAATAGCCTCGGAATTGACTGAAACTATAATTGAAGAAATGCATATGCACGGTAAACGTAAAGGTCGAGTTTCAGGCGATCAATGGAGACTGGGTGTTTGGAATGCTAGAGAAGTGAATGATCTTAAGGTAAGAGAACTACGAGAAAGTATGCACGTAAGGAAACTAGACATTTTATGTGTACCTGAGACGCAGAAAAAGGGTCACGAATGTAGAAACATAGAAAATGGGGTGTTAAAGGGCGGTTTTGAAATCTGGTCGGGAGTAGGTAGTGAATCACATGATAGTCAAGGGGTCGGTTTAATTATGAATGAAAAAGCAAGACAGCATCTCAAAGAATATTTTTGCATAACAATGCTATGATCAGTATTTTCCTCTGGGTTATACATATTTTTCTTCGCATTAGACACGTGAAACACATTTCCATTAAAAAAAGTGGAATGAAACACATTATTTTGTAAGTACTTTTTAATATTATGGACTTGTTTTCACCAGACCTTCTTGGAAAGAAATTTGCAAATTCTTAATAGGTCGGTAGACCTAATAGTTCCCGCATAGGGCGTGCAAACCGACGGGCAGCCATTTTATTAGCTGATGCGAAAGATAAATCAAGTAAACCACGAGTTTTGCACTAGTTGTGCAAAACTCGCTAGAAAACCCTTAAATATAAATTAATTGAACTTATTCGTTAAAGTTATCTAAAAGAAAAAAGTTTAAATTCCTAGAAATCATTGAATTCCTTTTCAATCTTTGAAATCGCTAGATATCCCTTGAAATTTAATTTAATTTACTTTCCAATGACCTATGTGTTCGTGGCTTCTCTATTTATTTTTTTAAAATTAATTCTTTTAATATTTTAATATTTGTTTCTTATAATGATTTTCGATAATGTTTTTTTTATCATTATCATTCATATTTGAACAAATCAGAAGTAAATTATTCACTTTCCATTCCTTAACGCACCTATTTTCTTAACCTTCGTTTGTTCATGTCAATATTTTCCTATCTGTCAATATAATCCCTCATAGAAACTGGATTCCAACTGAGCCTATGTTAATATTTTTCTGACTCCGTTTCAATGAAATATCCCTAACTTTCAGACCTAAATTTTTTTGGTTTAGAATGGTTCCATTTGATAATCAAAGATACCCGAAAATGTTTCTTTCTCCTATCTTTTAACAAACAATCCAAACTGAACTGCGAGAACGCTGCTTGACAGAGCAGTCCTCGCGACGCATTACCTAACAGCGTGGGCAGACTTCGAGTACTTTTTCCAAATCTGAATATCCTAGTAAATTTTTAACGAATCGATATAAAATTTTCCTTAAAACTTTATTCAACATTGCTGAACAAATCACTCACTGGAAGTTGTTTGAAAGTCGAAGTAACGTAGACACTTTTTACCGACGAAACCAAGAAAACACAATTATCGATTGACCTCATTGTGCATTGAACATTATTAACCAATAAGCGATTATTAACTTTTTTATAATTTCCTAGGCATCGCTAGAGTATTTTGAATATGTCCTACAAATATGAACTCATTTCAATGATATCTGGCCAAGTCAGAACGATTTAAGTTTTAAAACTTAATTAAATCAGGGAGCAACATTTTTTCAATATTTCGTTTTTATTATTAAAAATAAAAGTTTTCCAAAAAAAATTACGATGAGAAAAAGTTTCATATCCTTATTATCTACAATTCTACATTTCCAAAAAATTGATTTTTTGATTTTGAAAATTTTCTTTTTTTTGAGACGATCGGGCAATACTTTTACTCGTTTTCGAGCGTCGGGCTGGTTCCTGCATCCGGCGGGTCAATTATAAAGTTATACAGTCTTACAGCAAAGCTCATATCCTGGACGCGGAGGCGGAATCATCTGATATTACATGGGTTGAGCTAATACGTACTTGGTACCAGCTGATTGCCGCGTCCGCAGAAACCAGGGTAACGAGCTTATAGCCCTGGTTGCGGTGCCTGCAGGGCCGTATTAGCCAAGTGGCCCCTCTGTGACTTGAGCTCGCACAGCCTGCCCGATTGGAAATGAATTCGGCCTCATGAAAAATAAAATGTGTACATTATTTGGCAATATCTGAATAAGCAGCCCTAGACCGAGGTACAGAAATAAATATATGTGATATACACTTGATATAGTTAAGTTGAAAATAATGTAGAAAATTTCGCAATGACCGAGCGCGTAGCGCGAGGTACATACGTTATCGAGCGCGAAGCGAGCCGCGCGCGAGGAGAATGTGCCCGCGCAGCGGGCAGATTTTTATATTTTGATTTATGTCAGTATAATCAAATAAGAAAAAGAAGTGGATTTAATTTTAATAAATGTTTTTGAAGTTTCATTTGTGGGATATACGAGTATTCCTGCTAAAAAAATAGTCTGGATAAATGATTTTAAAATTTTAATTAGCGCACATTTAGATATTAACAGGACTCTTCTGTTAATAAAAACACATAGAAAAATGATTTTAATAACTGTTGGAAAAAACTGTTGTAAAAGTCAGATGAAATTACTTTTCAGTCACTTTTTTTATTGGTTAGCAAAAAAATTTTCCTAAAGTTTTTCAGCATTTTCTCAGAAGATCTATTTCAAGAAAAAAAAATTTGTATTGAAAAGTGAAGAAAAATGATATCCAATAGAGCTTTCTCTTCATTTTTTCAGACACCAGGCCTGTATGAGCTTTCAAAATGAACTACACAACATTACTTCAACCTGCGGTGTTTGTAACCTCATTTTTTAATTATATATATCTCACGGTTGTGAGACGTGGCCATGAGTGGGATTTACCGCGGTCCTACTGGGAGCCAATGTCATTTTTTAGATGGCAGTTCTCAAATATATTGAAACCTTGCAAGTCCTATGAAATAGTTTCACATATTCCGAAGTTCTAAAAAATTCTTTAAACTTCCAAAAAAATTTGTTTATTTCTCTTAAAGTCATTCAAATCCTCTAAGATTTCTCAAAAAATGAATAATACCTTGAAAGTGCATTAAACTCTTCAAAAATACTTTACGATATTTTAAATCATTTCAAATCCTATCAGGTTACCGAAATAAATTGAAAATTTCTTGGAATATTTTGATATGCCCTAAAACCTGCCATAGGTCCTATTACATCGATCTATATTTTTAAAATTTCAGGAAACTCTTTCATACAAAATACCCCACGCTGTCAAATCTCTTGAAAATGCTTTAGAATCTTTTTAAATACTCTAAAATATTTTAAATCCTCTGAAATCAAATGAATATTCCTTACAATCTTTTGAAATACTCTTGACGTCTTCAAATCCTTTAAATTTTTTGGAAATTTATTGAAACATTTTAAAGCTCTTGAAAATGCCTTAGATCTTTTAAAATACCATAAAATAATTAAAATCCTATGAATATTATTAAATTACTGAAATGAATTGAAAAATATCTAGGATCTTTTCAAATACCCTAAGATATTTAAAATCCTTCAAGATATTTTCAAATCCTTGAATTTTTCGAAGCTCTTCAAGATCCCGTGCAATTTTTAAAAGCACCCTAACATATTTCCAATCCTTTAAAATTCTGTCAAATTATTGAAATCATTTGATTCATTAAAAGTCACTTGAAACTTATTCAAACTTTCGAAAATGCCTTGAAATATTCTAGAATACTCTAAAATATTTGAAATACTCTGATTGAAAATTCATATTTCCTGCACTTAATTTATTTACCACGAAGTATAAGATGCCATAATACCCCATAATTCACTTTCGAATTCCCACATTTACTTTATTTTCATCAAATAAACCACATATTTTGAAACATTATTTCAAATAGCCAGCCGAAATTCCAACATTTTACCTGAATTATCGTCTGCAACGATCAGTCAGAGAGGCAATTCTTTATTTATTTTAATATTATATGCTGACAAATATATACGAATAAAATAGATGTCTTAAATTCATACTCCTATTACTTGTTATAGTTTAAACACGTTGTCTTTGCTTAAAATTAAATAATGACCGCACTTGCTCGCTCTGCTCGGTCATGACCGATCATGCTCGGTCTTGCTCATGCTCGAGCACGAGCAAGGTGGTAAACGTCCATCACTAGGCACAGTGCCACGCACGGGAAGTTCAGGCGTGTGTACTTTGCGAAAAAATATGCTCAATTTTCGTTAAATTACTTTGGTCTCCTTGTGTCTATTCTCCATGTCAAAAACCATATACGTGATGTTATTATACGTACCCATCCTTGGTTTTGGGTAGGCTTGGAGCGCTCTCGTTTTCTAACGTGTGGAGATAGAAAGAAAGGTTCGTTCGATTTAGTGTTGGGCCGCAGTAATATTCTCGGTAATTACCGCAGGAAAATCACCGTCATTACCGTTAGTTCAGACGCCAACCCCCTTTCTGTCGGATCGGCGAGGTCTATTCGATTTTTTTTAATATTATGAAAAATGATCTCCAGAATCCAAAACTGTGTAGCAGAACTCTGGCAAATGTGCCGTTCTCGAGATATTCGCAATTAATTACACGTTGTCTTTGCTTAAAATTAAATAATGACCGCTCTTGCTCGCTCTGCTCGGTCATGACCGAGCATGCTCGGTCATGCTCATGCTCGAGCACGAGCAAGGTAGTAAACGTCCATCACTAGCTTAGAAACGCTTTTCATTTCTCTTGCTCCACTTCGCCCTCCCACGATTACGCAATATCGCTGAGTGGAAGTTACGAAGTTCGCGCTCTAGAGTTTCTCCTGTGTGATGCTGCTTTCTGTTAGCATCACGCAGGAGATATTCCTTTTGCCTATGTTCAGGCTGCCCTTGTAACTCGCAGTTTACAATATAGGTGCATTTGAGACGATTATCTGGGCACAGTTGTTCGGATTTGACACACGTCTGCTCATAGGATTTTAGATTTTTTGTTCGTTTTTATTTACTAGGGGTGATATATTTAATAATATCAAGTTTAAAATTGGCACACATTTTCAATCTTATCTTCAAATTGTCTGTATAGGTTCATTGAGACGATTATCGGGGCACGTTTGGTCGGATTTGATTCACGTCCGCTCATAGGATTTTTTATTTTTGTTTTGTTTTTATTTACTTAAGGCAGGGCCGGCGCGACCCACTGTGCAGACTGTGTTTCTGCACTGGGCGGCAAAATTTTAGGGGCGGCAGATTGCCGGCCTGCCAAACGTGAAATAGTTATTATTTGATTTAAAGTTTTTTTTCAACTGCTGAAAGGTAAATGATATGTTTTTGTTAATGACAAAAACGGAATTTTACCAAAATTTAATACTTGATAAATTCCTGTAGAAGTTTAAGTTTAATGAAATAATACTTATGTCAGTCGAATGCTTCAGAGCATGTTGGATTTACTTGAACTACGATACCCCTCCGGATGCTAAGAGAACAGAAAGAGTGGGGGCGATGCATAGGGCTGAACAATATAGGCATTGAAAAAAAACTCTTACGAATGCCGATACCAGAATTACAAAAAAGTGAGGTTATGCACATTTCTGCAGGTACGCCATCTTGTCACGTAAATTACTAGCCTTTGTTACTAGGTATTTTACCTGTTTTCTACGTAAAATACTTTACTTAGGTATTTTACGTCAAAAACCTCCAGTTACGCGTAACTGCACATCCCTGTGCAGCGGTGACTGGCGGTGACCATCGATGGGGGAAATATGTCTACCTCACCGCGCTCTTCCGTTGCCGCGTAGTTAATTCAACACAATTCAACACCATGGTACATTTATTATATATACGTATGCCAGTTTGTCGGCACGACGTAAAAAACAAGGTTATTAAAAACTGAAGCTTCAAAATGCCGCGATCAAATATATTTACACCGATTAATCAAATAAGGCTAACAAATGTAGCTGTGGTGCGAATGAAGAAAGCTGGCAAGAGATTTGAAATCGCTTGTTACAGAAATAAGGTTATGTCTTGGAGGAGCAAGTTGTAAGTAAACATCAAAATGTTAAATATTGGCACAAATATTGAATCTTTTTTTTTTAGTATTTAGACTTTGCAGGTTTTATTATTTTCAAATTATCTTTTTTTTACAAAACTGCGCAAAATAGAAAAAAAAACAAATTCCCAATTTCATTATGTTGCCACCCTACTAAAAAAAAAGTCAGGACTTCTGACCATTTCTGACCACTTTTGTTATGTTTATTTATATTATATATTAAATTGTTTTAGATATTAGTTGGTCTTATGTGTTCGCTTATGGATCCTACTGTAACTTTAAAGTAATGTAACGCAGGAAGATGGAGAGAAACCTCAGAGCATCTAGCTTGCAACAGGCATCACCAAGTAATGGCCTCATTGGCGCGCGGGTCCACAAGATCGAGGTGGTGGGGCAAACGTGGAGACTGACATCCACTCCCGACTCCTATTGCATGGAGTGGGAGAACTGCGACGAACTGTGGCGCGCGCCATGGGGCCTCGGGCATAAAGGTGCGCGTTCGATCCACATCGGGAGACTCGGCCTTCATCAGCCACGGAAAGCAACAATACGTCGTCGCACTCTCCCGCTACTTTCCAGCAGCATCACTACTGAGAGACCAGCGTTCACTCCCTCCACGAATCGCTAGCCGGCTGACAGTCTCCCTGCTCTCTCTCTCTCTCTCTCTCTCTGCCTAGGAGAAACATATTAATAAAACGGAGTCAAAGACAGAATTTTGGACTGCTTTCTCTACCATCTTATCCACTCATTGAGAGAAGCAAAAAAAAAACTGTTTTTTTTTAGAGCAAATTATATACATCTGTAACTTGAACCATATAGTCCTTTTCAGGACTAAATTCTCTTTGTTCCGTGCTCATATTATTAATTTTTGTTGTTGTCGAACGCACTACGATCTTGTGCCTTTTTGTTACCTGGTCGAAGTTGAGGTTAGGGATTAACTTGTGATGCCTCTTCCCGGGTGACATCCTCGTTAGTTTCTTAGAACTCACTTCTTGGGGGACTTAGCGCCCCACCTGTCGAACGCACCACGATCTTGTACCTCCGGGTACTTGATCGAAGTTCTCGGACCAAGGGACCAATAAGAAGAGAAATTAAGAAACTACGTGTAAAAAAAAGGGTAAGGACACTCCTGCATCGGGAAAGCACAACCCACATGCGCGTCTGTAGGACCTTCTCTTGGGGAACAGAGTATAGACACTTCGTTTCCGAAATATAGACTTCACACTCTTTCCCCTATTCTCCTCTTCATCCCTTTCTGGCAGAATTCCTCGCTTGCCATTTTAGGCTGAAAATTCATCGTTTTTAGTTGAAAATTCAAATATTAAATTTTCCATTGAGAATCCATAATTTTTGCTTGAAAATTTAACTACAAGTTTAAACGTCGAACTACTGTATTCAAAATTAATTTTATTTCTTGATAATTTAACTATTTTGTTCAAATTCGTTTTTTTGTTGTTAAAAATTAATTTTTTTAAACTGAAAATGTGACTATTCTATTTTTGGTTGACAATTGATCGTTTTTAGTTGAAAGATCAACTATTAAATTTTTAATAGAGAATACATCTTTTGTGGTTGAAAGTTCGGGTGTCTTCCGAATAGCGCTTATCTCTGATTTTTTAAAACTCTCTATACCCGGGAAACAAAAATCCATTCACTTGCTTTGAATGGGTTTCGTTATTTTTTTTTGTCAGACTTATAAGCCGCAAAAGCCTTTACATCCTCTAGAACTAAAATAGCGAAAGGAATCTATTAGTGTTGGAGAAAACTTAATCAGAGATGAAATATACGCAGAAAGAAGATTTGAGTTTGCACTCAGGTGTGACAAAACAGAGAGAGAAACAGGAGAGAGACAAAATAGTTCCGAGTCTCTGGATTTAACGTCAAGGTCAGCCCCAAAAAGAATGATTCATTTATTATTTCTTAAGGTGTTAACAGTTCATTGTTAGGTGAGAAAAGAAGAGCAGTCAAATATATCAATAATAAACTGAACCAAATACAAATTATGTAGCCGCACAGTGCACAACAAATACTCAATTTTAATTTCTTTCTCTAGGTTTTCATCTCCTCTTTCTTTCTGAACACCAATGAAACTGCTTGAAAAATTGTTTTTAACCACCAAAATTGGTTGAAAGCGAATATATTAAATTGTTTATAACTAATACATTAAAAAAGTTCCCCAAAGGAACGTTTAGTCATGAAATGTTTTCTCCTCAATAAGTTATAATAAAAGCAAGTTACCACTAATACTTAATCAAGATTTTAAGCTGATAATTAATCTCACCATCTTTGTAAACAATTTATCAAATAAATACGCAACTGTAAAATTTGTGTACTTGAATAAATGCTTTTACGCCAACTGTTATTATAGTACCTTAGGATAGACATTTTAAGGAAGAAGTTTCGCGAAAATTTAACAGTAATTACCGCTGATAACATAGTATAAACGAATAAGACAAATTAACTTTTCTACATGGAAAAAGTCATTTAAACAGTAGAAAATTTCTTTTTTTTCTACGAAGAAATGTTCTTTTTTTGTAATTTGTTTATACTATTTGCTATTGACAATAATAATTGTTACATTTTCGCTGAACTTTTTTCTTACAATATCAATGAGGACGTACTATTATAATAGTTGGAGTGAAAAAAGCACATACTCAAGTGCAAAGCTTTTACAGTTGCGTATTTATTTAATGAATCGTTTTCAACAATTATAAATTTAATTTTCAGATAGAGAAACTTTCTTTTTCATAAATTTACCTTTAACTACTAATCGATCTGTCATTTTCAACAAATGTCACGTTTTCATTTGCAATCAAAGAGCACAACTGTTAAAGCAGACACCATGAAAAATGCGACGCTGCCGCGTCTACGCTGAGATCTTGGGGAGTTAGTGTGTACTCGTCTGTATACACAACTTCTCTATATGTAATGTACAATCATAGCCAAAAATTTTCTCTTAGGTCTGACAGGAAATTAATTAATAAAACATTATACCGGCAGAATTATCTAATTTTTTACTTTCTTCGACGTAAATAAGCTACATATTATACATTTAAGGGTTAATAAAACTTATATTTTGAAAGGAATGAATTTATTAATTATTCAAGAAAGGGATTAATTTAATGGTTTTCACTGAATTTTATAAGAGTTTTTGGTTCCCTACCTAGAATTAGGACAGAAATTGGCAGATGAAAACATTTGAACTCCTATCTTTTACAACGCTGCTGAAGACTGGTGACCTTCTCAGCATAAAACATCAACCATTTGCGACTCTCGGTTTCCGTTCCTTGCCCCCCCCCTCCCCTTACCCTGTAACATCAGTTTTGGTAGGACTGACGGTACAACAATGACTCTCCACCGTACAACGAATCACTTCTTAACTAGGACATGATTTTCGACTCGCAAAACAAAATACACGCATAAAGGTGGTAGTTATGTGTACGATCTAAACCATGAATAATACAAACAATAAAATAGCTTCGGAATGTACTGAAACTATAATTGACGAAATGCATACACACGGTAAACGTAAAGGTCGAGTTTCAGGCGATGAATGGAGACTGGGTGTTTTACTCCGTTTGAACGGGTTGAGTCGTACCCTGTTCGACAGTTCGGAGATATACATAGATGCCCCCCCCCCTTTTTATAATACATTTATCCTTAACTAAATAAAATACGGCAAATAGACGTTAAATTTATGACATGTCACGAGTTTTCATATGAAAAATAATAGTAGACAACGGGCAGACCGGGCGTCGCAGAGGTGGAGCCAATGTTTTACGACTCGCCGCTCTTCATAAAACTGACACGCGCCTCCAATGCAAAAGCGAAAATCGTGCCATCCCCCTGATTACCATACATGAACTTTTTTTTAAATAAAAATAATATTTAAAATTGAACTATAATCACAGACATATTAAGCACATTGTTTAGTACAAGATTCAATCAAGTTCAACTTATATTGTAGACTATTTTTTTAAATTCGATATTAATACTGAAAGGTGCATTTTGTCAACGCGAAAATCATTATCATACGTATGTAAAAAACCTGCTTCTAAGGAAGAAAAAATTATAAAAATAAAAAAATCAAAAAATTTGAAAAAACTCTCGGCTTAGTGTTCTTTACAATCATATGAATAAAAAAATATCTTTAAAAATACTCCTGATTAAAACAAGTTGAAGTTTTTAAAAAATTGTGCATAATAAAGCTGAAAATTCCCAAGTTTTGACGGTACCATTACAGAAGCAAATTTAATGGAAAACAAACATTCAGAATAATTAACTGTGCAAAAATAAATTAATTAATTACCAAGAAAAAGTTTTTCGAATTTAAAAAACTTAATCACACTGGGGACGTTTTCTCCTTTTGTCCCTTTATAGTTTCTTCGTAAACGTCCCATTCAATATTCTTGCTCAAATCGGGCATAATATGGTAGTTTGGAACGATTGAGGCATCCTGAGGAGCGATCTGTGGAGTGTTTACCTCCACCAGTCGGTCACAAAGCTGTAGCATCGTTTGCTCGCGTCGTCGTTCGTCTTCGATTAGAGACAACAACAATTGCTCCGTTGTGATGCTTGCTGGTCGTTCTTTCTGTGGTGGGGGGCGATTCAATGGAGGAAATCAATAGATGTTATCACGTACATGTAAAGGATTTCGGACGTTATTGCCCTGATCTCGTGTATCTTCGTACTGCCCTCGGCTAACATCGTCCTGCCTTCGTCCATTTTCGTTTCGTGAAAGATCAAGTGAGCGTCGGGCGCTTCCGCCAGGTCGTCTTGGTTCTGATGACGTCGTTTGATTTGACAAAGATGGCGTCCATCCTCTACCTCGTCCTACACCAGAATATAGACGATTTGAACTTGGCGGATTTTCCAAATGCTCCTCCTCGAAGTTTTCTAATAAAATATTTTGATTTTGGACCTCGAAATCCTCGAATTGCTGCAAAGGGATGTTAGACGACGTTCCTTCGGCCATTTTCGCAAACAAAATTTAACGCGTCACTCAAATGCAATTATCAAAGGCGTGCTCTGACCGCCATGACACCAATTTTCGCACACCACGCTTTCCAGCCAAATTCTATCACTCACGAAACGCGAACCGACACGCAAAACAAATTGGGAATAATGGGTATCCCACTTCTGAAGTGAAAACGTATAAATTTTGACGATCAATAAAGCGCGCTCGTCCTTGTGGGCCTAATCTTATCTTCCTAAGGGAAGGTCAGTTAGGAAGAAGGGGCATAATTTCTCAAGTGTACCCACCTCGAAAATGAAAGTTGTCCGATCGGGCTAAAAATTGGCCCAATTGTAGTACTATTAGATAGTACTCCTCACAATGATAATAATTATTTTCGATGATTATTTATCAAAGTGGAGGGGGTACAATTTCTGGTTTTTTAAGCAAAGCCTTACTTTCAAACATTTGTAACTTTTTTCCTATTGCTTTAAACAAAATTTCATTTCAAATGTTTTTGATAGATTTTTTCACAAATTTTTCAATCGCCATAACTATTTTTCAAAAAAGTCCAAATTTGACCCTAATTTTTGAAAATCAAAAATAAATTTGACTTTTTTTCAAATTTTGACACTTTTTTTCAAAATAGTTTTAAAAGAAAGCTGAGATTTTTTCCTATAAGACCCCAATTTTCAGAGTGGTAAATTAATTCGCCTTTGAGTAATACAAAGATACGTAAACAAGATGCCATGATAGGGTGGGTGGCGTGCGATCTCCCCTAGTGCGCTCACGCCGAGGATTTTTGTGCAACGCTTTGGTGCCAGTTTTTCAAGTTGAGTAATATTATATGGTAATATTATATGTCTTTCTCATCGATTTTTTGGCTATAGTTTCAAGAATTGTTTCCTTTGCAGACCTCTTGCGGATTCTGTTTTTTGCCATTCGAGAAGATGTCGTGTTTCTCAGAGGACGAAAACCTTTTGAGTTGAGGTTTTCCACATTGAGTGGGAATGAAAGTGTAGTATTGTAATGCACCTGATATCGTCACAGCTTTGTCAAATCTGGCTTTCAGTAACTCGGTGGCTAAGGCATGATTTTCTTTGCTGCTGAAAAAAACTTACCACATACATTTTCAAATAATTATAATAATTATATGTTTAATGCAGAAAAATAAACAATTAAATTAAATTAATAAAATTTTACATTCTAGCTACAACATAGTAAAGAAACAGAAAATACAAGTGTCAGCTTGAAATAACACATTCTTTTTCTCAAGGTTCCTGGCCCATTGTCCTATTTTTATGGGAGGAGCACCTGAAGATACCTCGGGCGCAATTCGTGCTCGCTGAAAACTACCTACTTTCACACCTTTTACCGCTGGCGCAGTTCAGGTTTCAGTTTGGTAGAGTGGTTGACCGTTGGCGCAATTCGAGTGCGCCCAATTCCGCACTGTCTACCTGAGGTAGGTGCCCCCACTACACGGCTTCCCCTCACTCAACCGAGCTACTGTCGTCGATCCTTGTCAGCGGGAGTCCTTTGTACATAATGAGCACTAAAATGCCAAGTACAACATTTTTTTAATTTAGCACTTGGTAATTTACAAATAAAATATTCGAAATCTACGAATGATAACGATTCCAACGATATCTTATTTGACTTAAAAAGTTAAAAATGAAAGAATGTTCAAGTGCATAGGAAATTTTATGAAAAATGTTTGAGTATATTTTACTCAAATCCACTGCAATAACTTTAATTCATATGTACAATATTTTTCATAATTTGGGAAACTTAGTAATCTAAAATTTGGCCAGATTTAAAAACTTATTCACTAACATCATGAATATGGTTTATTTATCAAACAATTTAATTTTTCCAAATTATCCTTGAAATAATTTTGGATGAAATAAAAAAACGAGTTTCAAAATAACTTGTGGAAGGCAATTCTTGACCGAAATTTCTATCCCTCAGGGATTTTAGGCTTTGGCCGCCGCGGGCGCTGCCTGTCATATCCGGTAAATATCAAGGTCACGTCTGTACTCAATACTCTGCCAACGCATTGTACGATCTGAATACTTATTATACCGTTATTATAATTTAGAATTGAGACAATGTATTTCAACAGCTTCTGTGCGTGACACCACTTTTAATGAATGATGTTAAATTATAACTCTCGAATGCGAGTTTCATATTTTGCCCTGAAAAATAATATGGGAATGGACTAGAAAATTTTAGAATTTGCATTGTCAACCAAACACTGGAATTTTCAAGTCTGAAAAGATGAATTTTTTAGACGACAGGTAAATTTTCAGCCCAAAAAAATGAATTTTCATCTTCAGCTAAAAGAGATGAATTTTAAACTAAGAAATATGACTTTTCTGTCATAAAAGGTGAACTTTCAATGCAAAAGAACAAATTTTCTACAAAGCAGTTGGATTTTCGAATATCTAATATAGATTTAACAAAATAGTTGAAGTTTCAACAAAATATTTGAACATTTGACCGTAAGACAAATTTTCTGTAAATTCATAAATTTTTAACCGAATAGTTGAATTTTCAAATAAAAAAAGTGGTTTACAACCAACAATAGAGTAGTTAAATTTTCACATAAAAAACTAGTTTTCAACAATACAAAAATGAATGATCAACCAGTTGGATTCAACAAAAAATACGAATATTGAACAAAATATCTCAAGGTGACGAAATGTCCTATTTTTAGAGGAAACTAGGCAATATGTATTATTCCTATTTTCAAAACTACCCCTATCATAGCACATTTAAAGAACACCACAATCCAGATAATACAGAATCAGGCAGTTTATCTACAGATGGTGTTGTTTGTAACGTGGAAGCTGGTAACAAGGTACAAATAGTTTGTGACTTATATACACCATTTTTTTACAATGATAAATAAAATATTAAAAAGGAATATTATTTAATTATAGGATTCCGGTAAGCTGAAAAGTGAAGCTTCATCGAATTATAACTCAAATGACGTAGGATTAGGCAAGTCGTCCATCCCTTTTAATGATAGTGAATTCGTGGAAGTTGCAAATAAGGCCAAGCAAACAGTTAACTAACATTTTCATTTATTTATAATGACATAGGTTACACTTACTTGACCTTATTTTATAAATAGATAGCGGATTAGAGTGACTCTGTAGTTAGCTGCCGAGCACTACTTAGCTCTCACAAGCGGAGAACCTCGACTAGATCATAATTTTTCCTTGATAATTTCGAATTGAAAGCGTTAGAAATTTAAGAAAAATGTATAAAATGATTTTGAATTCAAAACGTTCCAACTCAAAATACTCAAAATTATTTCTGTGACCTGTCACGGGAGTGCCTTTCCGCCCACACAACACCTGGGAAGAGGGTCGTGTGTGACCTAAGTTGTTTCTGTGACCTGTCACAAGGGTGACTTCCCGCCCCACTGTAGACTGCAAGGAGGTCGTGTGTGACTTGAGTTATTTCTGTGACCTTTCACAGGGGTGCCTTCCCGCCCCACAACACCTGCGAGAAGGGGTCGTGTTTAACCTAAGTTATTTTTTGTTCCGTATCACAGGGGTGCCTTTCCGCCCCTACGATAGGCTGGAAAGGATTTCGGATGTGACTTTAGTCATTAAGCGGCCACATTACGCCTGCTTCACGTGCATGCAATGGCGCGTTTTCAAGGGGGGTCGGACAAAAAATAATTTTTCTGCAGATAAAAAAGGTGGTGTGAAATTGTAAAAATGACTAATGGATATTATGAATAAAAATTATTATGAAATAAAAATCGTTAAGAAGGTCCTACATGAGTTTTCATACTTCACAATAATTAAAAAGAGCAAAAGGAATAAAACTCGTATATCATGTGTCTAAGTTAAATAATTAGTGATATTAATATTATGCCAATAATATTATGCAATTCATGAATACGAACATTAAATTAATGTTCGATAAAAATGAAAATGGAAAAAATTATTAAGTATAAATAATATGGTGGTCCAAAAAACGCTTTTCGAGCTACATGGCTACAAAAAAAAGGTTCCATTTCCGGCGAAAGAAAATCTGTAACTTTTTTTTTCAAAATTCAAATATTAACACGTGCCACCGGGAACTTCAAAATCCCATTTAAATAACATGGGGAAATTTTGGTTTTTCGAAAAATTGAACTCATACTTCAGGATTTGATCGAAACGTGCCAAGTTTTTTAGGGATTGAAGAGGAGTGTCTACGAAATAAAAACATAATGAAAGCTTTTTAGCTTTACTAAAAAGTATTTTTATATATACTGGGTCGACTGGGGAGGAAAAATAAGAATTCTTTTGAACACCTCAAATATCAATCAGAATATCAGGATTTATTAATGCTAAAAATGCATATACATGGTTTAAGAAACCTATCGTTATCTAAGAGATGATGTTGCTTTTAACTAGCTAAAATCATATAGATATGTATATATATATATATATATATAAAATGTTCACAAACAAATTGAATTATTTCGCGTTTCCCAACAAATAAAATTATTTTTTGCAACATCTTTTTTTTCCTTTTAAGAATAACATCTTAACAAAAGAAATTTCTATTCAATGCTGCCAATTGTTGTTGTCAATCAAATGGTATACAACAATTTACATTTTTCACCATATAGCATTCTCATTTTTAATGGAGTCACTTATTATCATCTGATTGATTATATGATTCAAAAAATGCTTATGAAGAAAATCACTATTTTTGGTATTTTTGAAATTATAAGGTTTATTTTATCAACAAAATATAATTCTTAGTACCAGAGTGAGTGATTTCGCCGAGATGAGAATGCATACAAGTAAAAGACGGCCAAGACCAAGGACACAAATAAATATTATGTGATTATTGGGTAGGAACCATAAAAAGTTTTTAACCGTGGAATGGAAATTTCTGTGAAACTAAAAATACGAAAATTGTTACGTGCATTAATTCTTTGTATTATTCATTCTCTGAATGAATAAATATTGGATCTTCATTATTCATCCAGATAAGATCAATAAATTTATTTCAGACCAGTTTTCGATAAAACGTCTAGTGTTTGTTTCAAACGTGATAACACTTTATAAATAAATGAGTAAAATTCAATTTCTTAGAAAAACTATACGAAATACGAAATAAATGTAAGAATGAAAGATAATCATCAAGAATTATATAAAATCAATAACGAATTAATGACTGCAGTTTTGTATTATTCTCGTAAATGAAATTAAGACCCATTTGATGATCATTAAACCAGCGCTAGATCAGAAAATCTTAAGACGGGTGTGCATACTGCATACGATCTTAAACGCTACACCCAGAAGATAGACACGCAACTTCTCTAACGCATAAATAATTGCCAAAACTTCGAGCTTATAACTAGTATATTTTTGTTCAATAGGTGTGGTCTTATGACTCAGGTAGTGCGTTGGGTGTAATCTATCATCATTGGGTAATCGCTGAAACAAAATCGCAGCCAAACCATCCTTACAAGCGTCGGTGTGTAATTCGGTTTCATGAACGCGATCAAAGAACTTCAATACGGGTTTATCGGTTAACTTTTCTTTTAATATTTTGAAGGCTTTCTGCTCATCCGAACCGAATTGAAATTCTTTTTCTTTTCGAAGCAAATCGCTCAGCGGTTTAGCCAACAAAGAGTATTGATTAAAAATTTTTCTGAAATAACCCGTCAACCCGAGAAAGCTCTGAACGTCTTTGGTTGATTTAGGAGTTGGGAAGTTCATAACAACCATGACCTTCTCGGGTAAAGGATAAATCTTGCCATCATCAATAACTTGGCCCAGAAATTCAACGCGTGTCTTTAAAAGATAACATTTTTTCTTATTTATTTCTAAGCCATATTCGCTAGCGACCTCTAACGTTTCTCGCAAGTTATCGAGCGCTTCTTGTGTGTTCCTTGCTAGAATAATTATGTCATCAAAGTAAACTAAAACAATTCCCTTGTCAGCTAACGGACGAAAATCACAATTATTGAATCGCTGAAAAACAGAAGTTGAAATGCAAAGCCCAAATAGGATTCTCAGGAAAACGAATTGTCCCTTATGCGTTACAAAGGATGTATACTTACGACTTTCTTCGTTGACGCTAACATGGAAAAACCCGTTTCTCAGATGACTTTTTTTCAATATCATCTGAAAAATAGGCAAAAACACGTACTTTAACTCGGGGTCATTGAACGCAGAATTTTAATATCTTTCATGCTCCTCAGAAATTATTTTAATGCAACAAACAAAAAGGATCTGGTCTCATAATTCTCTCCGGTAATGTATTATGTAAAAATAATGTGTTTGAAAATTTTTATTATTACGTATTTTTATATTGTGATTGTATCTTATTTTTTGCAAGATCGCAATTAAAGTATTGCTTTTGATGGATTTATCACCTTCACTTCTGTTTACTGTTCAATTTCAGAGATTATAATTATCATAATAATAATATATAATATTATTATTATAATTATAAAGAATACGTGCAATCGGTATGCTAATTTCAAGTACAAATTTTCCGCTTTGTACAATTTTAATGCTTCACATTTGCAGGTTACACCTAATGTCGAAGGATTCAAATTAGAATCTATTTGTTTCTGAAGGCTTCTAATTATAAGTTGTTTAATTTCAAACTGTGTCTTTTTAAAGATTAAACAAATGAAAACGGAAAGAGCATCCATTACTCCATCTGGCATTCAAAATACGAGTACAAGCGAATCAAACATCCGCGAATCAGCGCATGCTTCTACTTTTAAAAAATTGAACTTTGAATCACTTCAATCAAATCAGTGTAACCATTTAAAATATATTTATATTATTATAATGAAATGATATTGTGTTACTGCTAAATAATAACATTATTTATTTGTTTGTATAAATAGGGCTTCATACAAGAGTTTCTGCCGAGAACGGAGAATTGGTTTTAGACACAAATGTTCAGGACGCTGATGCTCCTATTGATGATTGTTGACGATTTAGACAAGGTGATATCTTCTACTCAACACTTGATCTCATTCCTCTCAAACCATGATCTTATCAGCATCCAATACCAGCTCTCCTTCAATCCCTCTTCTAGTGTAACTCCTCTGTCCATACGCAGTCTCAATAATATAAATGAAACTGAATTTTTTGAGCACCTCTCTACTTATGACTGAAATAGCATTTATACTAAAAAGGATATAAATAGAAAGGTTATTTGTCTAATTGCATTTTTATCTTCGGCGGTCGAGAAATTTGTACCTCATCATACCCTTAAAGCAAATAAGAAGTCCACTCCTTAGTTACTACTTATACCAAAGACTTATTAAAACAAAGAGAGAAAAAACGTAGATGGGCTAAAAGAACAAAAAATAGTATTATCCAAGCCAAATTTCGTAAATTGAGAAACTTAGTACAAACCGAAATCCGGGATTCATACAATCAATATAATTACAATTCTATCAAAAACAGGAATAAAAATGAAAACATCTGGTTTCTTTTAAGACGGCTTTGACTTATTCCTTCTGAACACTTGGCTCCTGATAACAACTTTTCCCCTGCAGACCTGTTGATAGCTTTTACTACAAAATCTACACGCCTTGCAAACAGCACTCCTTCTCCGTCCTCAGTTCTCTCTACTTTCGATGATACTAATTTATTCTTTTCTGACATATCACAAGAAGCCATAATTAAAAAACTCATTGGCCCTATTCTCTTGCACATCTACAATGCATCTCTGCAGGTGGGAATATTTCATGATGCCTGGAAAGAGGCGATTATTCGCCCTGTTCCTAAAATATCTAGCCCTACGTCTCCGTAAATAATAATTTTGTGAAAAATCTCGATTTTCTCATACTTCGAGTAAACATATAATAAAGAAACCAATGAAAATGAAACAATCTCTGACCAAGGTGATCTTGGAAATTTAGCGCACTTTAATTTAAAATAAAAATGATTGCAGATCGGGGCAAAATTAAAGGCTGTAGACTGTTTTGAACGAAAAAAATGCGCTTCTTCCCACAGTGCGGTGTATCTGGGCATGCTATCGTGTGCACTTCAACATTTATATTATTACTGCAAATATTAACCGATTTTCATGAATATTTTTTTCACTTTCTTGAAATTATGTGAATAAACTATTTCTGCTAATTAAAATTGAATCACGCAATGCTTTCATAATTTCAGTTTTTGGAACCGGCCTGCATCTCATATCAATAAAAGGATGATTCGTTTCGGGTAATTTGATGGGCTCCCGAGTCTCTGCTCGCGCTCCGGGGAGTCTGCCTAAAAAATTTGACGGACGTTGATAGGGCAGGCCCTGAAACTATACACTCAGCTAGTACTGAGCATCACTGAATTTTTTTCTTTGTTCTTTTCTTTTTGTTTATAACGTAAAATATAAACAATTTTTCAGAAAACCGAATCTAGCCGGCAAAATAGACCAATATTTAGATAAAGTATGCAAAATATCAGACAAAAATATTCAACCGTGCGGCCGGAAACTGGAATCTCGTTTTATAATGCTGATAAATCCCCTTAAGAACAGGGATCACAGTGCAAAAGGAGCTCAAAAAAGGGGAAATAGGGTAATTTTCTCACGAAAAAGGGGAAAATAGGGGAAAAATTAAACATTTATTTTTACATGTCGAAACCAGCCTACCCAAAACAGTCTCAAGCTCACAATTTATCACCAACCTCTTCACTTCTATTATATTTTACATGCAATCTTACACTAACAAAACCCTCAAACACACTTCTACCATCAACTCTCCTCAAATTCCACTTCAAATTCGCTAAAATCCGCACCACACTATCACCGCCACCAACCACTTGCATGCCGAAAACGGAAGTCTTAATTATTCAATTAAAAGTTCTGTTTTTATAAACTTACATTTTTAAACTCAAAATGTAACTTATTCATTCTAGGTTGAAAATTGATGCTTTTTACTTGAAAATTCATGTATTTTGTGGAAAATTCGTCTTTTTTGGTAGAAAATTAATCTTCTTGATTGAAATATCGTCTTTTTCTTTTTAAAATTCATCTACTTTGGTAGAAATGTAATATTTTTTTGTTGAAATATCAACTATTGCATTTTTTGTTGAAATTTTAGCTTTGTAGCTTGAAAATTCAAGTATTTGGTTTAAAATTTAAGTATTTTGTGAAAAATTCAATTATTATGTTGGAAATTCAGCCTTTTGGTTGAAATTACACTATTTTGCTAAAATTAGGCGTTTTTTGGGTAAACTGTAATCTTTTTTAATTACAAATTCGACTATTTGGTTGAAAATGCATCTATGTGGGTTGGAAGTTCAACTATTTTGTCTAAAATTCACCCGTTTTGCTTCTAAGTTTAACTATTTATTTTTAAATGCAACTGTTTTGTTCAGTTCTTTTTCTTTTAATTCAACTTTTTACATTCTCATCATAATGAGAAGGTATTGGTTTCATGTGAAAAATGACTTTCGTGGATTCCATGAAATGTCGACCACTTTCTAGCACTTATCTGAGAAAAGATAGTTATAAACAATATTAAATTGTTTAAACAACTTTTCGGTTAACTTTGATTAATGATTGCCTCACTAAGTGAAAAAAGGACAGAAAGGTAAAAGTTGTCGATAAGCCGCGACTATCAGGCGCAATCGATATAGATCAAGATAGTCGTAAACAATATTAATTTGTTTAAACAATTATTTTTGCTAAATCTAATTGATTATCAAGTCACGCCTCATAAAAAGCAGACAAACAGTTGAAAATTTCAGAAAAAACGCAATATTCTAACAATTAAGCAAAGAGAATATTATGAACAATGACAATAAATGGTTTAAACAATTATTTTGTTAACTTGAATTCATTATTACTTCACTACAAATGAAACTTAAACAAAAAGCCAGAAATTTCAAGAAAAAACTGCATCTTTCTAGCATTATTCAAATATAATATTATTAATAATTATAATAAATTGTTTAAAAAATTATTTTGTCAACTTGAATTCATTATTACTTGACTCCACATAAAAATTGGACAAAAAGCCAGAAATTAAAAAAAAATGCATCTTTCTAGCATTATTCTAATATAATATTATTAATAATTATGATAAATTGTTCAAACAATAATTTTGTTAACTTGAATTTAATCATACTTTACTCGAAATAAAAATTGGACAAAAAGCCAGAAATTACAAAAAAAAAACGCATCTTTCTAGCATTATTCAAATACAATATTATTACTAATTATAATACATTTTTTGAACAATCACTATTATTAACATTGATGAACTGTCACTTCCATCTAATTGAAAATTGGACAACAAATGGAAAATTTTTGATTTTTCAAAAAACCGTTACCGGCACAAATCAGCACAAGTCTAGCACAATTTAGCACAACTTTCATTTTTTCGGAAAAATAAGTTTGCGGATGTAACTTTTGGGACATACGTGGTAATTGTAAAACATTTATAATCAGTTCAAAAATTGTCAAATAAGAATCTGAAAGGCTTTGGAAAATTTCATTAATTTTGCAAATTTAAAAAAAAAATCACCAAAAATTTGAAAATATCCAAAATATTACAAGATTTGGCAATTTTGAAAGGATTAAAAAAGAATTTTCTCGAGATTAATGAGGAAATTTTTTTTTTGCATTCTTGAGAAATGAACTTCAAAAGAAAATTGAAAAAGTTTCAAAATATTTCCTTCAATTTTGGAAAAAATTAGGAGGTTCGGCGGCAAAATGGTTCAACTTGGTAAGATTTAAGAACCAAAAACATACAATCAAGTAAATGCAAAAAATATGGAGAAGATTTGAAGACTGAACAAGATTTTTGAACTGTAAAAGATGCTAAAAAAATTACGATTTTTTTCAAAGATATCAAACCATCATTGTAGGTTTCAATGGAATAAAAATTGGGGAAATATTCGTAATGAAATTTGGAAGATTTCAAGGCACTTTTTTACATTAGGAATAATTTTTCCAAACTTTTAAGAAAAACAAATCCAGCTAAAAATATTTTTAGAAATTGATACAAATATTTGGAGACTTGCAAGCATTTCCGAAAATGTATCAAATATTTCTTATTTCTTCTAAACTTCTAAAAGTCCTAAATATATTTAAAAAAGGCTAGAATGTTTCCCAATATTTTGTAAGATCATGTAAATATAAGTTTTAACGGAAAAATTCCAAAAATTATCCGAGTAAAAAAGCCAGAAAATTTTTTAAATGGAAATAATCACTCAGATCACCTTCATGAAACTCCAGGTTGAGTTTTGAATATAACACTAATATTCATCAACCCTTAGAATCCACCCCTAGTAGTTTTGACAAAAACATTCAAAATGTCACCAAGTAAAAAAGCCAGAAAATTTTTCAAGCAGAAATAATCACTCAGATGACCTTCAGCAATCTCCAGGTTGAGTTTTATATTCAACAATAATATTTATCAACCCTTAGAATCCACCCCTAGTTGTTTTAAAGAAAACATTCCATTAATGATCTGAGGAAAAAAGCCAGAAATTTTTTTTGAGTAAAAATAATCACACAGATCACCTTCAAAAAACTCCAGGTGGAGTTTTGAATATAACAATAATATACATCAACCCTTAGAATCCACCCCCAGTTGTTTTGACAAAAACATTCAAAATGTCACCAAGTAAAAAAGCCAGAAAATTTTTTAAATGGAAATAATCACTTAGATCACCTTCATTAAACTCAGATTGAGTTTTGAATTCAACATTATTATTTAACAACCCTTATGATCTACCCCTAGTTGTTTTTACGAAAAAATTGCAAAAATTGTCCGACTAAATAGGCCAGAAATTTTTTTAAGTGAGAATAATCACTTAGATCCCCTTCAAAAAGCTCCAGGTTGAGTTTTGTATCCAACAATAATATTGATCAACCCTCAGAATCCACCCCTACTTGTTTTAACGGAAAAATTCCAAAAATTATCCGAGTAAAAAAGCCAGAAAATTTTTTAAATGGAAATAATCACTCAGATTATAATTTAGGTCTGTCTCATAGCTGGTACAACTACTGAACTGTGATTTTTCCATTTTTAAATTAGTTGAGAACCTCGAATTAAATTTATTCAAGTAAAAATACCCAAATTATTCTCACACCCTGAGCTGAAACTCTCTACATGAACTGAAATGGAATTGGTAGATTAAAAGACTATACGTGTTAATAATTGATATTAATGGTCTTAGGTATGCTAAGTTTCACATCTGAATAATTCAAAAATAAAATAAAGAGAGACAGTTATAATTCATTTTGTAATTTTGTTTAAATTGTTCGTATAGGAGGATGGTAATAATACTTTAATGATCAAAATAAAATAGTATCCAAATTATAGTTGGAATCTGACAGTTTAGGTCTGACAGAATTTAGGTCTGACTCATACTTGGCACTGCTACTGAAATCTGATTTTTTCACTTTTTGATTAATTGATAAACTCTAATTAAATCCAGATCAGCAAAAATACAAATAGCTATCGTAAAATAAACCATTTTAAGACGCAAAATTTCTTTAGGGCCTAGATATTTGTTTTTTTAAATTCGCACCAATAAAATATAGTTGATCAATTTTGAGATTAACTCTGCTACATCCTTGAGTTTGAGATATCAGCGAAAACTAAACACAAAAATAGGTTGACCGTACGTCAGCGAAAAGTCAAAGATTTTGAACAAAAAATTCAAAAGTCAGATAATTTCTGTAAGAAACACTTTAAATAAGTGTTAAGAATTATCAGGGCTGCCTTACAGTCACTTTTAGACACATATTTTTCTTAAATCACTTTTCAGTCATGTTTTTTTTCAAAATAAAAAGATCACTTTTTTCTTTCGGGAATGGCTCAAATTGATGCTCTTGGCATTTAGATGTACAGAATTTTTTTTTTCATTTGCATGGTGTTTGTTTTTGTTATCAGGTCTTAGAAAATAGAAGCAATAAGAAAATTTCTCATTTTACACCACTATGCTGGAAACTTGAGCATTAGTCGAATATTTTGCAGGGTGGTTGAAATTATACACCTGCAAACATACATGTGAATCTCCAAATAAAATTTGCTATATCATCATATTTTTTATGTAAGTGTATAAAAATTCAAGTATTTTCTAAACGATTTCAATAATTGATCCTTTTGGTTTTAAGAACATCGACAGCAAAAGATGCGTAACAATATGATTCGATCCATCTTTCAATCGAAAATGTGGACTTCTTGAAATTGAAATAGTTAAAAGATATCTTCATTTATAAAAAAAAAACAAAAAAAAGTTGAAAATATTGGAGGTTAGTGTTAACTGTAGTTTGGAACATAAATTTTTTTTGAATCAATCATAATATGTAAAAAAGGACTGTATTGAGACGCTATAAATGTTTTGAATAATTTAGAGCTGATGACTGAGTTTCATATGTTTGCAAACAGTACATTTAAAAAAATGATTGAATTCATAATTTTGTTATTTTCGAGTTTAAGGAGTTTTGCCCGATTTATTTGGAAAATTATCGGCCCTACTGTGCAATAAAGCCTTTTTTCGGATGGTCGGTAATTTGTGAAGTTACGATGCCTACACTTACTTTACAAAATAAAACAAACAAATCGTTTTTAAATATTTCATA
Organism: Andricus grossulariae; assembly: GCA_011634705.1. Taxonomy (NCBI): domain Eukaryota; kingdom Metazoa; phylum Arthropoda; class Insecta; order Hymenoptera; family Cynipidae; genus Andricus; species Andricus grossulariae. The sequence goes on from JAABKJ010075445.1 coordinate 248,646,080, forward strand.
AACTATCCTCTAATATTCTCATTCTAAAAGTCAAATAAGAAAAGTACAAATTCATTTTTTTAGATGACAGTTACTCCCAGTGGGACCCTGCGGTGGTTGTTAACCTTTAGTTTTTATATATATATATAGGGATCTCTCGAGTCTATTTTTTGCAAAAACTGTTTTTTTAATTACCACTATTTATGGATTATTTTACTTCGGTACATTTGCATTTTATCCTTTTGTATTCTAAAGTATCCAAAATTCATTAACAGCGGAAGCTAAAATAACATAAGCAATTTTTTGCAAACAATGGGATTAGGAGATACCTTAATTTTTTTTAAATTTTGCCAATATTCAGGGGATATTTTGACACGAAAATAAACCATTTTTAGGGGATCGAGCCATTTTAGAAGAAAAAAATAAGGATGTTTTCTAGACGACTATAATAAGTATGCAATTACCCGAGTTAATTATGAATCATCTTTTTCTCTATCCTTATAAATATATAACTGTGTAGGAATGGTATAATTTTTATATATAAAATCAAATATCCATGTCCCTTAATTTATGAAAGTAACTTTATAGAAGGATAAGAGATTTCTTAATGAAGCAAGCTTTTAGGAAAATTATAATTACTGCTAAAAGAACCAAATTCTTAACGAAAATTGCCTTTGATATATTGGACTCTAACCGTCTTAAGCCACAGAGAAAAATCAGCTGCTCATTTTTTTATAATTAATTTTTTTTCAATTATTTTCATAGTTACCTAAAATTCAGTAAATATTTAACATATCAATATTTTCAATAAAATATATTCAGAAATTCCAGTCGAACGTCCTCTAAATCTTCAAATTTTCAATATTTTACTTACTCTTAGAGCAGACGTAGAACGTAATTTAATTTTATCCGTCGCAGACTGGCCACCCATCTCACGGTTGTGAGACGTGGTTACAGCTGAAATTTCACCGCGATTTCGCTGGGAGCGGACGCAATTTTTAAGATTAGAACCTGCTCTCGGCGAAATCCTGCGGTTGTCCTTATGACAAACTTTTAACTATATATACACACACAATTATACAGAGTCGTGGAAGTGACAGGTATGTATACATCATAAATTACCATAAATTACCAATGGCTAAACAACGATCAAAACTGAAGAAAATCGAGCCGACAGATAATTACTTAGTTGTCAAATTCATAAAGAAGTGATTACTACACAATTATTATTAATTTTAGCTTTCAAATCAAATATATAAGTATGTTTATAATTTTTCGATAAATCGAGTACTTCCACGACCGTCGTGGAAGTACACGATTCACTCACGAGTAGTTCCACGACGGTCGTGGAAGTGCACAAATGTCGTGAAACTACTCGATTCGTCGTTACAAATGCCTTGGAACTGACCAATTCACACACACACGTATATATATGACTTAATATATGTTTTATGGATAAATAAGTCCTCTCACGAATTTTATCTGTGTAAAATAAGATTCTTTATTGCTACTCCCGAGTCGACCCATTAAAATACTAAGTTCTTGCAACAGAGAACCTTTCAGCCTCAACGTGAGCATTACTTTTGCGTGAAACTTCTTTATCCACTAAATCCAACATAAGTGAACCACAAATGCTGGTGCGTAGTACTTAATGGTAACATCCTCTACCTTTTAAAAAATTTTGATTTTGCGTATACTGCTTCCTTCTTCCCGTATAATTCTTGGTACTCTTTTTCAATTTCTTTCCATAAATTTGATTTGTTTATGTTCAATGCTATTTTTTACGATTTGAACCAAAAATATGCATCCTAGCGTAAAGTGGTTCTGAGAAAATTTGTAACTGTAATTTAGGCAAAAAAGTCTGTTAGATAAAATGTTATTGTAGCGTGTATCGTTTTTCCAAAAAGTTATTTTTTTTATTTTCAATGTATTTTCATAACAAAAGTTTGAATCAAACTCGTAGATCTTTTTTGGTTGAACAACATTTGTCTCTTCATCTTTTTTCGTACCTTGCGTCGCTTTTCCAAAAAAAATTTGTTAGTGGTAATCTTATTTTTCACGATTGAAAAAAAAATTACGCATCTTATCAAAGCATGATTAATGAAAATTTGTTAACTCTTTTCTTTCTGAACAACTTTTGTTTGCTGATTTTTTTCGTGGCTTGTGTCATTTGCCCAAAAAATGTTCAAACTTCATAAAGTCCCTCTTCTAATACAGAAATAGATATATCACGTTCTAAGGTAAAATTTTTTATATTACAGGATGAACAACAAATATAGAAAAAAATTTACTGTTCTTTTTTTGAAAAAATACCATCTTTACTGTCACTTGACCATAAAGTTACTTGTGCTAACATCAAATGTAAATTGATACACTATTGTGTGCGTCTGCCTCAATCAAATAAAATATAATATTATAGATCTTTAATGAAAGGTAATATTGAAATATAAAAATTATATATATTTATGTAACAAATATGTCAAGAAAACTTTGCAAATGAAACTTTATAGGCAATGCGAAATAAATTTATATAGACGAATTTAATTTTACCTTGATGAATAGTTCATCCGGAAATATACTATACTAAACTCCACCCTGGAATACAATATTCTACACACTTCTCAACTCTAATCTACTCTGCATGCTAATCTACTTTACTCTCTATTTGACTATACTTCACTCTATACTCTAGTCTACACTCTTCTCTACTCTACTCTACAAACACTTTACTCTAAATTGTACTGCACACTTCTCTACTCTAGTTTATTTTGTTTTAATCTATTGAATAAAGATGCATTTAAAATTCATGTATAATTTACAATTTCTTCGATACCTTCTTTAACACAGTAACTTATGTTTTAGCATTGTTCTGTTTAAGATTTCTCTTTTCGACAACATACAAATTCTATTAGAATTTTATTATATTATCCATTCATATTTTTATTATATACTATTTTAATAATATTTCTTAAATTTTTCACAAAAATGATGATTCTCCTGAAAATTTTTCATTTTAAACTAGTTCTACCTTCAACCAAGTATTCGAATTTTCGATAAAAAAATTTTTTAATTTTGAATCCCGAACTGTTAAATTTAACCACAAAGTAAGATTTTTTGATAAAATAGACGAGGTTTCAACCAAATATTTGAATTTCATATAACAAAAATGAGCTTTTGGCCAAAAAATACGCATTTTTTATAAAGATGGTTGAATCTTCCATCCATAGTTAATTAGCCTAATCCCATATATGACCCATGAGTAAGGACTAAGTGATTTTTTCGGAATGCCTTGTGATCACTGAATTCCTCTAATTTCTTCTCGATCTCCCACAAGGACTATTATTATTATTATTATATCATTAAGCCGTTTCCCTTTCGGGGTAGGCGTGAATTGCTCGGTTGGATAGTAGTAACCAAATAGTGATCATACCTACTGGTAGCTATGAGATTGAAAACTTTGAGAGTTATATCCAGAAGGCTCTAGCAGTTGACGGCATTACAATAAACATTGAGCTAAATAATAACACATTGTGCAGCAAGTTAAAATGTGATTGCAAAGTGAACTTTCAACCTCACGATTCTATTGGACGATTGTTGCGCTTCACACCTCGTATTCTTGAAGCCAATAAGGCTCATACTTTTGATCTACCTGTAGCTATTTTCAAAGTGAATGGTGTACGAGTTGAGTGCAATATGGTATATAAGATATAAGATCTATGAAGTACCGCCACACGTCATTTATCTTGCAATCGCCGTAAAAACAATACATCAAATTCAGCCCCGCATAGCTCATCAGGCTGTTGACTTGGTGAATTTCCGAGGAGAGGTGATAACAATACGACTGCATGTCAAATCATCATCATAATAGGTATCGTGCGCAATCGTAAAGGAGTCTATATAAGAGCGTCAACATGTCGAATGCAAACCGTTTCTCAAGCAGCACGCATTGAGGTAACACCTCAGAACGTGCTCTTTCTGACTCAGCTTGGTCTGAAGATCAAACCTCGTGGAAAAAGAAACTGAAGAGTCCATTTACGATACTTATCATCTCCTTTTGTTGCAATGAAAAATGTAAGAAATACTAAACATTCAAATACCAGTGGGCTTTGATGAATCCATAGCTCACTATGAGATTCATGCACATCAGCCTCATGTCTCATGATTATTCAACAACAGTGATGAAATTCGAATTGCTGTGCAGCATCAAAATTTTTGTATACTACCCAGCAAGAGTCCACTACATGTATGTAGATTATTCCACACTAGTGGTGTAAAACATATGTTGCGTTTTTCAACAGCAAGCCAAAAGTTTGATATTGGCCCAGGACGAATCTTAACATATATGGAGAACTTCTTATTAATACGTGGCTTTGAGAATGGGAAAAAAGAGGTATAAATGAATTCAGTTTTCTGGTGTGAAGCGGATTTTGTCCTCACTCTTTATTTGTACATTACATACACATTATACAACTTATACTGATTTCATTTTTCCTATACAAAATATTCTCTACACAGAATATTTTCTGCGTCGAATTTGATACGGTTATGCATATTTTCCTCACACAAAATATTGTCTCGTTATGCAGAATATCTTTTGCGTAGAATATATTTTGTGTAAAATATATTTTGTGCAGGAAAAATATTGGACATAATATTTATGTGTACAATATTTTGGGAATATCTTCAGAATAATATAATTACTATATAATAATGTGTACGATATATTCTGTATACAAAATATGATGTATGGGAAAAATATTGGACAGAATATTTTTTTGTACAATATTTTGAGAATAAAATATTCACTATTTATTTATGTGTAGGATATATTCTGTATAGAAAATATCATGCATAGAAAATATAAAACAGTATTAAATTTAATGTAAGAAATATTCTGTGCATAAAATATTTTGTGTAGGAAAAATATGATCAGTATACGTTGTGTACAATATATTATGTGCACAACACATTTTTGTAGGAACTGCTGCTAGTTATAGACATTTACCCGCTCATTTTCGGGTAATACGCGAAACTTTTTTCCGCCCGCATATACTGAATGTGTTCGGGAGTTGAGTACCACTAGTAAACAAGAGCGGGAATTTCATGCAAGAGACTTCGTACAACACTGTTCCTTGGAGTCCGGTCTCTAGCCGCGGATGTCCTTACGCGGCAGGCGGAAGAGTTGGAGATGAAAGTGCGTTGAAGTTCGAGTTGCATTAAAGAATCAATGCAATCATGATCGTCACCCGATGATGTAGTTTCTAGTCTCCCTTTGTGTAGATGGACGCAAGAACGTTAAGTTCCTCTTTTGAAGAAGCTAAGAGTTTGAGGTCGTGTATGTATAAAAGGTGGTTGACCTTACATTCTTTTCTGTTTAGCGGACCACACAGGTATCCAGAGCAACTCTCCTCAGAGCTCAACAGATAGCGGCAAGAGCGAGATGCAGAAAAGTATCGGACTTGGTGAGTCTTCTTGGAAGACCTGCCTCTCATATGTGATACAGCTGGTAGTCACTTGTCTTTTGTGAAATTTTATGAGAAATCTTGTCCGGTACAAGGCCATAATCTCTTTCATGCATCTCATTATTTCACAATTAAATACTTTGAAAATACATTTCTTGGAGACTAAATCATTTGTAATTTCATATCTTCAGCACTCAAGAATTTTCAATAGTTGCTCTTTAAAATTGCAGAACTTTTGAAGGTAATTTTTTTATAATAGAAGAGTATTTAATGCTAAAAATGTACAATTAGGAATTCAAAAATTATTTATAGTAATATAAATAATATATAATATTCAATAATAATTATAGTTTCATTACTGAATCATAATTTGTTATAATTCCATTATTAAATATTCTTTTAGCATGAACGGCGCCCTCTCAAACTACGGTAGGCCTGTTTCCGAGGTCCGTAATTTTTGCCCAGGCTATAAGATTTTCCCGTCGCGCATCAACATTTAAACAGTTGCTTTTTTGGACCACTATAGTAAATAGATACATGTGTAAAAGGCGTATTGAGTATAATCATGAGCCTGTAAATAAGATTCTTGTTCTTAAGCTTGTAGTTATCATTGGATTTTGATCAACTATATCCTGGAAAAATCACTCTATTCCAGGATAATTGAAGATCTGTTTGCAATCGGATTTTGAATTTACTGCAAACCACAAGAAAGCCGAAATTAGTGGATCATCAAGTTGCTGCGCGTGACGCAAAAAAACACAACTAGATAAGCAGAATCAAATTTGTTTATTACATAGCGAATATAAAAATTCGAAAAGAGTTGTTCGTGAATATTCTTCTTACACCAACTTTTTTTCGTAGGTGATCAAGATGCAGTGGCGTCATATAGTTTAACAACAATGATCATGCTCACCCATATGAAATATGGTCAAAGCCAGTACAAGAAGAAAAAAAATTATGGTAAAGTTGTTCCTGATAATCTAACTACTAAATCGAGGGAGGAAAACAAAAAGTTTTCAGGATCGGAAATCTAGCAAAGTTTTATCCTACACATTCAGGTATACTTACAGAATTATTAGTTTGGAATTTTTAAGGAAAAACCTTATTTTATCCTTATAACCTTTATAACCTTATTTTACCTGCATTTATAAACTACGTTACATTGATCTAAAGTATCTAATTTGTCATAACCTCATTTAATAAATCTATTCAGCTTGGACTCAACTCTGAGAAAAAGTTTTTATTTTAAATTTATTTAATAGCATTTTGAAATTTTGTGCAATTGTCCCTCGCGAGCAGCTTAGTCACGTGACTAGTCTGCACTGGACTTACGACCTTACGTGAAATGCAAGTAGGCCGTTCTTGCATCCAACCGCTCAATTACATTTAAAAATTTAGGCGCATTTATGACTTCGAAAGCGAATCTTCATGATCGCTACGTACGAGTTAAAAAACGAATAAATGGCAGCAATTCCAAAAATGTTGTACCGATTAAATTAATTATTAAATTAATTATTATTTGCGGCACCCCGAAATCTAGGGTGATCAGCACTGTTTGCTGACTGATTGTCGGGTGCTCTGCGCACCTACAACTTCTTGTTGGTTTGGTGGTGTCATTGTTGTTCCCACGAGCAGCTAGGGAAAGGGTTCGTCATTCATTATAAAGCCCTGCATGCAAGGATAAGGCTGCATACTCTAAAAAGTCGCCCAGTATCCCAGAGTCACCCTTTAAGATACCACATGCAGGTACCATTCAGCTTTTGGCACGGTCGTTAAGGCTCCGTTTATGGGTCTTTCCTTCGGGACCATCCCTGGACAATTGTGCACGAATCCTTATTAATTATTGTAGGTATATTCAAAAGAAACCCTTGGTACAGCGACCCTCTATCCGCAACACGAGGACTCTATATTGCGCTCTATATTGAGCATGCGGAGGAACAGATTATATAAATCAATTGATTTACAAGGAGCGACGAGATAGCGACAAGTGTAATAATTTACATTGACTCATTTTGGACGAATGCGATTCCAACAAGTGTGATAAGCATCGCGAAATTTATCAGAATATATTCGCCAGGTAGCTTCTAATCAAAAAAAGTTCATTAAATGTGATTAAATGTTTGTTGAAAACAATACTTTCGTCGACCCCAATGCAATTTTTGCAATTTTTGAAATATCAGAAATGATGTAAATTGAATATATAAAACTGTAATTCAAACCCCTAAAAATCTACATTGATAAATTGAAACTGAAATTGCCTTTTAATTTGTTTGTGAAGACGGTTCTCAAAACTCCTGAAGTTTTGATGATTGGATTCTCATTGCGACACTCACGTTATAGATAAGTTTGTGCTCGGAAAATTAAACGATGCAGAATAAATGATATGAATTATAAGGAGTATGTATGTTTTTCGATATAATGTTAATAAAAATTAGATTTTTGTTTTAGTTGAAATGTGCATTGCTTGAATAAGTTTAAATGATTCTCGAAGAGATTAGATCGAAAAGAAAAAAGTCAAAGATTTCGAAAAGTATATTGAAAATCATGGCACTGCATTTTAAAATGATTCTCATGCAATCTGCATATTCAATGATATCTTATGGAACTTTTTAAATTTGTGGTTATTTAAAAAATTTCGCCAAGATAATTTTTCGATCTATGTATTATATATCTTATTTATTATAAATTTGTTGACATCTTCTTAGTACCAAAATTATAACTAATGGATCTCTCTCAAAATAGAAAACGTCAAGTTAAAAACAGGCCAATATCATAGAAAGACAAGCTTGAAAATATGATGTATTTAATCTACAAGATACCAACTATAGTACACATTATATAATCTTATCAAGCACTAGAATATTCGTTCATTACACTGATAAAAAACTCTTTATTACTGCATCATTTAGTTTTTTTTTCTTATTTGATAAATGAGGATGATGTATGCTCTGGTCTTAACAATGGGTCGGACGATAAAGCCAAATACCCTAGAGTTGGGAGAACCAATCAAGACGGAGTCAATGCGATGGACCGGCAGAATCTCAATACTTTCAAATGGACCAATCGACTTATTGACGACCTGTTAGAGTGCTATGATATCAGTATGGCCCCTGAACGAGAAGGTCTAATGGCACGACTGCATGCACTCTACCGAAGTCAGAAAAAGCCGGCAACAGGAAAAGAGAGGCGATACTAACAGACCAACCGCGGGCAAGCATCCAATGGAGGATGAGCGGTGCTTCAGGACCTGGAAAAACATTAACATCCAGGTTTCTCTCAAGCCCGAAGATCTGGCTGAACTGGATGAGGAGCTTTGTGTAGATTTTTTCGAAGAATCCGTTCTCTAGACTATCAATTGTAGTGTGTATACTGAAGCGAGAGCTTTGGCCGATACAAACCGTAAAACAAAAACATCGGCTTATCATGAGACCAAAGTGGAATGCATCAATTTAGCACAAAAATAGGCTGAAAAAGACAGTGCATATCCCGCATTTAATGTTTAATCAACTACATAACATCTGACAGGAATTTTACCGCCAAGGTTTGGCGGTTCGTTCGCGAACCACGAAGCCGTCATCACACACTCAACAAGTCAAAGCTGAGGATCACCAGGCAGTATATGGTTAGAAGAATACGGGAAGGGGTGGGTCAGAGAAAATCAACAGTTTATCTCTGGCCCATGTCAACCCTTTCAAGATCCTCCACTTACTGTCGATAATATCCCCAAACCAGAGGAGATCGAAGCATTTTGGGGAGAAGTATACGAAGTTCAGCATCCACTGAAAAAAGACTCAGATAGATGATATACTAGATCATTTAGGTCAAGCTAAATTCTTCTCCGCATTTGACATGAGTGCTGGTTTCCACCAGATCCTGATGGAAGCAAAATCAAAAATATATACAGCCTTTTTCACTTCACAAGGATACTTCGAATATAATAGGATGCCCTTTGGATTGAAGAACGCCCCAGACACCTTCCAACGTATGATAGATAATGCGTTCAAAGTATTCATTGACGAGAAATGCATTATCTACGTTCATAATATAGTTTATAAAAAACTTCTCCACCATAGCTAAACTTTGACCAACTTAATAAAAAAGGAAGTAATATTGGATTGGACACGTAGATGTCAAGAAAGCTTTGACAGATTAAAAGAACTTTTATGCTATGCTCCGGTACTACGATTCCCAAATTTTAAAGAAGAATTTACCCTTAAAACAGATGCTTAATATCAAGGGTTAGGAGCGGAGCCATCACAGAAGGTCATCCATGTTTATTTATTTCAATGACATTGAATAAAGCAGAAGAGAATCACAAAGCTTTGGTCTGGTTATATAATGTAAAAGACCCTAGTTCTCGTTTATTGAGATGGAGATTAAGACTCGAAGAGGATAAGTATGAGATAGTACACGTAAAAGGAAAAGAAAACCATGGGGCTGATTGTCTTTCAAGACTGTTCCCACTTTAAGATCAAGAAACAGTTAATGATTCAAATACCACGGCAACATTAGACAGTAGGGGTTCCGATAATGAAAGAAATAGTAAAGAACCCGCACTGAAAAAACCTGTGATTACTGAACAAAGAGTATTGAGAGATAGAGCAAAAGTAGAAATTAGGGAACCATCAGATCATCCACTTTCGGCCTTAAAAAGTGTTTTATAGGAAAATACAATCGGCTCATGTCTTCAAAAGTTTTCTTGTAGAAGCAAGACGACGACAGAGATAAACCAAAATAAAAACCATTACTTCTCAATCAATGATTCTGAAAACGTCGAATTTTTAGGAAAACGATGACACTCAATTTTCACATAAAACCAATACCTTTCCTTTGAATGATCATCTGGACAAATGTAAAATGATGTCATTATTTGGCAAACGACAATCTTGACACTAATAACGTCGTTGGCTCTAGTATATGCGAGATAATGACTAATCATGTAAATATTTGTACTCTGATAGATCGAAAATTGGTACTATGCCGACAACCTACATTTAACCTCGTTAGTCGACAACCTCAACATCTTTTCTAAATTCTTTACTCACATTTAATAAACAAATTATTCACTAAAGCATCAACCAGTTTTTTCTTTACTTTGCGAAAATGAGGATGGTCTACGCTTTTGTTTTCACTTTGGCGGTCATCCCTCATTCTATTGGTGAGTACAATTATAAAATATATCTATAATTTCTATGATATTCTGTAAAATCCATGCATCAATACGGCCACTTCTCAGGCCTGTGAAGTGAACATAAAGTCTCCCTTTCCAGCTTACATTCATATATTGGCCATTCGTATATTCATGTCGTCAAAAATTATGAGGTCATAGATATATAATGACCCTTGGTGCATTTTCCGGTTGGTAACCTTTAATTTATATATTAATTTTGAGTTCACGGGCGATGCCATGTCATGTACGATTATGCGCCTTGCGATTTGTCTTCTTAGTTGTGTCAATCAGTTTAAGGTACTCAAGAAGCTCAATGAGTAACTCATGGTTCGTGTTATCGAATGCCTCATGGTAGTCAGTACAAGCCATGGGATGGATCCCTGACTTCGAGAAGTTCTTAGTTCTATCGATAACTCTCTTCTATTCTTCAGCAATAATTAGTGGACACTATTCCCCTGGACACTATTCCCCTGGACCTTGTCCCCTTTGCCTTTGTAAAAAGTTACGAAAAAGTGATATATCTGAATCTTCTTCATTTGGCTGATAAGTATCTTAATATACTTGCTCCCAGAAGACTTGAATTTCTTCTTGACTAGGCAGATTTTCAACGATACGGGAGGTTTTATTGTGCAGACGGGAAGGATAAGTAAAAAAGGTGGAATTTTCCTGAATCCACTTTACTCGCCATTCAAGACACTGTTTTTCTATTGACAAATATCCTATTGTTTGCGTCCAGTGCTGCTTGATGATCAACAGTTCACACATGTTCGGCGTGTGTTTTGCTCTTCTTATGTTTCGAGCAAGTGTCCTCACTAATGGAGTGAATTTTTGATTTCATGTTATGTAGCGAATCACGCACTGAATATTGGATGCATGCCGTCTTGCCGTTTTAATTCCAAGCTGAAGCTGTGCAATACACCTGCGAGTCTTACTCAGGCGTACTGAAGTATTGTTACTTCCATCATCGCTAAACAGCGAGACCACCTTCTCGTAAACTACACAGTTCAGATTCCAGAGGTGAAAATCTTCGGAGAGCAAATCGGTGACAGCAGAATTAGCTTCAGATAATTTGTCCATCCTTAGAAAGACTTTTTGGAGGATAGATCTCCTTCTTCTCATGTTGGCATTATGGTGAAACAGACGGATGAACTATTCCTGAAGAGAGTAATTCATCCGTCTGCCTACGAAATTCATCTTTGTGAATATGTGGATAATGGTATTGTTTTGTGTGAACAGGTTTCTCGCCAGTTGTCAATATTATATGTTTCAAAATATTGATGGCGTCTTAACTATCTCCTGGTAATTTAAGTTGGTAATAAACCTCAGAAAATAAGGGTTATAATTTTTCTTTTTCTTTCTCATTTAGATCACCTATATTTACTATTTTATGGATTCCAACAAACCTTTTGGCCCGTTCTTTAGATTTATTTTTTGAAATTTTATTGAATTTTGAAGAAACTTTATCTGAAGATTCAAGATTCCAGGACTACAAGGAAGATGAGGTATGTAACCTTCCTTTAAGTTTGTTCTTTTAAGTATAACTTGTAGTACAGCTCTTGACCTTGCAGGTAACGTCACAGTGGCATGGGGCAACAATGGGAAATCTAAGTCTCCAAAATGAAGACAATCATCAATGAAATTCAGAACGGCATGATGTTGCCTTAAAGGTTCAACTCCAAGATTTCCGTTTTGTTGAATAGGAAAAGATTCTGGGACAACTTGAAAAGGGGTCTCCAAGCCTTTTATCATTAATTTAATTTCTTCCAAGGCATTAACCATAGCTTCGCTAATGCCTATTGAATTACAGATCCTTCTTCTATTTATCCATACTCGTGGGTCTGAAGATTTTTCTGTAATTATATTTACGCTTGACCCAGTACCAATTAATATGGTTGCTTTACCCTTAGTGAAGAAAGAATGTTTTTAGGTAATCATGAGCATTAGGCTCAATTCCTCTTTTGATTTTTGACGACTGAGACCAGGTGATTTCTTCTCCTCAAACCTTAATCTCATTCCTCATCATCAGATACCAGTTCTCCTTTCATCCCTCCTCTAGTGTAACTCCTGTGTCCATACGCAATCTTAAAAATAGAAATAAAACCTAATTTCTTGAGCACCTCTCTAGTCATGACTGGAATACTATTTCTACAGAGAAGGATATAAATAGACAGGCGATTTGTCTGAGAACATTTTTAACTTCAGCCTTTGATGGTTTGGCGCCTCTCCATACCCTTAAAGCAAAGAAGAAGACCACTCCTCGCATCGCTTCTTATATCAAAGATGTAATAAAAGAAACAAAAAAATTAGATTAGCTAAAGGAACAGAAAATAGTATTATTCGAGCCGAACTTCCTAAGTTGAGAAACTGAGTACAAAGCTAAATCCGGGATTCATGACTTTTCAATAGCTATCCAATTCTCCTGAATATTAGTATCACACATTCAATGTTCTGGAAAATACTTTCTGAGACGCTTACTTACTAGTTAAACGATTTGAATGAAATTAGCTATGCGAAAAAAAAGTAGCATCTCCGACTCAAAATAATACAGCACATGAAACTGATGCTGAGTGTTTGAAAAACGTTTTATCAATTAGTGGACGATTTGAATTTTCGATGAAAATGCGGCAATGCAGTGCTCGTAGGATTAAAAATTTTGCACTTTTGCAAATCCAGATTAAGTAATAAATGTTGCATCAGCACCCACGTTTGCTGAGTCAACCGTGGATATGGAAATTCAAAAGCAATAAATTTACGTGAAAGTAAATCAATTGCTTTAATGAGGTAATCGCTTTGGTATCTAGATTTCATACTGTAAAGTTCCCAAAACTAGAAATTTCTCTAATTATAATATTCCGGAGAAAAATAATTGAAAAAATTGTTTCGAATATCTGCGAAGATTTTCTCAAATTATCCTCCCCTTGATTTGAGAGAAAAGTTTAGAGAAATTCTTTGCACATTTAAGAAACAAATGTTATCGAAAGCTATAATTTATGACAATATTCTATTTCTAAACTCCTGTTTCCAAGAAACGTCCTCAACACTATCTGATTTTCAATGAGCCTAAAGTCAGATGAAAATGATTTTCATGTCGATCTAACATGATCATAATATTATATTCCTGTTCCAACTAAAGTATTTCCATTTAATTAAAACAACTTCAAGTTGAAACATAATGTCATGTAAAGCGAATATATGGTTTTCTTGTTTCTCGGCATGGCTTGGTGCAGCGATGCAGGTATTTGTCGATGGTGAAAAACTCGAAAACCATACTCTTGTTACATAAAATATCATGTGCCAAGGGCGGCGCTTTCTTTTTACGTTCTGGCATGTTTACTAGCTTGCTGCCTTGAGGCAAAATATACTATGAGGAGACATTAAACTGACGTGTACTAATACATTGTCAAAATAGTTGATAACGAAAAATCAAGGGACAAAGGTACGCAATAAGGGAGGGTACTCAACATGAAAATACTACTACATATAGTTCCCATATAGCTTCTCATATGGCTACTAACATTTCTTCATATCCCGTTTCGTGTCCAGATTTGTCTACACGATCTTATACAGGAATTTATGCGGAATCCATATCAGATCCTGTATAGGGCCTTATGTCGAGATGTTCAAAAGGACGGAAAAAAAAAAAATCATTTGGACCCAAAATATCTCTTATATAGCACTATAATTTCACCATGTTTCATTCAAATTAAACGACCACTTGCAGATTCTTATATTCCTGACGCATACTGGCCCCTTTTAAACTAATTTTTGAAAAAATTAAAGCATTTATATATAATTTTCAAATTGGAATTCAAAACAGCACAAAAATTTAAAAAAATTATATAATTTTAATATAAATATATTAAATAGGAATTAACTTTTATTATACGAATTGTAATCAATATTCAATTACATTACCGTAAAATAAATAATCAATTTATGTTACTTAATAGAAAAAAATTAAAATATAATCTTCATATAATTTAGTATTGTAAAAGCAAATTAATTCTTCAATAATAAATGGATCGGCTCACAACTTCAAATTTCATTTCAGAAAATTTGAATTATTAATACACTTGTATACTAATTTTCAAAAACATTAAAACATGGTATGTACATATAATTTTGAAAATTAAAAGCAGATACTCATTTAAGCATTAATCTGTAATTTAAATTCAAACATTCACACATTCAAATAATTTTTACTTCACATTTTATTTAAATTTTTACGTTCGTTTCTAGAAATTTAATTTTTTAGTAAACTTTTATATTAATTTCAAATAAAATCAAAATATATTTAAATCTGATTTTAAAAATTAAATTCGTATACTCATTTCACAACATCAGACACATTTGAAAAATTATGTAATTGGAACAGGAGTATTTTAAATATAACTATACTTTCAAGTTTTATTATAAGAATTATAATCAAAATTCAATTATATAACCTCAAAGTAAATAATCAATTCATGTCTGAAGGAAAAAAACCCCAAGCCAATGCGTAAGCCACCGTGATGTAGGCTGCGTGGCACCGCGAAGTGGTGTTATTTACGGCGCCTTCAGGATATCAGGTTGCCTCCTAGGGTACTGAGACCTTATCCTGCATAGGGGCCCCTACGGGGGCGGTTCGCGTTTCCCTAGTTACTCGTGGGAATAAAATGGAGAATGAACAATTCAATTACAGTTCATGCGTGGAGGTGTTTCGTGGTGAGTTGTAAGTCTCAAAGACCAAAGCAGAGAGGGAAAAGAGACATAGAGAGAGAGAGAGAGAAAAAGAGCGTGAGTGAAGTCTCGAACAAAGCAATACAAGCTTGATTTGATCGATCGTGAAAATCAGAGATGGACTGAAGAAAGCGCTGGAGGTGCTAGATAAACAGAAACAGTCATTCGCGAGAGGACGAGATGATGAAGAAGCCGAAGACTCAAGGAGCAAAGAGAAAATGGAGAAGCCTGCAACAGAATTATCGAAGAAGGAAGGTTCAGGAACGTGGGGTGCGTGCCCGAGCTATTCTTTTAAAAATCCTATCAGGTTGATTTGCAGGTCTTTTTCTTATGTACCAGAAACATTGACAAAAGTTTCTTCTTCTGATGAAAAGCATATAACAGTGGTTTTCCTGTCGCAGATGATTCGTAGCCAAGTTCAGACCTTATCTAGTCCGCTCCCTGATTATAGGGAAAGAGCTGGATTAATGAAAGTTACCAAGAGAAGATAACATTTTATGGGTAATTTTTGTACGTCATCTATAAAAACGAAAACCCTATATATTCATTGGAATTTTTCTTGAGGGGTGACATGAACCTTCCAGGTATGTGTGTTTAACAAATTTTTTAAATCAAAATTTCGAATCACTGCCACTTTGCCAAATCAAAATCTTGTAACATACGGAAAGGAAGAACTGTCGATTACGCAATGTTTCAGCTTATTTATCTATGGAAATATATTACAATTTTTAAACATTATTACCTTACTTTCAAATTGTATGTATTTTTTTCTTTCAATTGTTTGTTCAAATCCATATTTCCATTTAGTGCCGCGTCGCGATATTCAAATCTGGTAACATATGGAAAGAAAAAAGTGACGACTAGCGTCATATTTTAGGTTATTTATAAACACTCTCTTCGAATGTGACTCTTGAATACAAAAAATTTAATTTACAATTAAAAATTTCCTTATGGGAAATATTTCGATTAAGGCAATTTTTTAATTTATGATTTAATATTATTATTCGTGAACCTTAGTATTCATAAAATTTATTATTCGGGAATTTTACTATTCGGGAGTTTTCCAATTCGAGAATTTTACAGTGTCGGGCATTTTATTCTTCGAGATTTCCTAGTCGCCTCATTTTAGTTTCAAATTTTAATTTTATTTTAAGATTTTAATTTAAAATTTAAAATCTAAATTTTGTGGAATTAAAAATAAAATTTGTGGAAAGGGGATATAAGAATTGAGAAGGAAGAGGGGTTTGCATAGGGGGGATAGGCAGGACTGTAAAAAAATGGTGTGACGGGGAAATGGGTTAAAAAAGAAACGGGTATTGTGGCGTTGAGGTGTTGAGGTCAGTCAGGTGAACGTGGACGTGACGTGAGAAAGTTTCACAATCAACACCCTTCATAAATTGAAATTTCGAGATTTTGGTAACTTTTAACAACTTTGTTCTAAATTTATGTATTTTGTTTCAAATTCCGCTTTTTTGGTAGTAAACTCATATTTTTGATTGAAAATTTGAATACACGCTCGAAAGTTTAACTAGTTTGTTGAAATTTCATTTCATCAATGGGGTAAAAATTCTAGTTTTTTCGAATCTATGACACTATGGTTGTCGATTATCATACAGTATTATTTTATCTTAGAACTGATACCCTGATATTTGTTATGGATAGTTGTTTTTCACATCAATTTCGTTGAGACAAGAAAGTACTGATTAGCGTGCGACATAGTCAAAGACATTCGAAAAAACTGGACTCTATTACATTATTTATAGAACAAGGAGCAAGTGATAATAATTATCTAAATAACGACATTCGTAAATTGTGTAATTAATTCGAGTAAATTATATCTTTTAATGATTTACTGATCAAAATCCGAGTTTTTAAATTTTAAAATGTATTCAAAAAATGTGTGGGTGTGATTCAAGCATGCTCCATCTTGCATAAAATAGTGATTCTTTACTAAACTTATGAGGTTTTTTTGGGACCCTATACAACAGACATATGGCGAGTTTTCTTAAACTTAATGGGGCTTACCTTATCTCTGAACATCATTTGAAAAAAAAAAAAATTAATTCATTATTTTCTGGATTTGGCAAAATTTCTGGGCGATATGCATACAAATTCAAGAGAAAAAATCCAATTCATTTTTGGACTATCCTATTGTTTATTTGGTAAAATTATATTAATTTTTTTAGAGCTATACGATATATAATATATGCATAGGTTCAAAATTTGTACAAAAAATGTTAATAGTGATAAATAGATTCAAATTGGTATCCTATGCTACTTTTTGTTGAATAATTATATAATTTTGATACATATCTTTCAATGTTTAATAAATTGCCATTTGTTTAAACGATTTTGATTTGCTTAAGCAGTTTTTTTTCGATATATTTAAAAACATGAAATAAAATAAAACACATATAATTATTTTTCTGACTGTATAGTGTATAGAAAGAATATATAAACTATTTTTTAATTGTTTAAACAAATATAATTTGTTTAAACAATTATTTTTCCAGAAATATTGTTTAAATCGTATATTCTGAATTAAACATAATATTGAATGATTTCGAGGAGAAGTAAATTCTTTTAAAAACGTCGCGTCATTGTATAAACAATTTTTATTCGTTCAAGCAGTTTTCTATTGGAAAATTTGGATCAATAAAATAAAATCTTACACATAGAATTAATTTCGTAAATATGTTTTTTGTGTCTTCCGGTATGTCAGATTGATATTCATCAATCATCAAAAATTAAAAATTTTATCATTATTTAACAAAAAGTAGCTTAGGATACCAATTTGAGAAAAAACTGGGCATGTCTGGGTCAATTTTTAGAAATTTTGAGAATAAAAAATAATTAAATCATGTTTTTTTTTCAATTTACTCCTCCAAACAATGACAAACTATTACATTTCAATCAGAAAATACGATTATTTTTTACATTTTTGGGAAATAAATAATTGTTTAAATAAGTTAAATTTGTTTAAACAATAAAAAATTGTTTAAAGAGTCATGGGAAATATTTAAATTGTCCATTAGTAATTATTTGCATGAAAAAGACAACGGAAATTGCTAAAAAGTAACAATAATACGTAGTCAGTATGCCCACGCACGGAGACTGTTGCCCCCTCAATTACACAGGGGAACCTAATTCTAAGGCAGACCCGAGAGAACCCGTGGAACTAACCGTTCAGGCTCTTGTGCGTGAAAACGATATTTCGGTCATGCTCCCGGCCGTAGCTGCAACAGATTTCAAAGATAGGTCTCTTTCTAAAGAAAATGAATTAGAAGCAATAGGAACGTTAGAAGAGGAAAACTCTGTCTAAACAGGCAGTAATCTGTGGAATAATCTATACCCAGGAAGTATTCGATTCCAGTGGAGGCGTTATTCGACCCCGGATCGACTAAGAAATTCATCAGAAAAGTCATTTCGGAAAGAGTTTCAACTCATTGGGGTTGGTGGTAGATTGTTCTCGCGAATCAATAATGATAATGGCTAACGGTTCTCGAGATCACGTCGAAAGCAAGGTAACCTCACCGCTAGCAATAGAGAATATTACGAGTTTCTTCGAAAGATTCGATTTAGTGTTTGCCGTGAAATCAAAGAAAATGTGGATGGCAAATGAATCAAGCGAACAACATCCACTTACCACGTGGGTCGTGAAGGATGACGGATGCTGTGGAATTCTAGACCGCTTTTAACTAAATTTCGATGGAAGAATTTAGTCAAGAATACACAGCCTTCACTGTACCGTGTCAAGGTCATTTCCAATATGTCAGGATGCCTTTCGGCATGATAGGAGCTTTCGCTACATTATATAGATTTATAGATGGTCTAATCACTCCTGAAATAAGGACAAATGTCAGGCAAATGCGAGGATTTATAGGCCTGACTTCTCGGTACAACAGGTTCATCCCAGAATGCGCCAGGGTAAATCAATAATGGTCCTCGAAAGTTCGCCAATAGATCAATCCACACATCTCAAAGACGCTAACAATTACATCAAGTTTCCTACTGTGATATTACCAATATAAAAAAATCCTCTGTTAAATAAGAAAACTGTTTTTGTTGAGTAATTTAAAAATCATATCGGTAGGTTTTAGTAGATCACGAAAAGTTCTTGATTTTTGCTATCGATACGTCTCGAAGGTGCGAACAAATGTTTGATTTACGTTATAGTTGTATTTCCAATATTAAACAAGTTTTCCTCATATCAAGATAAACAACTTTTTTTTCTATTTATAAATCGCTATCGTTGGATTATATGAGGTTATAGAAGGTTCATTGATGATTCAATTGATCCGTAACGAATACTTTAATCGTAATATTGTCGCATTTTGGATATTAAAAGAAAATTCTCATATGAACAGAATAAACAATTTTTTTCAAATCCACAAATAGGTACTGGTTGGTCATGTGAGGTTCAATCGATGCTCCTCAGGGCTGCAAACGTACAACCTTCATAACCTTATTGATGAAATACACAGTTGTCCTCAAGAAGAGGTGTTGTTAACATAAAAGTTAAAATTAATTGAATGATTAGTGATCTTTCTCAAAAATTCAATCAGTTATCGACTATTCTGACAATACTCTAAGAGCACGATGATGATACATAGCATTATATGTTTGAAACGATTAGACCATACAAGATTTGTGAAGCTCTTTAATATTTGAAAAATACATCCTTATACATAGAAAATGATATAATAATTGATGAGGATTTTTTTCAAACGTTACGATAAATCTTTTGAAAATCAAGTAAATTGTATTTATTTTCTGTACCTAATATTTTAGCATTAGAAAAGTCAAATTTGTGATCTAGAGTATGTGAGTGAGACACTAAGGCAATACCTCTAGCAACATTCACATGGGATAATATAGATGATGTGTGTTTTCAGTTCAGTTGGAGTTTTATCTTTATTTTTAGTGAAGCACTGCAAAGGATCTTTTTCATATTTAAAGGTTATTGAAATATTAAATTCTAGGAAAATTTTTTTGCAAAATCCAGTAGGTTCCTTAATAAACGGTAAAGCAATCAATTGTTTAAGATCTAATTTGTTGTTATTTTGAATTGTAATATCAGAGACTTGGTTTTTGTTTTGTAAATGGGTTAATCTTTTATTGATGTATTTGTTGGTGAAATTAACAGGATAACCATTCTTTTTAAGAGTATTTTTGACAATGTTCAAGTTTTTTGTTTGGAATTTACTGTTAGAAAGTGTGACTGCTCTGTCAACTAAATTGTTAATGACTGAAATTTTATCTTTAATAGCTATTATTGTATTTATTTATTATACATTTAAAAAAAACTTACAAAAAACAAATTTTAAAGTAACTCATTTGACATAAAAATGCTAATTTTAATATTTTATTCACTACAAGCTTCAGATCCTCCGTAAGTAGACTACATATATTTATATCTTATCTTGTTATATAAAAAAGAGACCTATCTCTATGTAAAATTTCTTATTTTCATTAGGTAGCAATTATCCTACCTACTATGTATTCCTGATGAGGCTAAACGTCGTTGGGCGAAAGCTCGTGTTTTTCAATAAACATACTAACAAAAGACTAGTAGATCGAAAACCGTCATTCCATCCCATCCCATCTTAAGGTGTCCAAGGCGCACCAGATTTACTGCCAGGTCTTTTGCCAGCTCCACGAAAGCCTTCAGATAACCTCTGAAGGGTCTTTTCGTGAGGCTGAACCTGAGGACTCCAGCCGGTTTGCCCAAATGTTTTCTAACGTATTTCTTCACTTCGTCTGCGTCTATCGTCATATCGAGGTCCAGAATCACGACCTCGGTGCAAGGGACAAGATCACGGACTCTACTGGCGTCCTTGATGGCAGCCGGCAGCTCAGCTCTACCCTTTGGTGTAGGTCCCAGTTCTACTAGAACCACACCATGTCTCGTTTGCCTGACCACCTGGATTTTTACGCCAAGGGCGTCAGGTTTCACTTTATTTTCAAGGTGCTTGAGGACGGTCGCGTGGCGTAGACCTTCGGACGGTTTGATAAGGACCGCCTCGGTTCTAGCTCGCATCCGTGTCTTCTTCTGCTTCTGTTTCCTCTTTGTTGGGGACTCTGGCCTTTTACTCCTCGGCTTGGAACGACTTTTCTCCATTGGACTCAGGGTGGTCTCCCTCTCTCTCTTCCTATCATGAAGTGTGGGAGCTGCTACGGCTTCGTCAGTCTGAGTGCAGCTCTCGTCTGTCTTCGCCGTTGCCTTCTCCTTACGGGTCATCGGTCTCACTCGGGCAGTTCGTTCAACATTTTCGATCAGATCCCTATGAAGCCCTTCGGTCATCATAGAGTGGTCGCGTAGTTCGTTGATGAGTTGCTTCGCTCATTCCAGCCGGTCTCTAATTGGAAGCCACATGTTTCGCTTAGTGCTGCTAAAATCCACCATTTCTTCGATGGTGCCTCGTAACTCTTAGAAAAAAACAATCAGAAAAATACTCTTGGTTAATTCTAAAAAAAGATATATCTTTTTCTTTGAAAATAGCCAAAATCTGAATTTTTACAGCAACATAGAAAAAAGTATTCGGAAAGATATTCTTCGTTCTCTCCGTAAAAAAAATGTTTCCTTTTGCTTAAAAAATAGCCAAGCTCTGGAAATATTTCTAAAAATTGTTGAAATAATTAATAATTATTGTAAATGTGCAAAGTACCTTTGAAAAAATTTTTTTTTAAATAACAAAACTCTTAATTTGTGTATGGAAATTGTTTAAATAATTCAAAAATGTAGGAAATTCGCAGAGAATTATAGAAAAAGGACATCGGAAGTACATTCTTCGTTAATTTTGTAAAAAATTGAGCCTATTCGTTGAAAAATAGCCAAATTCTGAATTTTTCATGGAAATTGTGTAATTAATTAATCATTCCTGTGAATTCACAAAGCAACATAGAGCAGAGCATTATAGAAAAGTCATGGGAAAGATATTCTTAATTAATTTTGTGAAAAATTGAGTCTAATAATTAAAGAATAGCCAAAATCTGAATTTTTCATGGAAATTGTTTAAATAATTATAAATACTCGTGAATTTACAAAGCGAAATAGAAAAGAGTATTCAGAAAGACATTATTAATTCACTCTTCAAACAAATTGAGCCTATTCCTTAAAAAAAGCCAAGCTCTGTATATGTTGATAACGATTGTTTTAATAATTAATAATTATTGCAAATTTTCGAACTATCATAGGAAAGAGTTATTTGAAAATCACTTTTTATTGATTCCGTAAACAAGTTGAGCCTATTCGTTGAAGAATGGTAAATTCAAACTTAGCTTTATCGAATCGTAAAAAAACAAGGAAAACTATGTTACCACTTTCAATAAAAAATAACACATGGGTTTTGACCCACTGCTAAATCAAACCAGACCATACTCTTCTACAGAGACATGAGTTAGTCCAAGTAATTAGTTTACGCCAATACAACGCCTTTCTGAAGTTTAGCTAGAGTCTCCTCAAAATAGGATAAGGAACATAAATAAATATGCATTATTGCAGAAGTAATTTAAGTCAAAAGGAATATTGAAGTTGTTCATTATTCCAAAATATTCATACAAATATGACCAATAAAAATATAAAACTATTATAAAATGAAAATTATCATCAGAACGTGTTAATAGCATAGGCTTGAAATAAATCTTAATAACTTCAAATTCTTATTACAGTCAAATTTGGCAATTTTCCTTAAAATATAACCGATACACTGAAGACTGATATCATTGGAAACCTAAAGTTGGGTAAAGGCAGAAAGATGTTTTTGTAGCAATAATCCATTAGTGCTGATGAAGAGGACAAAATTCTTGTAGTGTAGGATGATCACATTTGTTATCACCTACCTTCTCTATTCTTGAAATAATTATTGAAATTTATTATTATCTTCACTGTAAAAACAAAGTATTATTTCAGGGGTACTTTCATGTATATTACAATAAGACTCAGAATAAGACTCAGAGTGGTACTAAAATGATTCCACTGGCGGGAACCCAGATTCATTTGTTCTGCACTGAAAACAACAGTGCGAAGTTATTATATTCAGAAACAGAACACACAAAAAAAGGTACTATAAAAAAGAGATCCCTAGTTTTTACAGTGTTATACAAAATATGAGTTAAAGAATATTAGTTAAGTGTAAGAAGTTAGAAGTTACAAAATAGGAGTTAGGAGTTGTGAGTCAGGACTTAGGAGATAGGAAATATTAGTAAATAGTTGGGAGTTAGGAAATCGAAACTGGGAGTTAGAAAATAGAAGATATAAAATATAAGTTAGAAGTTATAAAATAGAGGTTATAAAATAGGACTCGAGAGTTGTAAAATAAAAGTTAGAAGTTAAGAATTAAGAGTTATAAAATAGGAGTTAGGAGTTGGGTGTCAGGAGTCAGGGGTTAGAAGTTATAAAACAGGAGTTATAAAATATTGGTTAGGAGTTGAGAGTTTAAAATTATAAAATAGAAATGAGAGAGAATATTATTTGTGAGTTAAGAGTTAATAGCTAGAAGTTATGTAGTAGGAGTTAGGAAATAGGAGTTATAAGTTATGAATGAACAGTTAGGAGTTAGCAAATAGAAGTTGGGAAAAGTGAGTTATGAGTTGGGAATGAAGAATAAGGACTCATAAAATAGTAGTTAGGAGTTTCATGTTAGGTGATAGGAGTTATAAAATATTACTTAGGAAGTAGGAGTTAGAAGATAGAACGTAAGAGTTAGGAGTTATAAAATAGGGGTTAGGAGTTATGTGTCAGTAGTTATAAGATGGGAGTAAGGATTAGGAAATAGGAGTTCGGTGGTAGGAGTTGTGAGTTAGAAAGTGGCCGTTAGGAATTGTGATTTAAGATTCAGGAAATAAGAAATAAAAGTTAGGAAATAGGAGTAAAAAGTTAGGAGTAATGAAATAGAAAATATGGATTAGGAAAAAGGAGTTAGGAAATATGAGTTTCCTCGAAACCTTTTTCAAATTATTGACGTGCGACCAGAGATTTGATGGCGACTTACTAATGCTATCCTCTACTTTGCTCAGATAACTAGCATACGCTTCCTTAATATCTTTTCAAATTTCTTTTTCTAATAAAGTAATAGAGTCAAAGTGAAACTTGCTTCCTGTTAACTTGAACTGAGACCGGCTTTATCTTTTCAGATAATCTTATTAATAATATTTTTTGTGTTCCAGTGGGGATATAGAGTATTGATATACAAGAGCTCTTATTTGCCAATGACCTCATTAGGAGTACCAACAAATTTACTATAAAAGTCATCAACGGCTATATTGACATTATCAGGGATTTTTAGAAACAAGCAATCGATGGAACGTAGGCAGATTTTCAGGTTAACATAATTACAATTCCTAAATTTATATCTTGCTGCACTGGTGTTTAGGGAGAATTTTTTCTCACTGACAAAAAGGGAGCAATTTTCGAATCTAATAGATAGAGGCGGATGGTTTTCGTCAACAGGCAGGATTGGAAAAGCATTTGAAAGAATCTTACATGGAAGTGATGAAATCTTTTAGTCCAAATATCGAGCATTAAAATGATAAATATCATTGTATTGGTCAAATTCATGGATATTCATGAAAGTATCAAGTATGGACGATTTTAGATCTGTCATTCCAGAATTAACAAATTGACTTAATGCAGGAATGTTAAAATCACCGATTATCAACAATTTATGATTCCAAATAGGTTGGGTCGTTAAGACATCGAAAAAATCATCTAGTTCTTCATTTGAAATATCAGAAGGAATATAAGTTGCTATTCAGATTAATGTAATTCCCAGTCTGGCAATGCCCCATCTATGACTCTCAAAGACTCAAACTTATCAAAAATCTGAAAAGGAAAACGAAAATACACGTGCCTTACTGTATGGAAATGTTCATCGCCGAACCAAATATCTCTGCCTGTCTCCTCATATTTTCGTTTCTAGAAAATTTCACAAAGTGTTATGCTTGTTGCATTTTATTTCATACGGATTTCAAACGCTAAAACCCCTTGATTCGAGAGTGAATGGCCCGTCGGGTGACAATTACTAGTGCATTTAACTTTCTTGCGAAATCTTTCTCAAATCTTTTTTAATAATTTCAAAAGATTACAATATGTGAAATGTTTGTAAAATCTTTAAACATTTGGAAATCTTGGTGAATTCCAGAAATCCTTTTAGAGCGTACAATATCTATGTAAAATTTTATAATTTCTGTGTAATCTTTTGCCATCTGTCAAAATGTTTGAATATTAATTAATATCTTGCGGTTGGGCGAAGTTGAAGTAAAAGAAAATCATTTCTTAATCGCAGTTTTGGAAGAAACATAAATGCTATTTTTGTTTCCTAATCTACATAATATGACTTGCTCACAATTCTTTTAGATTTTTTTTTTAGTTTTTGTAGAAAAAAGTAATTTTCGTATAAGCACCTGCAAACGAAAAAAAAGCCTAGGAGCTCTGCGCATACTTTTTTCCAACCTATAACCTATTTTGCTGAAAAATCTTATTTTTTTAATCAATGCTACTGTTTTTTATATTAAATTAGAAATCTTTGTTGTGATTATATCAACTATTATATTTTTCGTTAACAATTAATCTTTTTTAGTCAGAAAAATTAAACCATTTTGTTAAGAATATTCAACACTTTTGTTAAGAAGTCATCTTTATTGGCTTAAAATTTAAATCCTTTGCTGAAAATTCGTCTTTTTAGGTTGAAAATTCAACGATTTTCGTTTTGTTGATGATGTAACTATATTGTTGAAAATTGTTTTTTCATGATTAACAAATAATTTTTTTCACTAACAATGCAACTATTTCATTTTCGGTTGAAAATTGATCTTTTCTGGTTGAAAGTTTATGTATTTTGTTAAAAATTCGTCTTTATTGTATCATCTTTTTTGGATTAGTTCTAAATTAATCTGGTTTGGTTGAAAATTAAAAAATTTGGGAAAAAATTGAACTATTTGGTAGAAAATTAGCTTTTGCGTTAAAAAATCATATTTGGTTTGAAATGTAACTTTTTGTTGAAAATTCTATTTTTTGTTGTTTAAAAATTAATTTTTTCACCTGAAAATTGCTTTGTTCCATTTTTTGTTAGAAATTTATCCTTGAAAAGTTGAACATTATACTATTAATTTTATTTAAAAGAATTTATTTTTTCATTATTACTATCTTTTCCCAATTTTACAATCATATTGCTCTTAAAAGGAACTCTATAAATAGTATGTAAATCTAATTTTCCCAACACTGATTTCAAAATCTTCGAGATTTTACCAAAATATGGAAGAAAAACAGTATTGAATGTATTCTAATCTACTCTCTTTACTTTATTTTGATAATTGTTTTTGTTTTTATTATAATTTATTCTGTTATGTGCATGTTTTTCAATTAACTCCAAAGGATAATGGTTTAGAAAAAGAATTTGTTTCCATAGTTTATTATTTTTTTCATGGAAAACTGGATGTGATTGAAGATTGCGATTATGGACCTTCTGCTAAATTTGTTTTCACACCTGAGATGTCTGTAGGCCCTACCATAATGGATGAGTTTCCAATAGGAACAAGATTTATCGCTTTTATAGACATATTATTGAGGATTTTTCCAATATTCGTCTGTATGGAAAACTTGATAAGGTTAATATTATTGCTGGTGTATTCGACAGTAATTCTACTATATTAGCAACGTCTGACTAACTTTAGGATTATACAGATGAAGGAGTATTTTCAGAATAACCCTAAATCCTTGATACGCAGAGCGAGAACTAGATTTAAGCAGAGAAACATTGAGAAAAATCCCAAGGACCTTCCTCAAAATTCATTCTTTCGAAATCCCTACACATCAAATGATAACACATGCTCCGATGGGAAAGCAAATAGAGTTTTCCAAGCATATGCTTCAAGTGTTCAATGATGGAGAGATTGATCCAGATTGCATTGTTTTCAGCGATGCAGCTCATTTTTGGCTGACTGGCTACGTAAATAAAAATCATTTCATTTTTTGGAAAGGGAGAACTCACATTTAGCCCATTCGAAACCGTTTCACCCTCTCAAAGTCCCTGTATGGGTAGCTGTTCCATCTAAGGCAATTAGTTCGCGGTTTTTGATGTACCGTCTCTGGCGGAAGTTATCAAAAACTTCTCAAAAAAAATTCGTTCCTCACAGGAAGGAAAAGGGTTTACTAATGAATCACTATATTATGCAAGAAGGGGCATCCTCGTATCACACCCACACATTTTGTTAATACATTTTCAAACGATGCGGACATCACGTTATTGGACTAAGATACCCCGAATTCGCAGGTGGCCACATCCGTTATGAGCCATTTATTTTCTTCCTCAAGATTTTTCATTTGCTGCGTTTGTTTATCGCTTTTTTGTTTTCATTCATCGTAGGCTGTTGACATAAAATCGAGCGGTTTTTGCAGATCCTTCTGCTTGTTATCTGTACTTTTCTGTGAATCAGTTATCCTTCGTTGAATGTCTGCACATTTTTTATCTAGGTATGTCTCCAGTATTAGATCCATTTTTTCTCTGCGGATTTTTTTCGTTCCCGTTTTTTCTCTTGAGTAGTACACGCAGATGCTTTTTGACATCTGCACTTGTCTTGTCACTTCATGCACAATAAGTAACTTGCTGCGATACTGATCCTGGACAACCTGTACACTTGATGTCTTTTTCGACTTTTTCAGAAGATAATCCTGAATCGGACTTCTTTCGCGTTCTTTTATCATCTACTTTTAGCATACTTAATTACAGTAATAACGTGCAGGCAAGACATTGGCACATCCGGATAAACTGTCTTTTGTTGCTGTTCTCAGTCAGAGCCATGTACATTAGGGTGGTCCAAAAAATTTTTTTTCGAATTTTTATGGGAACAACCCCCCCCCCATTTTTGTTCGAATCCACCCAAACATAAATTTATTTTTTTTTGTTTTTAAAAACAAATGATATTTAGGAGTGCCGCAAGCCCCATGCAGTTTAACATGGATTTCCCATAAGAAAAAAAGACGTTTTTGTGCATCTTATTCAGAATCCTCAATATTATCTCGATAGAGTTGAAATTCGTAATTTCTCTTTACAATCAGCCATAGAATACGAATGAAATATCACTTTTCAAATATCACCCCCATAAGTCTGTTTTACCATATTAGTACCAAATGAAGAAAAATAATGAGAAAAAAATCGTTGGGGTTTTTGAAAAAATTAGGTTTACAATGTTTAAGGAAAACCGCCGCCATTTTGTCAATTCGAAACTTTTACAAATTTTTCCAATGAATTTCCAACAAAGACAAATAGTAACTTCAAACGAAAATGTTGAAAATTTTATCGTTCTCAACGTTTCCGATTTTTCGTTTGCACACATTCCGAACATCACTGGGTACAAATATTATGAAATCACGGACGACAAAATGGAGAGTTGCACAGAAATTCTGCTACATTTTTATATGAAAGCGCGCTACATTCCGCAAAGAAAAATTTAAAATAAATGTATTCTAGATCCTTCCAGAATGGTGTTCCCTAAATATTGCCGGTCCAGCTTGGGATTAGTCTCCCAGTGCAATCTTCTCTCACTGTGTTCAGCTTTGCCTTGCATTTTTGCATCATATACCTACACATTTGGAAGAATAATAATCCTCTGTTTCTGCCTGCAGATTTAATCTCAGAGTATGATAGTTTATCAAATAGCGAGCCTATTCTTGGTGTTCCGCGTAGCGAGTCTTCTTTTACAACAGACATACATCTTTCTCCTGAAAGGTCCTTACCCTTAGCCAGACCACCTGCCGAGCCTGCGTTTCGTGCCAGGTCCAGGTCTCCTTCTGCGAAGATCATTACTACTTCTACCAGAATTGATTCTTCTGACGGACTTCATTATGAACTTGAACATCTTGAATTTATTCAGCTTACTTCCGATGTCAATCCCCGCCGAATATACGAACTTCGAAGATACACTTTTTCGGCGGATAAGCGAGTCCGAATTATTTCCTCTGATTTTTATTCTCTAATTTTTCTTCCTTAATTTCCGCTCACTTCTCCTACATTCTTCCCTACTTCATCCTCTCTTCTTTCCCCGTACTTGCCTTACTCTGCTTCCCCTTACTTCCGCTTGCTTCCTCCAATTACACTCTACTTATTTTCCCTCACTTCCACTGAATCCCTTACCCTCATTTTCACTTACTACCCTTACTTCCACTCCCCTAATTCACCCTTATTTCCCATATACTCCTCTACTTCCGCTTCCCTCATTTTCCCTCATCTTCCCTCAATTTCTCTTTCCTCACTTCACATCACTTTCACTACTTCTCCTCCCCCGATATCCCTGCATTGTCCCTCACTTCCTCTACTTCCCACCCCTTCATTCGGCCTCATTTCTCCTCATAAATGATATTTGAAAAATTCCTGTTGAAAATTACAATTATCCTGCATTAAAGCAGGTAATTTTCGAAAATTATAATTCTAAGTTGCAACATATATTTTTAATACTTTAGGGAGGAATATTATTTTAAGTTTCAGAGAGGCAATTTTCGTGAAGAATTATTATTCTTAGGGCTTCAGTTAGGTGTCTGTCCGTCCCTCCATCCGTCCGACGTTTGTACTTTTTTCAGAGGAGAAGTAAAGTAAATGATGGTAGGGGAAGTGAGGCGAAATGATGGCAGGTCAAGTAGAGGAAATTATGAGACATGAAGAGGCGTAGCGTAGGAGAGGGAAAAGGAGGGAAACCGAGGAAAAACAAGAAGAAAAAAATTAGGGGAAATGATAAGGAGTAGAGGAAGTGAGGGGTGTGAAAGTAGTGAAAATGAGGGGAAATGATAAGATGATTGTATTGACCATCCTGAAAGGATACCTTACTTATCCCTGATAGTGAGTCTGGACTTCTTATAAGAGTCAGACTAATCATCAAAAGAGAGCTTCTCCGACTATTTCAAAACAATTCTGAATGGTTCTTTAGACCATCTACAAGAACGGACTGGCTCTCTAAATTTTGACCCTCTAACTTTGACCATCCATTTTTCTCCGTGTAATGTAATTATAATAATTGAACGTAATTCAAGTCCAAAATATATTGAATATCGTTAATAATTAAGGCATCACCAGAGGGGCAAGCGCGACCAAGATGATAGTTTACAAGTGCTTACAAAAAAAAAACCTCGGTAGAAAAAAATGGACTCTACCGGTCGATAGAGCAGGTTTTTTGTATTGGTACGATAGAAATATTTGCGTGTAGTCCGTTTCTAGTATAATGTCAAAGAATAAGAGTTTATATCACAGCTATAACTAATTTTATTAAAAATAGCTTATTCTTCTTGCTGGATATGTTTGAAGGTAATTTTCCCAGTACATAAAATACCACAGAAGTGAACGATCATATTTTCCCATCTTTAGATTTTTTGACTTTCATGAAAAGCTGCGGTTGCCGTTACCCCCCGGCGGGGGGCACAGCCGACGAAATACAGCTTGTTAGAAATAATTGAATTATCAAATCAGTGGTTTCATCAATGTAATTAATACTTACTGAAATATGATATACAATAATGTAGGCCTCGAAATAAAAGAATGGATCAATTCCACATCTTATTAATAATAAGAAAATCATTTACTATCAACTGGTCTGCACTGCCGCTCCTTACCCTGTAAAGAAATGGTAATCAATAATGTCCCTCTTCTTCTACATTGTGCATCATATACTACTAAGCTTCAAACAAAAAAATTACTTTCTAGCAACACAATAGAATTTATAACCAAATACTTGAATGTTCAACCTGCAAAGATGAATTTATTAGGGGATAGTTAAAATATCAAACTGAAAGGTTTGATGCAGAACAAAAAGATCATGTTTTACTAATAAAGATGCAGTTTCGGTCAGTAATTAGAACATAGAGAAATCAGTTTTTTTATTTATCACCAAACAGTTGGTTTTACGAACAAAGAGTTGAATTTGCAATCAAGCGAGAAAAATATTGGTACTGAAATTATCTAGAAGTGACTAACGTGCATTAATAATCGGACTTATGTCCTTTTGAATTTAAAAGAATTCAGAAGAATTCCATGAAGTTTACAAGAACCATTAAAATCAAACACAGTGAGGCTCAACCATATTTAACCTGAAATTTGTATGGCACAAATTTTCTTAGAGAATCTTCTACTCATGATTTTGAAGTATTAAATATCAAAAACTGGAATGAAGTGTCGAGCTCTTTTTGAAGTTTGTTTAACAAGAAACATGAATCCTCTATTTCTTTTTGCAGGGCTAAGTTCACAGTCAAGTAGAGATTGTCTTGACACTCCCCGCCCGGTTCACTGTCGCTCTTCTTGTTCTCGTCGTATGCTTCAGGCTCCTGAGGAGCATCCAGTTCGTGCCAGGGACAGGTCGCCTCCTGGTAGGCCTCCTTCTCCTAAAGTACTCGGATATACACTTGGACAACTTGGATACATTCGGCTTATTTCCCGCAAAAATCCGAATCTACGATTTGAATTTCGAAGGTAATTCAGAGTAATTTACATAGGTAATCTAAATAGTTTTCAACCGGAATCTAGAGTAATCCACTTGTAATCCAGTTAATTTGACTTTAATTAATTCCAGTTAATTAATCCAGTTAATTTAACTTGTAATCCTACGTGATCAATCTATAATATATAGTAATCCACTTGTAATTCGAGTAATTCGAGTAATGAAATTAATTCTAGTAATTTCATTAATCCAAGTAATTCGAGTTATCGAAGTAATGAACTTGTAATCCAGAGTAATTCGAGTAATGCGGAGTAATTTAAATAAGTAATCTCAGTAGATTTGAAGAAATATCTAGAGTAATCCACTCCTAATCTATTTAATTTGAAGTAATTCAGGTAGTCCAAACAACCCACTTGTAATCCTACGTAATCAATCGATAATCTAGAGTAATGCGCTTGCAATTCGAGTTATTCGAGTTATCCAAGTAATTCGAGTTATCCAAGGAATTAACTTGTAATCCAGAGTAATTAGAGTAATTTAGAGTAATTTAAATAAGTAATCTAAATAGTTTTCGCCATAAATCTAGAGTAACCCACTTGTAATCCAGTTCATTTGACGTAATTCTGGTAGCCAAATTAATCTACTTCTAATCCTAGGTAATTAATCTATAATATAGGGCAATTCACTTGTAACTCGTGTAATTAGAGTAATCCAAGTAATTCGAGTAATTTGAATA
The DNA here is from genome assembly GCA_011634705.1 of Andricus grossulariae. NCBI lineage: Eukaryota > Metazoa > Arthropoda > Insecta > Hymenoptera > Cynipidae > Andricus > Andricus grossulariae. The sequence continues at coordinate 248,678,565 of JAABKJ010075445.1, forward strand.
ATCCAAGTATTTCGAGTAATCCAAGTAATTCGAGTAATTTGATTAATCCAAGTAATTCGAGTAATTTGATTAATCCAAGTAATTCGAGTTATCCAAGTAATCAACTTGTAATCCAGAGTAATTCGAGTAATTTTGAAGTTTTGTGTTCAAGATGTTTGAGTTATTTAATTTGGATGTTTATCATCATACAGTTCTGGTTAATATAACTCAATTTTTAATATGCATTAATTCGAAATTATAAACCTTAAACACTCTTTTTGGTTCAAAAATTTAACAATTTTGTTGACATTTTCTCATTCTTTCTTGGTGAAAACGTCATAATTTTAGAAAGTTCAACCATTTCATTTTAAATCATTTTTGTGGTTCTATTATTTCATTTATTTGGCACGACCACCAAAATTGTTTCATACAAGGAACAAATGGTACTTATCAACAATTTTTGCAATATGAACTGATACTGCAGCTTCTATGATTGAACTTTCAAAGAATGGTGAATATTGATCGTTATTCATCATTAAACAACTGAAAACTAATGTTTGGAACTTTTTGGAAAATATACATTGACAAAAAAGCTCCAAAGATAAGTTTTCTAAGGAGACAAATACTCAAGGTTATAGTTGTTTGATAAGGATTATATCTTTTAAATTTCTAACGTCCCTTTATATCTAGGATTTCGAAGCTTATTGTATAACAGCTATTATTTATTTTATTTAATTCGAATTATCTCATCGCAATATCCTGAATAGTTTTTATTTCAGATCGAAAAAGACCTACTCTCTGGCTGCGAAACCTGTAAATTCCTGCATATTCTTGCAGTTTTGTTTTTATGAGAAAACTCATGCAGGAAACTAAAACTAGATAGTATCGTGTAATTTTTGTTGTGAATCATTTTTTTTTGTAGGTCCCTGTAAAAATATTTTTCGGGTTTCAAACCTTTTCATAAAAGATTTCGATGATCCAGGGTGCCCTTTGGCTTCAACGAATACATTCTCATCACGCATCTCGTGTATCGCACTCGATTTTGTCTAAAATGCGAACTTTTCTACATTATGTTCAATTTTATTATATCTGATGTATATTATATTCATTTCTGTACGTAGGTCTGAAGCTGCTTATTCAGATATTGCAAAATAAACTTTCCGTTTTCATTTTTTATGATTACTTTCATATTTTTTTCTTATTTTTCATTAATTTTTATTCTCAGGTACCCTAAAAACCTCTCCTAGGGGCTGTAAGACCTTGTAGTTAGTGTGGAGGCTTAAGCGTGTCGGATAAGGGGGTCAAACGGACCTCGGCCTGCATGTGTATGGATATAGATTAAAGGATCCCTATAAACGGGCTCTCCTGGTATGTATAATTGCAGTATGGTAGAAGTGTGAAATAGCCTTGCTAACACGGGCCTTCCGGGTCTCTGGGCCGAGGTCCTTCCTGGAACGATATCCAGTTTTGTAATAAGGATGGGAATGACGTACGGCCGACACAGCGACCAAGAAACAGCCCTCCGTTGGTATGGTGGCCTACGAATGGTTCATTGAGTGTTTCACTTAATGTGACCATCCCCCCTGAGCCACGCGTGTAGAGTGATCGGACCCGTGGCACCTTGGCACCTCGGGGCACCGGACGATCTCCTAGAGTAAGTAGTCTTATCCCTGCACGCGGGGCTTTGCAGGGGCAGAACTCTTATTTCCCTAGCTGTTCACGGGCTCAAACTGAACACGCTAAGAAAAAAAAAGGTGAAGGAAGGAAGAAGGTAGGTGGTGGAGGGGGGAGAAGGGTTGGGCTCGAATGGGTCTCACATGACGCTGCTTTGCGAAATTGCTCCAATGATGCTTTGCAATTTTGCTACAATGATGCTGTGCAATGTTGCTACAATGATGCCGAATAACATTGCTCCCAACTTTATTTACAATATTATCACAATGTAACTTTCAAATGTTGCTACGATGTGGTAGCAATGTTGATTCAAAATGTTTCTATATTATTTCTGAACAATATTTCTACAATATTTTCTTGCAACGTTGCTAGAATGTTGCTTCGCAATTTGCTACAATGATGCTGGACAATATTGCTCCTAGCTTGATTTATTTCTCCAAGCTTGATTTACAATATTGTCACAATGTTACTGCGCAATGTTGCTACAATGTTGTGACAATATTCATACACAACTTTGAAACAATGTTGCAACAATTAAGCTACAAAGTTGCAACAGTGTTGCCAAAATGTTGATTCACAATGTTTCTACAATATTGTTGAACAGTGTTCCTAGAATGTTGCTTTGAAATGTTGCTACAATGTTTCATTGCAATGTCGCTACAATGTTACTCAACAATATCGCTACACGCTTAATTTCAAATATTGTCCCAATGTTATTTTACAACTTTGTTGCAATGTTGATTTACAATTTTGCTACAATGTTGCAAAAATGTGGCTTTCAATGTTGCTACAATGTTGATTTACAATTGTACCCCAATGTGGCGTTGCAATCTTGCTGCAATGTTCATATAATATATTGATACAATGAATCTTTGTGATGCTGATCTACATTGTAGCTAAATTTTTTTTGTAATGTTGATTTACAATATTGCAACAATATCAATTTGCAATGCTAAATTACAATATGCTTACAATTTTTCCTTAATCAATGTGCCTATCCCCTCGAAAAATGGATATGTACGCGGAGCGCTTCCCCAACTGCTGTTTGATCAAGCTGCAGACGCAGACGAGAAAGCGAAATTGATACCATCAATTGCTTAGTATATGGTGCTGCGAGAGCATTGGATGATTCAAATCGAAGGCTCAAACCGACGATGAATCAAAAGACCCACATAAGCTTGCATCAACTGAACAAGAAGATTGGATGGGAAGGACAGAATGCGTCCCGTGTTCAATGTGTGATTGACTACATGAAATCTGGTAGAATATCCATGAAAAGGGTTTGAAAGTTCGCCCAAGAACTGAGGATCTTTAATGTGACACTGAACAAGTCAAAGCTGCTGACAATCAAGCAGCATATTGTTGACAAAATACGGCTGTTATCTGACGAGAGAAGAAGAATACAGAAAAGGGAGGGATGGATCAGAAAAATCGAAAGTTTTTTGCTGAACCATCTCGCCTCTTTAGTGAACACCCTGTTTCTGTCAAAAATCCGACCAAGCACAAAGAGGCAGAGACTTTTTGAAGAGAGGTATATAAGATCCCGAGAACACTAAAGTTGAAAGAAGGCACTGACAATATCTTCCGCTTCAAGGAATTTTGCGACAAACTCATAAAATCTGAGGGGGAATGCCCATCAGTCACTGCCGAAGAAGGGAAATAGCACTTAGAGGCACGAACAACTTCTCCGGTGCTGGACCAGGTTGTATCAAGAACTTTTGGTGAAAGATGTTCACTTCTACACACCAACATTAGGCCCGTATATTCACCTCATATTTAAAGTCGGAGACGTCCATTCCGCAGTAGCTGATGTCAGAAAAAGATTACAGGGTCAAGCAAAGAATTGGAAACAATTAGTTAGGAAGTGCTATAGCTGCTACAAACATGGTCACATCGCAAGAAATCGTCCTGAAAAATCTGTTGTAAATCAGAAGTCAATAACAGAACCATGCACCTGTTGTAAAAAAAACATCATGTGCGTCCTAAACTACGACCCAAGTCAGATGTATGTGTGAACTTCTTTGGTAAGCATTAACTAAAATTAAAGTCTTACATACAGAAAATAATAACTGACGTATATGTAGGAGCATACAAATTTATTTTCTCTCATATGTAATGGTATGCAAAAGTTTCCAGACATCTATTTTCCAATAGGTTGAACAAGCACCCTAGTTTTAATAATAATAAATTGTAAACAAATTTCCTCCGGAATGAGAGAGAGAGAAGAATACTGTACGATGTCGAAAGAATACCTGAAGGGCTCCTTTGAGTGGTTGAGGAGAAGCAAGCCTCCAATCTCTAAAACAGGATACAACAAGTGTGTCAGAGGTTTGCACTACACTTTCGAGCTGGAGTGGTGCGACAACGAGCTTTCCTCAAGTGTAGCATGCTTGCGCTGCGTGATTCAAAAATATCATGCAAATCGCAAGAGGGAATCGCCTAGCGTTAAAGTTTACAGTGGAAATGAGGGGAACTTAAAAGGAAAATTGATAGCATATACAGGGGCAGAATTAAATATTATTAAACAAAATAAATATAACATTGACATTAATAAAAATGTAGTGTTTTATTTATTAGGTATTGGCGATAAGGGAGTAAAAACACTGGGTGAAGTGCTTCTTGAAGTAAATGAGACTTTGTGCCCTTTCAATCAAAAAAAATACAAGAAAAATTGAACCACTTTTTTTTTGTTGCAGAGTTGAACTTCCAGTACGAGCTCGTCACAAAGTTCTACATGGAAGTCATAACATGGGGGATTTTGGAGTCTTAGAATACAAACTCAGGTCAAAAAAAAATCATATTTGATGAAAATTTCATTGAATCGGTAGATTTCCATGGAGGTACTAATGATGGATTTTTTTAGTCTCAGGATACAAATTTGGGGTCGAAATTCAAAAAACCAACCTAAATTTGGAATATTTCATTAAATTTCTAGATTTTCATGACAGTTAGAGCAAAGAGAAATTTTTATTGCAAATTTGTATTCTAAGACTCGAAAAACAAGCTTATTATGAATTAGGTGGAAATCTATCAATCTTATAAAATTTTCCAAACCCTAAATTCGTGTTCTGTACCTCGAAAATCCCCTTTCTTATGACCTTCAATTCTTACTTTTTTAGTTGAAGACCCACCTTTTACTGACTTTCATGAGAACGATATGAGGGCGATATTGAGAACGAGGCTTTGAGGTTTGGAGGAAAAGGGGTGAGAGAGGAAATGTAGGAGGTATGCAATAAGGTTTTGAGAGGAGAGGAATGGCCTATGGAATGGAAGACTGGGTTCGTGGTCATGATAAATAAGAAAGAAGTGGGCAAGAAGGTGGAGGAGTAAGGAGAATCAAACTTATGTCGAGGATAAAGGAAATATTCGAAGAGACTGAGATAAGGGTGAGAATTGGGAAACAAAGAGGAGAGATTTTTGGGAGTGGAAGAGGGCTCAGGCATGGGTGCCCACTGAACCCTACTATTATTCAGTCTCTTGTTGGCAGGAACAAAATCGTTGAAAAAAGTACAATAAATGTACGTCAAATTCAGAGATAGATGGTATTCTTTTGTATTTCAATTTGAAAATGAACTAAAATACTTAAGAATCTAAAAATATTCACCTTTATGATATTCAAACTATTTGAAAGTCCTTCGAAATAGCTTTGACTTTGCCTAACCATACTTAAGACTATCAAGAATAACAAATTGGAAATTCAAACTTTTTGGTCCTAAAAACTTGATATTTTTAGACTAAGGCATTCGAAGCTGCTCATTTTCCACTGTCAATTTTTTAAAAGGTGAACATTTTTAAATGAAGACAGCCAAAATTACTATTATATTTTTGCTTAATTAAACTCATTGGGATAAAACTCATTTATGTCGCTAAAATTCGACTTACATGTTTTGTTTTGGTTCAATATCTTCATTTTCACTCAGGGTTATGTGTTAGTGTTATGAGTCGTTTTCGGACGCAAATTGATTTGGTGAAATTATTTTTGAGTGTTTTGCAGCTCAAAAAATAGCCAGAAATTCTGATATGCTTAAATTCAGGTCATGTGCATAATTTTTTCCAAAAGAACCTTTTATAAGGTAGGAATTCTTTTTTAGAAATTGATTCTTGCAGTTTTGCAGAGACCCAAAACAGCCCAAAATTAGGGCATGAAGACAACGTCGAAATTCCCTTGTGGAGCGGGTCGCTCCTTCCAATTTAGGTAGACTTACAGAAAATATTTGTTCTACACAAGGCCGTAGCCAGAAAAATGTTTCGTGAAGGGATCTGGATTAGGAAGAAATTTCTGGGGGGAGGAGGGGGGGATTTTGAGTATCACGTCGGAATAATAGCAAAACTAAAGATTTCAAAAATACTTTCTAGCATTACTCTAAGAGAAGAAAGTTATAAACAATAATCAATTGTTTGAATAAGCATGTTCTTTAACTTGTTACAACAATTTTAAATTGTTAAAAAAACTATATTTATTAACTCGCATTATTCCTTACTTCACAAAGTAAAAAGAAGCTAAAGAGTTAAACATTTCAGAAGAAACGGCAACTATCTAGAATTAATAAAGGAGAAAACAGTTATGAACAAAAAAAATTTTTTAAATAAATATTATTGCTAAATTGAATCAATTATTAACTCACCCTAAGTGAGAAGTAGTCAAATGTTGTGAATTTCAGAAAAAAACACAACTTTCTAGCATTATTCAAAAGGAATATTAATAACAATCATGATAAATTGTTTGAACAATTAATTTTGTTAACTTTAATTATTGATTGAACTCCCTTTATATAGAAATTGGACAAAAAGTGGAAATTGTTTGAAAAAACTGCAATTCTCCATAATTATTCTGAGAGAATATTATTAACAATAATAATAAATTGTTAAAAGAATTATGTTTGTTCTTATCATTTAAGTATTACCTCACTATAATTAAAAATTGGACAAAAAGTGGACAATTTTTTAAAAATCCGCGGCTTTTTATCTCTATTCTAAGATAAAATTGCTAAAAACAATAATAAATTGTGTAAACAAATTATGTGAAAATCTTATCATCAGTATAAAGTAGTATTTCATGTATGAGAAACGATTTTTATTTCAAAAAACGCAGAAAAATCCTAATTAGCGCCAAGAACTCGCGAAACTCATTTTTGCACTAATAGGGTTCTTTTGGGACTAACTAGAGTATTCTAGAGGATTTCAAGGGATTTTGAGGTATTTTAGGAAATTTCAAAAGATTCAAAGGATTTTATTAAACCTCCAAGGATTTCAAGAAATTCTAGGGGATTTTCATGGATTTCAAGGTATTCAAAGGAATTTCACAAGACTTAAAGAATTTAATTAAATCTTGAAGGATTTCAAGGGATTCTAGGGTATTTTAAAGTATTTCAAGGGATCTTAAGGTATTTTAAATAATTTCAACAGATTTGAAGGATTTAAATTACTCTCAAAGGATTTCAAGAGATTATAGGATATTGTCAAGGATTTCAAGGGATTTTGAGGGATTTAGAAAAATTTCAAAAGATTTAAAGGATTTTACTAAATTTCCAAGGATTTCAAGGGATTCTAGGGGATTCTGAAGGATTTCAAGGTATCTTAAGGTATTTTGAGAAATTTTGACAGATTAAAAGGATTTGAATTAATTTCAAAGGATTTCAAGGGATTCTAGGGTATTCTCAAGGATTTCAAGGGATTTTAAGGGATTTCGAAGAATTTCAAAAGATTTGAAGGATTTTATCAAATTTCCAAGGATTTCAAGGGATTCTAGGGGATTCTGAAGGATTGCAAGGGATTTTAAGGCATTTTAAGAAATTTCGATAGATTAAAAGGGTTTTAATTAATCTCAAAAGATTTCAAGGGATTCTAGGGTATTCTCAAGGATTTCAAGGGATTTTAAGGGATTTCATAGAGTTTCAAAAGATTTCAAAGATTTTGTTAAATTTACAAAGATTTCAAGGGATTCTTGGGTATTCTGAAGGATTTCAAGGGATTTTAATGTATTTCAGGGAATTATATTCATCATTTTAGTTAAAAATGTAACTATTTTGTTGAAAATTCGTTTTTATTTTTGATTGAAATTAAATTTTTTAAACTGAAAATGTAATGATTTCATTTTTGGTTAAATTGTTTGTTTTTTTTTAGTAGAAAATTCTACTATTTGATTGAAAATTCAATATTTTTACTTGAAATGTTAGGAATTTGAAGCGTTTTAAATACAACTTGATATTGTAGTCACATTAATTTTACATGAAAGAATATATTTCCCTATTTTCATGAAAATAGGGACTGGATTTTAAGTATATAACGATAAATTAAAATTTAGTTTTAATTATTATTCAAATTCATGGACTTTAGAAACAAATTCAAAAATGTATTAATTCTATTTTTAGATACTTTACAAGGAATAAAAAAATATTATTTATCATAAAAACCTGAAAATGTCGGGGAATTTTTTCCTATGATTTGAGTAGACGCCCTAAAAACAAAGAATTTTCTATAAAAATTATGATTCTGATCTGGAAAAGGGTATTTTCTAAAAGAATTAAACTTCTGAGTTAGGACATGAAAAATTAAAAAATAAATGTAAATCCCAGACCGGAAAAATAAAAACTTGACCTGGAGAAAACTGGGAAATAAAAAAAATCCGTATGGTAAACGCTCTGATTACAGATTGAAATCTTTTTTATTCCTTGATTTTTAAAGTCTTTCTCAATTTTAATATTAATGGCTAGCTAGATTTTTATTTTTCTGTAGTGTAAAATACCATGGGTGAATATTCTCAACTATTTGACAATTATTATTATTATTTATTATTATTATATATATTTATATATATAATATTATATAGAATCTTCCTGCGTCACTTCATGAATCAAGTTAATTAGCAATGCATAATTGTTGACATAGCTTTCTATTATAATTGGAGGCGTTTTTTGCTTTTTGCCACTTTTATTGTTCTCGTTCTGGGGTGGTGCTGCATCTTGAGTTTCCTTGATTTTAGTTTCAATTGCCTTATTTTTCTGTTCCATTCGTGTCACTTCTTCTAAGGCTTCGAACCTATTGCTGAGTTTGATTGGTCCTCCTTTAATGTTTGCCGTCCGGTCATGGGGCTTGAATTTTTTAGTGATAGTGTCATCCCAGGCTCTCACCTTGAGTTTATTTTTGGCCACCATTTTACTATTGATCCTTGTATCCTAGCCATTTTGTGATTTTTGATATACTCCTGCCTATAGCCGCACGCCAAACACATCAACAATATTGAAGACAGGCGTGCGCCAAGCGCCTCCGCCTGTCTTAATGATTTCAATAGAACACGATCACTTCGTCACTACGAGGTCGCCCGTAAATGTAAGAATTTCGTCACTACGACGACGCCCGTTATCCTCTCATGAAAACTGACAGGAATCTCTATCTTAGTTCAGAATAATCTCCAATCATGAAGGCCATGGTTCAGTCAAAGATATTATCTGATCGATCATTCAGTCATCGATCACCGTCGAATCTAAACTCTAATTCTGAAACTCTCGAATCCTCTTCCCGATCTGGATATCTGATCCGAAACTCGAATCTGCTGTGGCAGGTTTTTTTTTTTCTTTAGTTTGAAGGGGGGCCGAGGAGGGGAAATCTTCTAAAAGACACCCAGGGAAAGTGGGTAGTGTCGGATTCGCTAGGTGCGCCTACCTGTTTGAAGGAAAACAGAAATGGGAATGACACAAGGAATTTGAGGGGAAGCAGAGAAGGGAGGAGAGTGAGGTCGATGAGATGGGATCGGATAGGACAGGATAGGAGAAAAGGAGCGGTGAGAGGAAAGGATTTAGGATCATTCTAGGGTATGGGAAAGAGGGGCGAGAAGTACGAAATAAAAAAGATGATGTATATGGGATAAGGGATGTGGAGGTGCTGCGGAAAGCAGGGGAAAGGATAAGAGCTGATGAGATATGAACTTGGGAAGGTGAAGGTAAGCAGGGGGTGTGAGGGACTAGTGGTTGACTTGGATTGAGATAGGAGATATGAGATGGGTAGAGAAGGGAATATAGGGCTGTTGGGGAAAGGAAAATTCGGAGAGCTGAGGAAAGTATGTAGATAATGGTGAAGAATGTAGGGAAAAGGAAGATAAGTAGGGGAAGCGTAGATGGCATCAGAGAGGAGGGGAAGTATGAAGAGGGGGGACGAGTGGAGAAAGTAGGAGATGGGAAGTAAGGAAAGTTCGGGAGTGGAACTATAGAGGATGGATAAGATAGAAAGGAGTGGTGAAAGAGAGATATGGCAGAGGGAGGATATTTAGAATCAATTTACTATAATCACTAACTTTTCTAAGTGAAATAAAAATAAAAGTTCAAAATACAAAATACTTCAATAAAATTCTTTTGAATATGGATCTTTGGTAATGGCAACCCAAAAGGGAAGAATTTCACGTTCTACTCCATTATTAATAAACTGTCGATATGAGGTTGGAGCGGATTTTGCTATCACTATCATTATTACTGTTATTATGGCATCCGATATCGGAAACATCTTAAAAATATCATTTTACAACAAAAAAATGAATAATTAAATTTTAAGTCAAAAAATAAATGTTTATCCTTATGGAATATTCAACTGAAATAATAGTTACGTTTTCAGTTTAAAATAATAATTTTCAACCAAAGAAGAAACAAATTTTCAACAAAATAGTTAAATTTTCGACAAAAAATTCCCTTTCATCCAAAGAAAAAAAAGCTTTAAATAAAATAGCTCATATTTCAACCAAAGAAATAAATTTTTTATTAAAATTATAAATCAACAAAAAAAAATTAAATTTGAACAAAAGAGTTTAACTTTCAACCACGCAATTTTATTTCGAACCTAAAAGATGAATTTTGAGCTAAGATGATAAATATTTATCTGGAATACTTGATTTTTTAACCGAAAAGAAGAATTTTTAAACAAGATTAACTTGCGATGAAAAAGATAATTTTCTATGCAAAAAAATCGATTTTTAACCAAATATGTGGATTTTTAACGAAATAGTTGAATTTTCAATTAAGAAAGACAAATTTTCATCCAAATTATTGAATTTTGAACAAGAAAAGATCAATTTTCAACCAAAAATTGACATTTAATTTTCAGTTGAAGGAATTAATTTTCAACCAAACTGATAAATTTTCAACTAAAATGTTGAATATTTTACTATAATAACTGCATTTTTTACCAAACAGATGAATTTTCAACCAAGAAGACTAATTTCCATAAAAAAATATGAATTTTCAACTAAAAAGATCATTTTTCAACAAAAAAAGGAATGATTAAATTTTTAGTCAAAAAAACAAATGTTTATCCATATGGAATATTTAACTGAAATAATAGTTACATATTTTGCAATATTCTAGAATTAATTTGATTCAGGAATCCTAGGAACATTATATGTATATAGACCTAAAAATGAATAAGCAAATAAATAGTTATTCGAAATTTGCCTGTTGTATTAACTTTTTCCCTTGAAATTATGATTTGGTATAATCTTTTTTCCTTTTGCCTGAAAAATATTGTTTGGCTATTCCTACTATTTCTACTATTTGGCTAGAAAATTCAACTATTTGATTGAAAATTAACTTTGTTTGAAAAACTTTTAATTCTGGGTCAATAATTAAACTATACTGAACAGAACTCATCCTTTGGGGTTCAAAATTCACATTTACGATACCAAAATTTTTCTTTATTGACTAAAAAATTTGACAAATTTTTTACCCTGAATTTCTTGGACATATTTTGTACGTTGAACTCTATTTCAAACTACGCAACAGATTTACTTTTCTTATATTTTCAGCATGAACTATAAATTTCAGAAATTAATCATGAGTAAATCACAAAAAATTACTCTTGTTCAGCAATTTGTTTATAACATTATAAAAACAATTTCCAACACTAAAATATTATAGATTATTTCTATATATTATTTATTAGAGTAATTAACAAAAATCAATATAAAATTTGAGAAAAAAATACTTTGAATGCAGATCTTGTAAAAATTTTGAGAGAAAAGCGTACACTTACCTATCTGAAATTTCCATTTCGAAATTTTTATCAGGAAACTTTTACAGTAAGTCACATTAATTTTCAAGTGTGGTACTCATAATTTCAAATTTACCTCATTTCACCTCATTTACTGAATTTTCCAGGAAGACAAACGGTGTTACAGGGTTAGAGGGTATAGACAATCAATTGATGAAATATAAAAAAAATTTACATGAAGAATTATAATTTTGTCTTTGGAACAGGAAATTTCGTGAAGGATTGTAATTTTGTCGTGGAATAGACAACTTTGGGTATGAAACGGGAAATTTTAGAAAATACTTTTGAATTCTGATCAGAAAAAATTTGCCTGAACTAGAAACTTCTCTTATTCCAGGTTTAGGAAAAATTGAGGTACTTGGAGGAGTACATTTTTGGAAATAAATGTAATTGTGACTTGGAACAGGGAATTTCTTAGAAGAATGAAAACTTTGATCAGAATAAATATAATTTTTTACTGAAATTTCTGTTCTGGATCAGAAATCTTACCAAAAAATTAAATGCTTGAAAATCTTTTGATATCCTGAAAAATCGTATATTTTGAAATCTATTTGCGACAAAATTTCCTTTACCCATTTTCATAGGACTGGCCGCTTTTCATTCAACCCTCGTAGATACTATTGAAACATAGGAAATTACTATTTTGAACCACGCAACCAGAGTCATAAAAACTAATCAAATTATAATTTAAAACCTATCCGCCAATACCGTCGCTCTCCTGGGAATTCCTCCCTCTCCATACTCTCTTCACTATACCCTTCAGTCTCTCCCTAACCTCTTATGTTCTTAACAGCACATTCTAAGAAATAATTGTCAGTTTCCCATACGATACTATGGCTTTTCTTCCATACTTTTCAATATCCCAACAAGTATGGAGATTTTTCATTGGTCGCTTGAAGATTTCCCATACATTTGCAATAGTTCCATAGAGAAGCGCGCATGCGCTATAACCACAATAGTCGATGGAGAACAGAATATTATTAAAAATAGTAACTAATTTTTCAAAGAATTTTTGTTGTTAACCAGGAATAATTAATTCCTTACTGTATCTAAAGAATTGACAAAAATATATAAAATGTCGGCGAAAACCGTAACTATATATAATTACTGTAGAAGATGATAGTTATCAACAATAATAATTTGTTTAAATAATCATGTTTGCGAAAATTCACTAATTTTTCAATCTATCTGAGCAAAAAGTGAGAAAAAAAAGTTGATATTTAATATTCAAGATCTGTTAGACTAAGTGTGGTCCTTCAGTATATATAATGTTTAGTTGGATAAGAGAAATCCTGAAGAATAACCCATCCTTCAGGTCTCTCTGGACCAACTTTGAGTAGGGGCCATATATCAAAGCCCCTCAATTCTTCTGATTGCGACTAGCTCAAAAAAAAAAACTTTAAATTGCTTAATAAAGAGCATCTGAAAGCTTAAATTCTTCCGAATTAGATGACATGATCACTTCTAACCTAAACCATTTTCGTCAATAGTGGTTCGCTTTCCTTCAAGCGTCGACTTCAACCTGTTTCCAGAAAGCGGTCAAAGTTAGGAAAAATCAGAAAAAATCGACAAAAATTCAATAACTATTCACCTTTATATATTCAAGACTGAAACTGTTAAAATTGCACAATTTCAAATAAAGGGACATTTGGAACGGAACAATGAAATATTAGAGGAAATCCTAAAATAGCATTTGATTATTGTGGTGTTCGAAATTGAAAAATAATTCGAGTCCTAGCAGAGAGAACGTTATATAAAGGAAGACAGGTTATTTATAACTATATTCATAGCACGACGTTGAAATATCATCTGTCAAGCCACACCGGTCCCACTGTGCATCTTAACAAATATTTCTTTATTACAATAAAATTAATTAATTCAAGCGATAACTACGTATTGAAAAAAATGATTCAACCTCGTAGAAATAAAGAAATTTAGGTTTGTTTGAATGGGAAAAATATTTTGCTATGTGAATAATTTTTCATGAAGTTGAAGAAAACATTAATTCAAAGCTAAGTGTGGACACGATTATTACAGAAAATAATACATTCTCTGATGAGAATGTAATAATTACACACACTAGAAGATATTTAACGAAATCTAATAATAATCTATTTCTTCGAAATGTAAATTGTTCGAACAAATAACCAGGAATTCTATGATTTGAATAATAATTTGTTCGAACCAAAGAACTACTTTATTTTAGAAAAATTTCATATCCTTCAAATGCATGTGTGTTCCAATTATATATTCACACAAGCGTTTTCGTAGTTTTTCAAATAAAAATGCTCATCAAGTTGTTGACATTGCCTTTCATTCGTGTTTGAAGGCGTTTCCATTTCTGATTTATACTCATCGAATTAAAAAATATTCTGCTTAACTTTTTAGTTCAAAACTGCTCAATTTGATGTTACAGCAATTAGATTTCGATAATAATTTAGATATTAGTAAGCATCAGGAATAAACAATTAGAACTAAAAGCGTCCGAGAAATTAAACATATGTTTGAGAACATACGTGTAATATTTCATAAATAATAATTATAGTATTAAATGAAACTTACGTTGGTAGTAAAGAACACCAAGGAATAACACAATCAGAATATCAATATTAATATTCATTTTCGCTCAATAGACGAAATAATTTTTAAATATGGATGAACAAATTTTGATCTCAGGACTGAGTTGATCAGCTGGTATACTCGTTACATGGCCTTAAAATAATTTAAATCTTTGGAAATCCCTGGAAAAATTTTTAATCTCTTGAAAATTCCTTGAAACGCAGGCTTTGCTTTGTCAGAGACTGGGCCTGTTTAGTTGAAGTTTGTTTATAAAATACCGATAAGTGACGATATGATTTCTTTGAAAGGACTTCTCTGTGGGTTACAAAAATTAATCGCAATTCCACGCAATTCTGCCTTGGTACAATAAAAAACCTTCTAAAACCGCCTACAATCTCTGTACATTCTTTATTTAAGGCCCTAATCCTGATAAATTAGAAGGGATTCGAAAGGATTCTAGAAATTTTACGGTAGTTTAGAAAATAATAAAGAATTTTCAAGAGCTTCTAAATTTTTCGAAATATTCTAAAGGATTTAAAATATTTTAGGGTTTCTTTAAAAGATTCGGATGGATAGCATATTTTAAAAGATTCCACAGGATTTCATAAGATTTCTGATGATTGCCATGATTTTAAGGATTACAATAATTTTAAGGATTTCAAAGATTTCTTCAACTTTTTTTGAAATATTTCGAAGAATTTTCAACTGCTTTCAATCATTTTTAAAAATTGTAGGGTATTTTGAACGATTGTAAGTAAATTTCAAGAGCTTTAAAGAGTTTCAAGGGATTTTCAATATTCTGAAGATTTTCTAGATTTTGAGTATTTTAAAAGCTCTCGAGGTATTTTAACAATTTTTCCAAGATTTCAAGAAATATCAGGTTTCATGTAATTTAACGGGATTTTATATTTTAACGGCCGGAATATTTCGCTGTTCCTAACCTCAATTCTGATATAAAACCTATTATTTCAACATGATCGAAAAGACCTTCATTTGACCTTGCCACGACCTCCATAAAAATAACATTTTGAACGTGAAATTTTCCTTTTTTCAAATCTGGGGTCAAAAGTAGGGGTTCCCATTTTGAAAAAGCCCTTTGTCCTTCAACTAGCCTTCAAAATTGGAAAAGAATACATTTTTTTGTGTCTGAAAAAACTTATTTTTTATTAAGCTCAGGCTAAAATACCGCAGAAACAAACATCTTCCAAATTCAATGTCTTAATCTTCTTTGCAGTTTTAGTTAACAAGAAATTTGTAATTTTTAGCAAATAAACCTTTGGTTTGTTAATTTTGGTATTATGCTTCATTCATTATTTGTCCCCGTAGGGTATATATGACCTACGTATGACCTTCATATTTCAAATTTTTTTATACTCACTATTTACAAGCATTTACATAGATTTTTATGTAAGGATCAATACTTGTATTTGTTATATTCTAAACGCCTTTCGCTCTCTCTTTATTTCTATTCCTTTCTACCTTTCCATTTCTCACATTTACTCTTCCATTCTTTCTCATGCATTCCTTTAGCTCCCTTTAATTCCTACAGTCACTCCTCACCCAAACCATCCAACCCTAGAATCTTGACCACATTCCCTTGCTACTTCTCCTAATCTCCGATTCCCCTCATGCATCCTTTCTATACATTATAAATCTCGCTATTCGTATCCATCTTCTCTCTCCCCATTCCTTTTCTAAATACTTTGCTACTTCACCCTTTTTTATAATTTTATACCATTAACACCATAGTTTGCCCAGGAGGAACTCGAGTCTGCTGTGGAGAATGATCAGTGTATTGATTGTAGTGATTGAATTCTCGGCACCAGCCGATGGCAATATCACGGCATAGGAGGAAGGAAAATGGGCGAAATATCAATCACTTCTTTTCGAGCTAAGCAGGCTATACCACGGCTACAAAGTCCATCTTGTAGTTCTTATAATAGGCTGGCTTGAAAGTATGAAAGCTTCATTTCTTATTCAACTCAACAAGATTCCGGCTTAGCAGGGTCAGGCTCATTCCATCGCGAACCGGATGCAAAAGGCTCTTCTTCTGGGATCGCTTCATCTGGTCCGACAACACTGTTCCTCATAACATTCTACAATGATTGGTAGCTCTAGAAAAGTATCCAGAGGTGAAATTTCCATCTCCAACTGTCCCGTCTGCCGCGTAAGGTCATCTGCGGATAGAGACCTGACTCCAAGGAACAGCGCTGAAGATGTTTTCTCGCGTAAATTTCCCGCTCTTGCATACCTTATGAGACAGAAGGAGCAGAAGTGGATGACGTACACGCTGCAGTTGCGTCGGGATTGGTTGCTTCAAGGAACCATGATCGTAGCTTCCGGAGCCTAAAACTTCTTTCATATAAAATAATACTCTACCGAAGGTGTTCTTGCGTTGTTGTCGTGGTAGGGCTTGAGCTTTCCTCTCATGAATTTGACGGCACTGTTGGCTGTAGCATTGCTACTGACAGGGTTTCCCATGCCAGACAGACACCGTGTGGGCGCCCCTAGAGCCACCGCTGGGGGCCACAGCATGCGGGACGGTGGTGATGGTGAGCTGCGAGATGGTCAGGCAGATCTCACTAATAACCTATACATACCTGAGCGTGCCTCAAAGCCACATGAGGGACGTAACATCAGTAAAGGAGTCTCTCCGAAGCAGATACAGGCATCTTCTTGGACAGATTAGATCATCCAATCTGTCGGCGTTGAAAAAGGTATCAGCGACTAGCATGCTTGCCGTCCCGGTTCCACTCTACTCGTTTAAAGTGGTTCAATGAACGAAGGACGAACCTAAGGCCCTTGATGTTACCACACCTAAGATCATGCATATGCATAAAAGCTTGCATATCAATTTGTTAGTTCCGCGATTACACATTTCACGCCGTCAAGGCGGATGCAGACTTCTGAATCTCCAGTGTCTTCATAAACGAATTTTTTCGAGTACAGCTTACATCGTTGCAAATGGGAAAAATCCTCTCCTAAAAATGGTCAGGAACCACTAGATGGTTGGCAGAGGAGCGTTTCTTCACAAAGCCGCGGAGCAGGCAGATGAGACACTTGGCCTGAATTTTAACGTCGGAAGTGAGGAAAGTGCATTACTCCATCTAGATGCTTTACTTCTGAAAGCCGAGGTAAAAAAAGCAGAATTTACAAAATTCCATCAACAGCTATTCAACAACAAAATGCACGGAAATTTTCACAGGAATGTAGAAAAACAGTCCTTGTCGGAGAAGCAAACTTTTGCTTTTCACAAATCATCAGGGCCTAATTCAGGTACAAAGAGTTTAATTTTTGCAAGCTAGGAAAGTGTCATTTCCACCTTAGCATACCGTAACCGCATTTTAGGTCAAGAAGTTTCAAGCGACAGGTGCAGAGTGTGTCATACACACGTGGAGTACCTAGAACACATACTATCGGGGCTCGGCAGTTGCTATCGCCTACAGGTACATCCATTATGCGCTTGCGATAAACTAAGGTGTCTATAACGTTGTCTTGACAGGCAAAAAGAAATCCCTCAGTCTTCGATGTCAATCCAGCAGACTTAAGAAACATGTTGGACAGACCCATAGAGAGCTCTTCTTTACGTATGATGTCACAGAATTTACCATGAAGGGGCTTGTCAGCATATTCTCTTAGTAGAAGCGTATGCTCTGCTTCCTGTATACGACTTTCATGCACCGAAGGTGTTATTGATTCTAGGCCATGTGTAGTGTCGCTGGAATCAAACGGGAGGTCAAGCTCTTCTGCGGCCATATCTGCGGCGCAATATAGAAACGCCGCAGCATTGATGACCTAATGTTGATGTACGCGTCGCATAAGAGAATCTGCCCTATTTTGAACTGAACAGGCTGTAGCCAGAACTGGTCTTCGATGAAGGCACTCCAAGCTTAGCAAGCCTCTACCCCCTTTATCTGGATGGAGGTATATTTGAGGTACGGAAGATCTAGGATGATGACTTCGATGGCTTGTCATCATCTTGCGTGTGCATCGGTCAAGTTGCTTCACCTCATCGAAGTTCCATTTTACTGCACCAAACGTGTAGAGCAGTATAGAAACGGCCAGCATATTCGTCGCCTGGATCTTATTGTTTTCAAATAATTCGGAAGCCGAAATTTTTCTGAGAATTTGGCTATACCTTTTTCCAAAAGCCGTTTTTAACACACAAACATTTTGGGTTTCCTAGGGAGTCATCGTGGCTCAGATGGTATAGTGATTGTCCAATGTTTCAATACTGCAGCCTTGGCAGCCACGCTGACCCAGGACCAAGATCGGATAGTCCAGTGGTGACTATATTATTACGTCTGTTTTGTTTTCTAAACGTTAACAAATTTGGTTTAAATTTTTTCAATTCACTTTCCTGAAGAAATCAGAAAGTGAATGTCTAGAGTCGAAAATTGCTCAAAACGGAAAATAGGTTGCTTTTTCTTATATGCTATCTCGAGCGGGTTTATCTAAAATACTTCGAGTAGGGCTCATACGACAAAAAATTTAATAAGCTTTTTAACAGTTTTCTAGAAATCTTTCTAACCTAATCTATCGCTGAGATAACTACAAAAAAAGATATACATATTTTTCATTTGATTTTTTTTAGTGGACTGACAATTCTGGCCGGTACTGTATCTGAATTAAATTTTCAAAATTATATGATCATATGTTTGAATTATTTATGGGTTTGTTTTCATAAGATGTGTTTTTTTTAAATTACTTACACGTTTCAATGCAAATAATTGTTCATAATGATTTTTATTTACACCGATTCACCCAAATTCTTCTTGATTTTTTTTTAACATTGAAAACATGAAAATCTTCTTGAATTTTTCACGAGAACCTTGAGCTTAATTTTTTCTCTTTCAAAACAGTTATTTCATTGAAATGCAAAGAGTAATTTAAATCTTTCAGTCTATCATGAAAGAAACATATTGCTTAGAAGAAATCTTGATACTGAAAAATTTTTTATTTATCAAGATATGATTTATCTTTTACTCATTATAGAATGAATAAAGAGATTTTTAGTCATTTTTTTGTACACTTTACTAATTATATTATAGTTTGCAATGAACAGACTTTGATATTGTGAATAATTCTACAATCTGAGCAATTTTTACCATATTATATGGATTTCGTCATATTTTTTTCATTCATAGAAGCTATTAATTCTTTGAACGAAAACTAAGCATATTCATGAAAAAAGTCAACATTTCAATTTGTTTATGAATATTGTTTATATAATTAACAATTCTCATCGGTTTAAAAAATATGATAGCAAGGAGTCTTTGTTAAGACATTTAGAGTTGATTCCGAAAAAAAAACTATATATTCATGAAAAAATGGTCTGAATATACATTTGTTTATAAAAATCGTTCATATAATCTACTGTTTTCGTAATTAAAAAAAATTACAGCAAGAAAACATTGGCACGATATTTAAAGTTGATTACGCAAAAAAATAAAACCAACTGATGAAAATATAGTCTAAATATGCATTTGTTAATGGAAATTGTTTATATAATTAACAGTGTTTGTCATTGAAACATCATTACGGCAAGGAATCTTTGGAAATACATTTAGAGATGATTAGTAATAAAAATAAAGTCTATTGATAGAAAAAGGCTCACATCTGCATTTTTTAATAAAAATTGTTTATATGACTCACATTTTTCATCATTGTTAAATATATAAGTGCAAAGAGTCATTGATAAGACTTTTCGAGTTAATACTGCAAAAAATAAAGATTGTTTATGAAAAACGGTCAAAATTTTCATTGGTCAATATAAATTGTTTATATTATTCATTTTGGTTTTTTCATTTTTGAAAATATGACCTGAAGGAATCATTGGCAAAAGATTTGAAGGGGATTCTGGAAAAAAGGAAGGCCTATGCATGAAAAATAGTTAAAATTTGCATTTGATAATATGAATTGTTTATTTTGAGAAAAACTACATTTCCGCAAAGTTATGAGTATTTGAAATTTTAGGATTGTTAAAAAAAATGTAAATTTTTTTTCTTCAAACCTTTACAACTTTTGACCTAATTAAGATATTTAATCAATACCTCTAGAAGGACAAAATACTATGAGTCTTATGGGGGTAAACTTATTTTTGTGGCAACGAGAATTTCGTATTCAAATTCTTGCTTTTTTTGAGAAAGAATGAAAGATTCGACAAAATGTTAAGAAAAAACGTTGGTCAACAAAATAGTTGAACTTTTAACTTAATGATTTAATTTTCAAGCTAGAAAGATAATTGTTTTGAAGACATTTAAATATTTATTAAAAAATGTCATTTTTTACCGCGAAAGATGACCTTTTATGTGATAAAAATGAATTTTTAAGCCAAATGACGAATTTGTAACAAATAGGTGAATATTTGACGAAAAAAGATGGCCTTATCAAAATAGATGATTTTTTCAATATACAAAGATGCTTTTCCAACCAAATTAATGAATTTCCAAACAAACAGTTTTTTAATTCGACCAAAAGCAGTTGAATTTCAAACAAAAAAGTTAATTTTGAACTAAGAATGACAATTATGAATCTGGAGTCTCTTCTACCATAAAAGGTTAATTTGTTACCAGAAGACAAATTTTCACTCTGAAGGTAAGTTTCAGAAATTTATTAAAATTGGTTTAAATCGATTCTTAGATAATACACAGATGTAATATCTTAGCCAGATAATGTCTTACTGGAGGAATCCATGTAGTTCAAAAAATTTATAAAATTCAAGGAATTCCGAGAATTCTAGGCATTCAGGGAATTCAAGGCTCTAGAAAAAAAATTCATTTTTTGAAAATAAAATCACGAAGGCTTCAGCAGTACCATGACAAGTATCCTCACGCAAACTTTATGATTATTAATTGCCGGAACTACTATTTATAATGGAAATAGATCCCTTCGCTTGAATTCTATCATGAGCCACGTGGGCGAAACCGCACTTCAGCCCAAGCAATGTGAAAAATGTTGAATAAATAAATTATCAATAAAACATTATCAACAATGAATAAATTATCGAACAATATTATAAATGATTAGTTTGAATTATACATCATTATTATGAATAATCGATAAACAAATAAATTACTGAAATAACCCAACGTGGTTGCTTCGGGTGGTCGCGGCGCAAACAGTGAAAACCATATATGTAATCAAATGTATCCTAACTCCCACTGACCTTTTAAGAATGTTGAGCCAAACAAAAAAAAACGTTTTCGAAAGAATATCGCATGAACAACTAATAGAAATTTGAATGTCTAGAAATAAGGAAATTCGGTAATAAATTCGTTAATTTTATTCGCGAAATAATTTTTGAAATTCAATTAGAATACATCCAAAATTATGACATCTGCATGATTCGTAAAAGCTTGAACAATAACGATCAGCAAGGTTGATGTTGAATTTATGCGTCAAATTACTGAAAAAATACAAAAATCATGCGCAATGGAAAATAATAAATAAAATTTGAAAGAGAAATCCCGAAGTGATAAATTAATTGTTCGAAATTCTAGCCATCAAAAGTTTGCACGTATTCAACTTGAAAAGGCCACGTGGGCCGGCCCGTTGCCGAAAGCTAGGAGAATTCAAAACCGGACATGATCGCGAAAAGGTGCCCCCATCATCCACTTGACTGTTGCCCAGTCCGTGAATGATGGGATAAAAACCAGGCTTTGTCCAATATGTCAAATTAGGCACACTGCTCTTATCAGGTCACTTGATTGCATTACAAAAATGCGTCCGTGACTGATAATATATACGAGGACAGCCCCGTGTAGACATTTCGAAAATAAAAATCTACATCTACTAAAAGGAAGATACCCTTAACATATTGGGCTGTAACCGTCTTAAGCCTGAGACATTAATTTCATAGATGATAGCTCTGAGAATAGACAGAGCTCTAAGAAAGCATCCAGAGGCGACTGTTGTGACAAAAGCGATAACAAATTCGTATAAAAACGGTAAAAGACGAACTGCAAACTACACCATGCATGTAATTTTGTACCTACAACATCATCGAAAAATATTTCAAACATATTAAATTAGCTTATAGAATCCCCATCTCATCAGTTACTGGACTTAGTCCCTGGCTATGATAAAAAACCGGGTTCACCCAAAACCAAGTTTGAAAAAAAAGATTTCAAACATATTAAGTTAACTCATGTCCTTATCTCATTCATCTCATCAGTTACGTGACTTAGTCCCCGGCTATGATGAAAAACCGGGTTCACTCGAAAAAAAGTTAAGAAAACAACAAAAAATCACTGTCGTATTGTAAGAAACTTTCTGGACCATCAGGAAACAAGCGAATAAAAACCTGTGGAGTGGCATATGGTAGCTCTAAGAAATAATCCACAGGCTACTGTTGTCATCTTCACCTTTGAAGCGATAAATTCATCTCTTGGTTTCGGGTGCGTGAGTCTCACATTGAGTGGACTAGGATGGAAGTAGGAGAAATGAGGAGAAGTGGCAGTGGGCCGTAGGGTTAAGAAGTATTAGGAGTGAGGTATAAGAGGGCTAATAAAGGCCAATATAGGACAGGGAGTATGCGGTGAGGGAAAGCAGGGAAAGGAAGGTAGGGGTGAGGAAAGAGACAAATGGAGGGCAATTGGGAGGAAGGGTTGTGGAGGAATTTTTAAGGAGAGGAGAAGAAGGAGAAGTGGCGGTGGGCCGTAGGGTTAAGAAGTATTAGGAGGGAGGTATAAGAGGGCTAATAAAGGCTAGTATAGGATAGGGAGTATGCGTTGGCGGAAAGCAGGGAAAGGGAGGTAGGGGAGAGGAAAGAGACAAATGGAGGGGAAGTAAGAGGAAGGGTTATGGAGGAACTTGTAAGGAGAGGGAAAGTAGTGGTGGGCCATAGGGTTAAGAAGTATTAGGAGGGACGTAGAAGAGGGCTAATAAAGGCCAGTATAGGAGAGGGAGTATGTGGTGAGGGGAGCAGAGAAAGGGAGGTAGGGGAGAGGAAAGAGACCAATGGAGGGGAAGTGAGAGGAAGAGTTGTGGAGGATTTTGTAAGGAGAGGAGAAGTAGGAGAAATGAGGAGAAGTGGCGGTGGGCCGTAGGGTTAAGAAATATTAGGAGGGAGGTATGGGAGGGCTAATAAAGCATAATATATGGAGAATGTATGCGACTAGAAGTAGGGGAGAGGAATTAGAGGAAGCACCGAAAGGAAATTAGAGGAGAGGAAAGAGAGAAATGGAGGGATGAGGACGGCAAAGTGAGAGCAAGGGAAGTAGAGGAATGGAGGGGAAGTTGGAGACCTAGAAAAACGAGCTATTCGATTTGAAATATTGTTAAATATTCTCTTAGAAATAAAAAAAAAAATCACCATAAATTTTAGCAGTTATCTTTAAAAAAAATTTATTATCTTGAAACCATTCAAAATCCTTAAAAAGCTTCTAATTTGTTTTTCGAAATCTTCAAAAATCTACATTTTTAAAAATCTGTTCAAGTTTTTAATTATTTTTTAATTTTTTTTCAAACTTCTAAATATCTCTCAAATTTACTTAAATTTCCTCTAAAGTAATAATTGTTCAATTGTTACTTATTCGTTAACATTTGGTTTTGTTTTTTAAAATTCTTATTAAATATTCTTTTAAAATTGATTTTTCAAAATGAAAAATCATTTAAAATTTCCACAGGAATCTTAAGAAAAAATTTGTATTATATTAAAAACTTTCAAAACCCTTAGAAAGCTTGAAAATTTTAATTCGAAATTTTCAAAAATCTATATTTTGTTTCAAATCTTTTCAAAATTTGTAAATATCTCCTTAATTTACTCGACATTTTTCTAAATCAATAATGGTTTAACATCATATTTTACTGTTTGAGTCTTCAAAACTGCATTTTAAAATTCTTTTATTCATATATAGAATTCATAATTGAAAAGGTTAAGAATTGAACTCAAATTTCGAGTTGAAGGAATTAATTTTCAACCAAACTGATGAATTTTCAACCATAAAGATTAATTTTCTATACGAAAAAGAGAATTTTTCACAAAGTAAATAAATTTTCAAACAACCAGTTCAATTCCTAAATATTTCAATTTTCTACTGGAATAGTTGAATTTTTAGTTAACAAATTGATTCTCAACAAAGTAGTTACATTTTCAACCTACTTTCTCTCCTCCTAATTTCCATACTTCCCCTTTCCTCTCTTCTCATACTTGTCTTCCATACATTTCTCATCACTCCCCCTACTTTCCCTCCTCTCACATCCCCCACTTATCCACCAGTTAATTCCGATCACTTCCCCTACATCCCTTCCCTCGTTTTCTTTTACTTACCCTTCTCTCACACCCCTGGTTCCCTGATACTTACACTACTTTCCCTTTAATTATTTCCCCTCACCTCCCCAGCTCTCCCCTCATTTTTCCTTATTTTTCCACTGGTTTCCCTTCACTTCCCCTAATGTCCCACCTCTCATTTTCCCTCACTTTCCGTACTTTTCTCCAATCATTTCTTAAAATTTCCCTACTACTCCACCTTTATTTCCCCTTACTTTCCCTGCTTTCCCTTTTCTTATTACCCATCATTTCCCCTACACATCCTGCCCTAAGTTCCTCTCACTTTCTCTACTTTCCTTCCCCTCCCCTCATTTTCCTCCATATTACCTACTTCCTCTCCTCCTAATTTTCCTACTTTCCCGTTCCTCTCTTCCCCTACTTCTGTTACATTCATTTCCCATCACTTACTCTACTTTCCCTCCCCTCAGTTCCCCCACTTACGCACCAGTTATTTTTCATCACTTCCCTTACATCCCTTTCCTCGTTTTCCTTCACCTAACTTTCTTTCCCACCGCTTATTGTGTTTGCTCACCCTACTTTTTCTTCACTTATTTTCCCTCACTTTACCTACTTTCCCAGCTCTCCTATCATTTTTCCTTATTTTTCCCACTTTTCCTTTCCTTACTTCATCTTCTTCTCTTCTACTCATTCACACACATTTCCTAGATAGGGAACGTTGAAGTTGCAGAGAATATTTCTCACAAAAAATAAGCTATCACTTATTCAAACTCAACCATTTTTCAAAAATTAGTAAGAATCTGTAGTAAGAAGCGATTTAATTGCAAAAAACATCGTTCATATAGGTGTTTTCTAAAATCCTAAACAAATTTCTAAATATATTCCTAGCCCATTAGAAATATCCTTACTAAAAAAAATAGAAATTTTGGACAACCACAACTCAGTCCACACGTCCTGTGCCTAGTTAAGCTGAAAAAAGAGAAAAAGGAAACTAGGCAAGATAGACTCGAGTGACTATCATGGCATATGGACTGAGAGAGATCCAAAATGGGCTAAAACTTCAAGAGGGTAAAATTAATTAAAATCCAACCAAAGTACTCAATAAGTAATAATAAAAATTTTATTCGCATTTTAAATCCCTAACTATAATCCTTTTGTCTGACCTAAAATCAGAAATTCAAAAGGGGAGAGTACTCCTAACCAATAAATATTTTCAAGATCAACACATAATTCACCAGAGAAAGAAAATCAAACTTTTATTAGTCGAAGAAATTTTCCATAATATCACATTGCAGGTTATAAAATATTGAAAATATCTCGAAACTATCCTAATGACATTTTGAAATTCCTGCCTAAGGCAACTTTTGAATTATAAAATGAATTCGTGTTCGGTTTTCAAAATTCTTCATACTGTAAATGCTAGCACCGACCACGTAGTATGAATCGAACAATTCACAATAGATTATTTTTTTTGGTAAAACTAGAAAATTCTGATCTTTCAAAATAGAGCACTCGCGACCGAACTAAGACGTGGCGTGAAATTTTAGTTGAAAATTCCGCTACTTGTTTTAAATCCTCATTTTTTGGTAGAAATTTAATCTTCTTGGTTGAACATTTTTTTTTTCAAAGATTAATAATATTTCCACGGATTTTAAGGGGTTTTGAAACATTTCGAGAGATTTCTAATAAACTTTAGAAAACAAATTAAATTCCATTAAATTTCAAAGTATTTTTAACGATTTCAAAAATTTTGATAATAATTTTCAGAGGCTAAAGAGATTCTTTTTAGTTATAATTAAGCAGATATATAAAAAAAGGTTTTAGACTTATTTTAATGTTGAAGCGGAAATTCATTATTTTTAACCGAAAAGATGAATTTTCAACTAAAATGACAAATATTCAACTGGAATACTTGAATTTTCAACCAAAGATAGAATATTTAAATTTTCTATTAGAAAAAAAAAATTAATTTTCAACCAAAAATTAAACGAATTTTCAACCAATTAATTGAATTTTGAACTAGAAATGATCAATTTTCAAGAAAAAATGGAATAGTTAAATTGTCAGTAAAAAAATTGATTTTCAACCAAACTGATGAATCTTTAACTGGAATAATTAAATTTTCGAAAAAAAATGAATATTCAACTGAAATGATAAATATTTAACTGGAATACTTGAATTTACAACCAAGAAGTTGAATTTTCAACAAAAAGATTAATTTTCAAACAAGAAGATTAATTTTCTACCAAAAAGCCGATTTTTCAATAAAAGACATGAATTTTTAAGAAAATATTTGAATTTTCAACTGAAAAATAAAATTTTAAAACTAAATAGTTGAATTTTGAAATAAAAAAGATCAATTTTAAACAAAAATGGAACTGAAAATAAATCTATTCAATTTTTGGTCAACAATTTGTCTTTTTTAGTTGAAAATTCATGTATTTTGTTGAAAACTTGCCTTTTTTGGTTGAAAATTCATCTTTTTGTTTCAAAATTCATCTGTTTGGTAGAAAATTCAACTACACCAGTTGAAGTTTCATAATTTTAGTTAAAAATTCGTCAGTTTGGCTGAAAATTAATTTTTTCAACTGAAAATTTAACTATTCCATTTTTGGTTGAAAATTGATTATTTTTAGTTAAAAATTCAGCTATTTGGTTAAAATTACGTCTTTTTTAAATTGAAAATTCAAGTATTTTGTAAAAAATTCATTTATTTTGTCAAAAAATCGTTTTTTTTAGTAGGAAATTAATCTTCCTATTTGAAAATTTATCTTATTGTTAAAAATTCATCTTTTTGGTTGAAAATTCAACTATTCCAGTTAAAGATTTATGATTTTAGTTGAATATTTATCATTTTAGTGAAAAATTCCTCACTTTGTTGGAAAACTTAATTTTCTTCTTTGAAAATTAGTTTTTTTAAACTGAAAATGTGACTATTACAATTGAATATTCCATCATTTTTGTTGCAAATTCATTCTTTTGGTTGAACATTAATTTTTTTAACTGAAAATAAATCTATTCAATTTTTGGTCAACAATTAGTCTTTTTTAGTTGAAAATTCATGTATTTTGTTGAAAATTGGTCTTTTTTGGTTGAAATTTCATCTTTTTGTTTCAAAATTCATCTGTTTGGTTGAAAATTCATCATATTGGATTTAAATTCAACTAGACCAGTTGAAGTTTCATAATTTTAGTTTAAAATTCGTCAGTTTTATATATATATATATATATATATAGTTTTTAAAATAAAAAATGTAACTGGCGAATTGCTATTATTTAATAAATTGATAAATTTCAATTGAAATATTGCAAAATAGCTCTTTATTAATTATTTCAAAAGTAATTTTTTATTTATAATTATTCACGCAAAAAATAATAATTGTCAATAAATAATTATTCAAAAATTAATTGATTTTAATAATAAAATATAACTTATATTTTCGTAAATTAAATTTATATTTTATTATTCGCCTTTAAAACTAATTAGGGGAAAGTGGGGTGTGGTGTCAGTGCGGGGTATGGTGACTCTTGCAAATAATGTTCGTATTTCTTGAGATTCATATTAGTTTTTTCACATAAAATAGCTTCCTTGAGTACCAAAGAAAGCTATTTTAAGTGAGAAAATTAATATGAAAATCAACAAACACGCGAATTATTTGCAAGAGTCGCCGTGCCCCGCACTGACACCATACCCCACTTTTCCTTACTTGTACAAGGTTAATGTGATAGTTTGGCATATTATTCAATTCATAATTCATAGAATTATAAAATGAAATTAAATACACTTTTGAATTCATGAAAAAAATATAGAAAAAGCTTCTCATGAATTTTCCACACGTTTTATGATTGAAAGTTTAAAAAAATGCGCTAATTTATATTACATTTAAGTTTCAAAAATTTTTTTTTGCTCATTTGAAATGTTTTAGTTTTATCCATAGAAATTGGAATGTCAATTTTCGGAAACATGAACGAGATTATAAGGATGTTCAAAATGACCGTTATCAGCAAGTGCAACAATGCCACACCAAGATGCCGCAAACAACCATCTGAGCAACTTCAGGCAAGATCTAGTGGTGATCCATTCACTTAAAGCAAGATTAGTCGGATTTCCAGTCACTTTAGGTGAGATCAGTCTGAATTTAAGTCACTTAAGACAAGATTAGAGGTCCAGCCACTTGAGGCAAGATCTGAGTTCTACCCTCTTTGGGGAAATCTGAGTTCCGATCATTTGAGGCAGATCTGGTGGTGCGCCAGCCACTTAAGGCAAGACCAGTCAGGTCCTGCCACTTGAGACTATATTTAAGCTCTCTAGCCATTTAAAGCAAGAGCTATTGTAAATTTTGTTACTTCAGACGAGATCTGAGTTCAAGCCATTTGAGAAAAGATCTTGAGATGACAGAGCCACTTAAGGCAAGATCTAGGGGTAATCCAGCTACCTGAGACGAAATCTAGTAGTGAGCCAGCTCCGTAGGGCGAGATCTAGTGATGATCCAGCCATTTAAGGCAACACCAGTCAGGTCCTGCTACTTGAGACAAACTTAAGGCAAAATTAGTCTGATTTCCAGCCAATTAGGGCAAGATCAGTCTGAGTGTCAGCCAGTTGAAGTAAGATCTAGTGTTGATTAAGCCACTTGGGGCGAAATTCAGTAGTGATCCAGTTACTTAAGGCCAGATCTAGTGGTAATTCAGCCACTTGAGGCAAGATCTAGTGATGATGCAACCACTCGAGGCAAGGATAGTGTTTCAGCCATCTAAGACAAGATCGTTTAGTTCCAGGCACTTGAGGCAAGATCTAAAGGAAATCCAGCCACATAAACCAAGATCTGAGTTTCAGACACTTGAGGCAAGATCAGTCTGATTTTCAACCACGTAAGGCAAGATCAAAAAGGGGAATTTGCAAAAAAAAAAAATAATTTTAAAAAAAAAAAAAAAAAAATTTAACAAAAAACGTAATAATTCAATTTTCGATTAACAAAATTAATTTCAAACAAAAAAAAAACGAATTTTGAACAAAATAGTTAAATTTTCAACAAAAAAATTAATTTTTAACTGAAGTAATGATTCTTCAACCAAAAAAAGGAGTTTTTAATTAATTAGTTAAAATTTCAACTGAGTAGTCAAATTTTCAATTAAAAAGATTAATTTTCAACCAAGAAAATTAATTTTCTAACATGAAAATCAATTTCCTACCATAAAAAACCATTTTTCAACAAAATAAAAAAATTTGAATCAATAAGTTAAATTATCATGGGAACAAGATTAATCTTTAACAAACAAAAAAATGAACAAAAAAACGAATTTTCAACATTATAGTTCCATTTTATATAATAGTTCAAAGTTCATTTTGCAACCAAAAAATGAATTTTGTAACCAATAAAAAAGAAAATAATAAAATAAACAGCTAATTTTGAATAAAATAATTAAATTTTCACCAAAAAGATGAATTTTCAACTAAAATGATGAATCTTCAACCAAAAAATCAATTAAAAAAAAACAGTCAAATTTTTAACCAAAAAGTTGAATTTTTAACCAAAAAAGGTTCATTTTTAACACAAAAGACGAAATTTCAACAAAATGCAAGGATTTTCAAAAATTTGATTCAATTTTCAGACAAACGTTTTATTTTTTAACCAAAAAATTAATTTTTAACACAGATAAATAATAGCAATTGATAGTGAAATAAAATAATAACAATAGAATGATATATAGTATAATAATTGGTTGAAGATTTATTATATTAATTGAAATTTCTACTGTTTGGTTAAAAATGAACCTTTTTGTTGAAAATCGAACTACTTTCTTTAAACTTATGCTTTTGTTGAAAATATGTTTTTTTTAGGTAAAAAATAAATTTTGTTAGTTAAAAGTGAAACTTTTCGTTTGAAAATTAAACAGATTTGGTTCAGGATTCAACTATTTGGTTGAAAATTCGTCTTTCTTTGGTTGAATTCAATTGATTTTTATTTTAAAATAAAATATTTATTTGTTGAAATATATACTATTTCATATTTTCTTAATTGGTATTTTTATTGACAATTCTCATTTTGATAGAAAATTTAACCTTTTATTTTGAAAACTCAACTCCTTGGTTGAAAGTTGAACTACCTTATTAAAAATTAATTTTGTTGGTTAGAGTTTTATAATATTATTTGAATATTCAACTGTTTGGTTAAAAATGAATATTTTTGTTGAAAATTCGTCTTTTTTGGTTGAATGAAATTGATTTTTATTTCAAAGTATGCAATATATATATTTTTTGAAATATCAACTATTATATCTTTTATTAAAAATTTGTATTTTTATTGAAAATTTATCTTTGTATGTTAAAAATTCAACTCCTTCATTGAAAATTAAACTCTTTGGTTGAAGTTTGGACTATCTTAATGAAAATTCATTTTTTTGGTTGAAGATTTATTATATTAATTGAAATTTCTACTGTTTGATTAAAAATGAACCTTTTTGTTGAAAATCGAACTACTTTCTTTAAACTGATTCTTTGGTTAAAAATACTTTTCTGTTAGTAGAAAATCAATTTTTTAGTTAAAAATGCAATTATAAAGATGAATTCTCAACCAAGTAGTCCAATTTTCAATCAAGAAGATTGAATTTTTCTAACCAAAAAGAAGAAATTTAAACAAAATAGTCAAATTTTCAACCGAAGCGAATAATTTTCAACTAAAATGATAAATTCGCAACAAACAAAAAATTTTTTAACAAACTAATTCAACTTTTAAACAAAAAAGACAAATTTTCAACAAAATAGTTTAATTTTTAAACAATAGTATGAACTTTCAACTAAAATGATGAATCTTCAACAACAAAAAAATGCATTTTTAACAAAATACTTCAACTTTCAGTCCAGAAGTTGAATTTTGCAACAAAAAGACGAATTTTCAACAAATAAAGATTTTTCAGTCAAGCAAGAACAAAATGTTCATCCAAATTGTTAAACTCTTAAGCCAAAAGACGAATTTTCTGTAAAGCAGTTTAATTTTCAACCAGAAAATATGAATTTTTAACAAAAAAAGTGAAATTTTCAAACAAACAGTTTTTAACCAAAAAAGAGAAAATTTCAACCAAAGAAGATTAGTTTTCCACAAAAAAAAGACAAATTTTTATCTAAAAAAGATCAACTTTCAACCATAAACGGAAAAGTTAACAAAAAGGTGAACCTTCAAGAACAACAAAATTGTTAACAAAGTGGTTTAACTTTTACCCAAGTAGTTCAATTTTCAATTTAAAAACATCAATTTTTAACCAAAAATGGAATAGTTACATATTCAGTTAAAAAAAATTAATTTCAACCTAAAAAAATTAGTTCTTCACAAAGTAGTTAAACTTTCAACTAACAAGATGAATTTTCAGCTAAACTGATCAATCTTTAACGTAAATTTTCATATATAATATTTCTGAGAATTGATTGTATCTTTAAAAAAATAGAATAAAAGTTTAAAATTGATTTAATATCTCAATCAAACAATCTTTAGACTTTATTTTACAGTTAATCAGTTTGAAATATCTAATCAAATCAAAATAAAGAAAGCTTCAATTTCAATCTGTGATAAAAACTTATCTTTTTGTAATTTTTTTTTCTTAAATCCGGTAAATTATGTAATTTCTTTATCCTAAAAATTATTCTTAAAAAACAGAGAACACAAATTCATAGAAAAGAGATCGTTAAAGTTCAGCTTATACAGGAATTTCATGATTTTTTCATTTGGTTTTCCGATCCGACGCTTAGTTTATTTATAACAATTGCAGAAATATAAAAAATTATTTGATTGGTTCTCCAATTGTTTGAGCAAAAACACAAAAAATCCGCACCTGGATATTTTGTAGATGAATCTAGAGGTGTTTTTAGTTTTTCGATACGAGTCTCAGTTTTTTAAATAATTAATTACAAAAGTTTCCAATCCATATCTGTGGCAAACTTCAATGTCTCAAAAAAATCCCATAAGGGAAAAAACAGGTTTTGCGAGTTTTTGGGCTAATTATGATTTTCTTGCGGTTTTTTAAAAATGCAAATTCTTTCTAATACAAAAAGTATTACTTTGTACTGATAATTAGATTCATAAATTAATTTTTAACACAAATTATTATAGTTTTTAGAAATTTTCTCCTAGAATAGAGATAGAAAGTCCCAATTTTTTTTCAAAATTTTTCCACTTTTTGTCCAAGTTTCAATTAGAGAGAGATAATAGTTTATTATTGTCAACACAAATCGGGGCGGTTGAAATCGAATTTTTAATTTCTCGAAAAAGATATTTCTCCTTCGCGCCGGTGGAAATCGAATTTGTAAGTTCTGAAAAATGATCTTTCTCCTTCCCTCCGGTCGGAATAGAATTTTTAATTTCGGATAAAATATATTTCTCCTTCGCTCCGGTGGGAATCGAATTTTTAGTTCCTCCAAAAAGATATTTCTCCTTTGGTCCGGTGGGAATTGTAATTCTTTATTTCTGAAAAAAATCTTTCTCCTTCGTTCCGGTGGGAATCGAATTTTCAATTTCTCCAAAAATATATTTCTCTTTCGCTCCGGTTGGAATCGAATTTTTAATATCTGAAAAAATATATTTCTCCTTCGCTCTGGTGGAAATCGAATTGTTAATTTCTGAAAAAAGATGTTCCTCCTTCGCTCCAGTCGGAATAGAATTTTTAATTTCGGATAAAAGATATTTCTCATTCACTCCGGTGGGAATCTGAATTTTTAATTTCTAAAAAAAAGATCTTTTTTCTTTGCTTCAGCCGAAATAGAATTTTTAAGTTCTGAAAAATGATCTTTCTCCTTCCCTCCGGTTGGAGTAGAATTTTTAATTTCTCAAAAAAGATATTTCTCCTTCGCTCCGGTGGGAATCGAACCTCACATCTCCAGTTGCCGGTCAGGTACTTTAACCACTAAGCTACTAAAGAAATCGAAGGCAGATACTTCTTTCAGATATACGCTTTTCATAGTAATGAGCTATGTTTTGGATACAAGTTAAACTAGAAGGAGTCTGTATGATCATCGGGGTTAGTAACGATCGATCATATGTAGCTTAATGGTTAAAGCACCCTACTGGCATGAGAAGCTTTTTTGTAATTTGTTATTATTTACTAAAATAAAGCGGAAAAATATGATATTTTTATAGCTTTTGGGGTTTTTGACCTTAGAAATCAAATGTGCGCCTATTTTCTCTGTCATATTCGTAATCAGAACCTCAAAATGCATAGGTATTTGTAGTTTCAAATTAATCAGGGGTACTCGTTTTTTGCAAGTTTGCTCCCAAATTTTCGCTCCAAATAGCCAAAGTAGTACCTGGGAGCTATTCGTACCGAAATTTCAATACACGTAGACACTCTCTATTATCAATTTCTATAATTTTTTTCCTATGATTTCTTCTATAATTAATCGCAAAGAAATTGTAGGAAATTCATTACATTAAAAGTCATTATTGGCTTAGGATGATTTTCCATGATAATAAAATATCAGAAAACCAGATATAGACGTTTCATTATTCTTCTTAATCTTTTAATTATTTTTTGAACCAAAGAAAATCCCAAGCGAAAAGGAATTTGTGTGCAGAATAGCTATAATAATCAGATGAGAAAAGACAGCTATTTTCAGCTTAAAATTCACGCATTACGATTAAAGCAATTACAATTAAAAACTGTGTTCCTTTATTAGTTTATTAAATTTTATTTATATAAAGCATTATAAATATATTTATTATTATTTATTTGCATACTAATGCTTCAACATTTCCAGCCTCAAGATCCTTCACTTCTCTTTTCCACAATTAACCATGGAAATATTGTTATTTTGTTTTATCTGTCATTTTTAAACTTCATATAAATTTAGTATATCCTTGAGTAATTTATGCTACATTATTCTTGTTAGAGATATGTGAACAAAATTCAACTATTTTGTTGAATATTTATCTTTTTAGCTTAATAATGTACCTCTTTCTGTAGAAATTCCATCTTTTTTTCGTTAAAAATGCAACTGTCGGGTTAAAAATTGATCTTTTTCGGTTGAAAATTAACTTTTTTGTTAAAAACTCACATTTTCGAGTTAAAAGTTTAACTGTTTTGTAAATAAATTGGTATTTTCGGTCCGAAAAGTAAACAATTTCGTATAAATTTAACTATTTGGTCAAAAATTGGCGTATTTTGTAGAAATTCGTATTTTTTGGAAGAAAATCAATTTTTTGGTTAAAAATGCAATTGTTTTGTTGAAAATTAATCTGTTTTAAATAAGAATTCAAATATTTTTTTGAAAATTTGTTTTTTTCGGTGAAATCCAACTATTTTTTATTTTGAATTAAAAAATTATTTGTTGAAATATCAAATACTACATTTTTCGTTGAAAATTCATCTTTTTGGATTAAAAATTATACTTCTTGGTTGTAAAATAATTTTTTTGTTGAAAATTCACATTCTCGGTTTGAAAGTTCAACTGTTTTACAGAAAAATTCACTTTTTGACGGGAAAATTTCACAATTTGGTATAAAATTCAACTATTTGGTATAAAATTAAACTGTTTTGTAGACAATTCGTTTTTTTATTGAAAATAATTTCGCTTCAATAAAAATTACACTACATCATTTTTGGTTAAATATTTATATTTTTTAGCTTAAAAATTTAACTATTTAATTCAAAATGTTTAGAAATGAAAAAAATATAGACTACAAATTAATAAAATAAAATTTTGTCTAACATCACATCTATTGTTCAAAATATTTAGTCGAAAGACGGGCACCATTGTCATTCAGCATATGTTTCTGTTGAAAAAATACACAAAAAAAGGATCTTTAAAACTTCAAAAATTGGTTTAAAAATTAATTTTTTATTAGAAAGCACTCTTTATTGGTAGAAAATTAATCTTCTTGGTCGAAATTTGATCTTTTTGGTTGAAAATGTAATTCTTTGATTGAAAATTAGTTTTTTGTTTAATCGAAAATTAATTTTTAACTGAAAATCTGTTTTAGATAAGAATTTAACTATTTTGTTTGACATTGGTCTTTTTTGGTAGAAAAGTAATCTCATCAGTAGAAATGTTGCATGTTTGGATGAAAATTCATTTGTTTTGTTGAAAATTCAAGTATTTGAAACAAAAAAAATTTTTTTTCAATGAAAATTTTTTTTTCTAGCTGAAAATTAGAAGATTAATTTCAAGTTTTGTCGATTTCGAAATATATCGAAAAAGAATCTGAAAGATAATAAGATAATTTTCATAATTTTGCTGAATTTAAAATTTCTTTAGGAGAACTGAATTATTTCAAAAGATATTCAGAAGTTTTGTAAAGATTCAAAAATAGTACAACATTTTTAAAAATGTTCTTAAAAAATGTTAACAAAATGTATATTTTTGAAGATTTTGAAACAAAATTTTTGAGTTTTCAAGCATTTTGAAAGGCTTAATGATAATAAAATGTTGTTCTTAAGTTGTCAGGGAAAAATTTAATTAATTTTTTGCTTAGAAAAATTAATTTTAAGAAAGTATTTAAAAAGATTTTAAAACATTTGAAATTATTTCCTATTTCGGAAAATAATGTAAAAGATATTGCAGAAATTTTTTTTTATTTTGTTTTTTCAGTCGAAAGAGAAAAAAAAATGACAAACCAACAGTTATAATTTCCAGCAAAAGTGACGAGTTCTCAACAATATAAATAATTTCTTCATCAAATAGTTAGTTTTAAAGAAAACACTTGAATTCAAAAGAAAAAAATTTAATTTTCAACAAAATAATTGAATTTTTAACTAAAATAATTAATATTCTAGGAAAAAAATAATTTTTAACAAAGAATTTTAACTCTCAACTAAGTAGTTGAATTTTTAATAAAAAAATATTATTTCTAAATAGATAGTATGCCAGTCCATATTTCAATAAAAAAAAGATTTTTATTTTCAATCAAAAACAGTCAAATTCAACAAAAAATATTACTTCTTTAAAAAAATGTAATATTTGATATAGTATAAATAAATGAATTTAATTTTAGATCTATAGCTGTTGAATGCAACGAAAAATACGATTTTTAACAAAAAAGTGAAATCCTAAATCAAAGCAGATTTATTTTTGACCAAACAGTTGCATTTTTAACTAAAAAAGATAAAATTTCTACCAAAGTAGATGAATTGCCGAACCAAAGAGAAAAGTTAAAAAAA
Organism: Andricus grossulariae; assembly: GCA_011634705.1. NCBI lineage: Eukaryota > Metazoa > Arthropoda > Insecta > Hymenoptera > Cynipidae > Andricus > Andricus grossulariae. The sequence goes on from JAABKJ010075445.1 coordinate 248,715,180, forward strand.
AAGAGAATAATTTTCAACAGAAAAAGATGAATTTTCAATTAAAGTGTTAAATTGTTAAGACAAAAAGACGATTTTTTCACGAAAATGTTGAATTTCATTCCAAAAATATGAATTTTCAGCCGAAAAGTTTATTTTTCACCGAATAGTGGAATTTTAAACTAAAAACAATTTTGCAGCCAAAAATGGAATAGTTAAATTTGCAGTTAAAAAAATGGATTTAAAGTAACAAAAAGAACGAATTTTCTAGAACATAGTTATTCAAGAATTCCAGTTAAATATTCGTCATTTTAGTTGAAAATTGATCGCTGTTTGAAAATGTAACTATTTTTTTGAAAATTATTTTTTTTTGTCGACATTTTTTTAAAATTGAAAATCTACCTATTCCAATTGAATTTTCCATCATTTTAGTTGAAAATTCGTCCCTTTGGTGGAACATTAATTTTTTTAACTGAAAATTTAATTCTTCAATTTTTGGTTGACAGAATATCTTTTTTAGTTGAAGATTCATGTATTTTATTAAAAATTGGTGTTTTTGGTAGAGATTAACCTTTTGGTTGAAAATTCATATTTTTGATCAAAAGTTCAACTATTCCAGTTGAAGATTCATCATTTTAGTTGAAAGTTTTTTTTTTGTATTGAAAATCAATTTTATTAGCTGAAAATGCAACTATTCCACTTTGGGTAAAAATTTATCTTGCTTTGTGGAAAATTAAAGATTTTGCTTCCAAATTCATGTATTTTGATGCAAATTTGTCTTTATCTTATAAAATTAATCTTCTTGGTCGAAAATGCATCTTCATGGTTAAAAATTTAACTATTTACTTAAAAATTCATGATTTTGTCGAAAATATCACCTTTTTTGGTAAAAAAATCATTTTTTCAGTTGAAAATTTATCATTTTGGTTAGAAATTAATTTGTTTGGTTGACAAATAAACAATTATGTCGAAAATGTCTTTCTTTTTGGTTTGAAAATTTATTTTTTCAACTACAAATTTAAATAATCCATTTTTGTTTAAAAATGAATTGTTTTGGTTAAAAATCAATTATTTCAATTCAAAATTCATTTCTTTGCTTGAAAATGGTATTAAATCCTTTTCGACTTGATTTTAATAATGACAAATTTTTTAATTTTTTAGAGATTCTATTGTCTTATTAAACTGATTTATTTATTATTATTGTTTTTTTTGTATTCATATTTCAGATCAATTTATCTGATGAGGAAACTGGTATGTTTTCTATAAAAATGACGAATTTGCAACACTTTACGTAAATTTCAAACTAAATAGTTTAAACAATGAGTTTTCAAACTGGAAAATATATATTTCAAATCAAAAAGCGTGTAGTTAAATTTTTACTCAAGAGAATTAATTTTCAAAACAACGACTTTTTCATAAACGGTTTAATTGTGTAACAAATAGGAGAATTTTCTACCTAAGTGTTGAATTTTTAAGCGAAGAAGGGGAATTTTCAACAAAAAAGTTGAATTTTTAACCCGAGATTATGAATATTCAACGAAAAAGTTAATTTTCAAGCAATTAGTTGAATATTCTACAAAATAGGTAGAATATTATTGAAAATATTAATTACTAACAAAAAAAAAAGAATTTTTAACTAAAATTATGAATCTTCAGACCTTAAAATATGAATTTTTAACGCAAAATGTAATAGTTGATATTTGAACGAAACAATATTTTAATTTAAAATACAAAATATTTGGATATAACACAAACAAAAACATGAATCCTCAATTACAAAAGATTAATTCTCAACCAAACATTTGAATTTTTAAACAAAAAATTGATTTTCTACCATTAAATAATAAAATTTTGAACCAAAAAAGATGAATTCTTAACCAAGTTTGAGGCCTCTAATCATGAAAAAAATCATATTTAACAAAAATAAAGTTTTTAACTAAAATGATGCATTAAAAGAATAGTCGCCATTGAAGCGGGAAACCGGAAATTACAGATTTGTTGAGATCGGGAAAATCCAGGAAGTGACAATGAATTTATTTATTGATCGGAAATTTAATCAATTTTCAGAAGAAAAATCTACCCAATCACTTGAAATATCACAAATTTTTAATAAATTGAAAAAGAGGAAATATCGCTTTTCAATATTTTATGAAATGGAAGAAGTTTTTTTTCAATTTTTAAGTTTCAATTTAAAAAGAGTTCCACTTTCAGTGCTTTATTTTATATTTCAGTTTCGATTACTTCAAATGAAAAAATTTTCAGTTTCAAGAGTTTAAATGGTTTACTTCCAATGACTGAAACATTTTTGGAAAACGGGAAATAACCGGAATTTTTTTCTTTGATTAAAACAGTCACCAGATTTTAAGAAATTTTACAGGTTTTCAAAGCTTTTAAAGTATTTCAAAAAATGCCAAGAGATTTCAGCGAATTTGAAAGATTTTAAGGGATTTTAAGAGATTTCAACAAGTTTCATCTAATTATAGAGGGTTTCAAATTAATCAAAATTTTTTAAGACATTTTTTGGAGATATTACGAATACAATGATAATTTGCAAGATTTTAAAGAATTTTAAGGGATTTTCAGGGATTTTACCAGAAGATTTTTAAATATCGAAAATATTTTGAGACTTCAAAAATATGAAGGCTGTTTCAAGGGATTTTGAGGGGTTTCAAAGAATTTCTAGAAAACTTGACGAAGTAAAAGAAATTGAATGATATTTCTTCTCAATTGCAGGGAAAGATTTCAAAAGATTTCTATAGATTTCATGGGATTTTATGTAGTCTACTTTAAAACTTTCAAAAGATTTCAAGGATTTTCAAGATTTTAAAAAAGTTACAGTAAACCAGATTTCTAAGATTTCAAGACTTTTTAAAGATTCCAAACGATTACAAAATTTTTTAGAAGATTTCAAAAGATTTCGGAATGATTTTAAATATTTCAATGATTTCAAACGAATACAAAGGATTTCAGAAATATTTCACAAATATTTCAAAGATCTCATAAAAAGTTCAAAGATTTCGTAAAAATGTCATAAAGATTTCAAAAGGTTACAAAAAATTTCAAGGATTTTAAAGATTTTACACAAAGTTTACAAGATTCCAAAAGATTTTAAAACTTTCAAAAGATTTCAAGGATTTAAAGATTTTAAAAAGGTTCTAGTAAACCAGATTTCTAAGATTTCAAAACATTTTAAAGATTGGAAAAGATTAAAAAAAATTTTAGAAGATTTCAAAAGATTTCAGAAAGGTTTTAAATGTTTCAATGATTTCAAATGAATACAAAAGATTTTACAATTATTTCGAAAATCTCATAAAAATTTCAAAGATTTCTTAAAAATTTCATAACGATTTCAAAAAAATACAAGAACTTCAAAGATTTCAAAAAAGGGACAGTACACCACGTTTTAAGATTTCAAACAATTTCGAAGAAGTTAACGATTTCAAATTTTTTTAGAAGATTTTAAAAGATTCCACGAGAATTTAAAATATTTAAATGATTTTAAACGAATACAAAAGATTTCACAAATATTTCAAAGAATCCATCAGGATTTCAAGAATTTCAAATTTTTTTAGAAGATTTCAAAAGAATTCAAATATTTTAATGATTTTAAATTAATAAAACAAAATAGTTGAACCCCTAGCCAACTCGTAGAATTCAATTAAAAAACATGATTTTTCAACAAAAAAAGTTAAGTTTCTACCAATTTTCTACCAATATAGTTAATTATTCATCAAAAGAGTTGAATTTTCAACTAAAAAAGATAAGTTTTCAACCAAAAATAGAATAGTTACATTTTCAGTTTAAAATTTAATTTTCAACCAACAAAAATTTCCTACCAGTTAAACTAAAATAAAAAAAATTAATTTTTAACAAAATAGTTGAATCTTCAGTCAAACAGATGAATTTTCAAAAAAGAAGATTAATCTTCTATACAGAAAGACGAATTTTCAATAAAAGAGATAAATTTTTCCACAATACATTTGTATTTTCCTACCCGAAAGTATGATTTTTCAACAAAAATGTTAATTTTCTACCAAGAATTTGATTTGCAAATAGTTTAAATTTTAACCAAATATTTAAATTTTCTACAAAAAAAGATGATCCAACAAAATAGTTGAATTTTAAACGTGCAAAGATAAATTATTAACCAAATAGTTGAATTAAAAAAAAAACGTAAGTTGAAATTTCAGTTTTTTTTTAGTTGAAAAATTCAATCAAAAATGGAATAGTTACATTTTCAGTTTAAAATTTAATTTTCAACAAAAAAAAAAAACAATTTTCAACTGGTAGAATCCAATCAAAAAACACTATTTTTCAACAAAAAAGTTAAGTTTTTACCCAGTAGTTAATTTTTCAACTAAATAGTTGAATTTTCAACCAAATAGTAGAATTTTCTAACAAAATACATGCATTTCCCATAAGATAGTTCGATTTTTCACCCAAAACCAAATAGTTCTCTAAGATATTCCTCTGAAGTCCAATTAAATTACTGAAATCAATTGAAAATTCCTTAAAATCTGTTCAAATACCCTGAAAAATTTCAAATCCTTCAAAATATTTTGAAATTTATTAAAATTATTTAAATATCTTGAAAAGGCCTTAGATTCTTGCAAATCACCCTATAATATTGCCAATCCTTTGAAATTTCTTTGAATTATTTAAATAAATACAAAATATCATCGCATCTTTAAAAATTGCCTAAAATCTGTTAAGTTCTTTGAAATCTTTAAAATCACTTGAAAATTTGCAAAGCTTTCGAAAATGACTCAGAATATTTTCAAATTATCTGATATCAGTTGAATTACTGAAATGAATTGAAAATCCCTTAGAATCTTTTAAAATAACCTTAAAGTTTTCAAACCCTTAACCTTTTCGTTAAATTCCTTAATATTTTATAAAACTTTCGAAAATGCCGTAAAAATTAGTTAAATACTTTTGAATATTTCAAATTTTTTGAAATCAATGAAATTACTGAAACCTAATTCTATAAAATCACTTGAAATTGTTGAAACAAATGCCCAAAAGATACTCTAAAATATTTCCAGTTCTTTAAAATCAATTAAAATTTTTTAGAAATTTTAAATATTTCTTGCAATCTTTCAAAATTTCTAAAGATTCATTCTAAATATTTTAAAATCACTCAAAACTTTTTAAAACTTCCCAAAATACCTCCTAATCTTTCGAGATACTCTTAAATATTTTAAATCCTTTCAAATCAATGAAATTATTAAAATCAGTTAAAAGTCCCTTGAAATCTGTTAAAAATATTCTAAAATATTTCAAATCCTTTTTATTATATAAAAAAATACAAATTTTCATTACGATACTTAAAATTTCAAACAAATACTTGAATTTTCACCAAAAAAATATTTTTTATCTGAAAATGGGATAGTCTTTTAAATTCTAATTTTTTACGAAAAGAATACCAATTTTTAACATAAAATACATGAATTTTGAAAAAAATAATTCAATTTTTACCTAAAAAATAAAGAAAGAAATTTTCAACCAAAATGATAAATTTCATCAAGCAAGAAGAATTATTTTCTACCAAGAGAGATGATTTTTCAACAAAATACACAAATTTTCAACTAAATTGTTGAATTTTCAACTAATAAAGAAACAAATGGAATTGTTACATTTTTAGTTGAAAAAATTAATTTTAAACAAATAAGCAATGAATTTTGAGAAAAAAAATATTTTAATTTTAAACCAAAGAAATGGATTTTTAACTAAAAAGATAAATTTTTAATCAAGAATATTAATTCAATAATTAATTAACAAATAATAATTTATTATAATATAAAAAATACACATTTTCAACACCATGCTTAAAGTTTCTAACAAATACTTGAATTTTCAACTAAAAAAAATTTTTTAACTGAACATGGAACAGTATAATTTAAAATTTTAATTTTCTAACAACAAATAACAATTTTTAAAATAAAATACATGAACTTTTAACCAAATAGTTGAATTTTTATCTAAGGAAGAATATTTTTTACCAAAAAAATAGCTGTTAAATTTTCAGTTGATAAAAATTAATTTTCTACTAAAAAATTCGAATTTTCAACAAAATTGTTTAATTTTGAGCTGAAAAAGATCAATTTTCTATAACAAATGAAATATTTCTATTATCCTCTAATGATAATACAGATTCCTTTAACAAAAGTTAATTAGTTTTAGTTAGTTTAGAAAAAAACTATTTTGTTGAGAATTCATCTTTTTGGTGGAAAAGTATTTTTCTTGTTTGAAAATTAATTTTTGTTGTTGTTGACAATTAGCATTTTTTCTTATTTTGCATTTTAATACAAATTGGTCTCTTTTCGTTTAAAATTAATTTTTTTTTTTAAAAATGATTATTTGGTTTAGAAAGAAACTATTTTGTTGAAAATTCATCTCTCTTTTGCTTGAAAAAAATCTTTTTCAGTTGAAAATGCATGTATTTTAATCAAAATTCGTCTCTTTTTGGTTTGAAATGAATCTTTTTTGTTAAAAATTCATCTTTGATTGACATTTTTTTTCTTTCAAAAAATTAATTTTTCAAACTGAAAACTTGAGTATATACTAAAATTTTCAGTCAAAGAATTTTTTTTTTTTTAGTTGAAAATTCATCTTTTTGGCAGAAAAGTATTCTTCTTGTTTGAACATCAATTTTTGTTATGGTTGATAATTAGCTTTTTTCTTTTTTTTTTTGCATTTTAATGAAAATTCGTCTCTTTTCGTTGAAAATTAATATTTTTAGTTATCAAATGATTTCTTTGGTTTAGAAAACAAACTATTTTGTTGAAAATTCATATCTTTTTTGCTTGACTAAAATCTTTTTTAGTTGAAAATTAATGTATTTTAATCAAAATTCGTCTCTTTTTTACGAAAATGAATCTTTTTGGGTGAAAATTCATCTTTGGTTGAAAATTTGTTTTTTTCCTGAAAATTAATTTTTCAAACTGAAAACTTGAGTATAAATTATACAGTGCCTAGAATTTCTTCAATCAGAAAAAATGCAATAATTATCGGTAACATTAATTCCATGATCTTGTAAGTTTTCTCACAAATATTTTTTGATTCTAAAACGTAGCAAAATTTGGTTTCTCAAAGAGGAAGAATTGATGTAATGATTATATAATTCTATTTAAATTATTGATTTTGCCCAAATTGTGTTAATATAATTTTATTGTTTTGTGGTTGTATGTATTACTAGCATAGATCAATCGATTATTTTTATGATATTGTAAGTAAACGAAATTTAGTAAATTTTCAATTCAAATATAGGTCAATCGATCCTAAATATTAGAATTATTGTATTCCCCACAAACTTCTTCAAGTAAAATCAACTTCATTCTTTCTCAAACTAGAGAAATTAAAAAAAAACACCGATTTAATTAAAAATATTGCACATAGAAAACAAAACAGTGTTTGTGTTGAGGAATTTATCTTATTCCTTGAAGAAACATTTACAAAAATTGCAAACACTGCATTGACAAATTTAAAAATTGGAAGATATGACGATTAAGGGGATTTGAATTCAACTCTTTTTAATAACTAATGTTTTTTACCAAAAAAATCCTTCAGAATGAGCCGAAGAAGATTATGAATTTTCGATACTGTAGAATTTGTCAATAATGATCAAGAAAAAATTGTAATCTAATTTTTTTAATTAAATTGCCACATTTTAATAAATGATGAAAGTAAACGAAAATTATTGATTCGGTCAGTGAACCATACTGATTAGATCAATTCGTCTTTATTGGTAGAAAATAAATCTTCTTGATTTGAAATTCATCTTCTTGGTCGAATTTTATTTCTCTAACTGAAAATTAAACTATTACATTTTTTATTGAAAATTTAATTTTTTTAATTGAAAATTCATCTATTTAGTTGAAAATTGGTCTTTTTTGGTAGGAAATTAACCTTTTTGGTTAAACATTCAACTGTTAGGTTGAAAATTCCATTAAAAATTAAAATATTTGGTTGAAAATTCATGTATTTTATTGAAAATTATTATTTTTTGGTAGAAAATTAATCTTTTTGGTTGAAAATTAGTTTTTTTTATTGAAAATTAATGTTGTTGACTAAAAATTTAACTATTCCATTTTTTTTAAATTGTTTTTTTATAGACATTTAATATTTTTGGTTGAAAATTCATTTGTTTGGTTGAAAATATAACTATTTCATTAAAAATTTTATTTTTTTTGTTAAAGAATTATTTCTCTAACTTAAAATTGAACTATTCTATTTTTTTTTGAAAATTTTTATTTTTTAATTGAAAATTCATCTATTTAGTTGAAAATTGGTCTTTTTTGGTAGCAAATCAACCTTTTTGGTTAAACATTCAACTGTTAGGTTGAAAATTCCATTAAAAATTAAAATATTTGGTTGAAAATTCATATATTTTGTTGAAAATTATTATTTTTTGGTAGAAAATTAATCCTTGATTGAAAATTACTTTTTTTTATTGAAGATTAATTTTTTTAACTAAAAATTTCACTATTCCATTTTTTGTCAAATTGTTTTCTTATAAACATTTAATCTTTTTGGTTAAAAAGTCATCTGTTTGGTTGAAACTCTAACTAAATTTGTTGAAAATTCGTTTTTTTTTTATTGAAAATTAATTTTTTTACTAAAAATGTAGCTAAAATTTTTGTTAACAAAGTAGTTCAAATTTCAAACAAATATTTGAATTTTCAAGAAAATAATAAATAGTAAAAATAATTTTTTAATTGAAAATGGAAGTTTTTAATTTTTGTTTAAAAATTTATATTTTTTTGGTAATAATGCAACTTTTTTGTTTATGAAATTTCAATCGTTTTTTGGATTAAAAATTAAATTAGTTTGTTGGAAGATTCAACTATTTGGTTGAAAATTAACTTTTTTGGATGAAAATAAACCGTTTTGTTAAAAAGTATTCTTTTTTGTTGAAAAGTTATCTGTTTTTGTTTGAAAAATCGTCTTTTTGGTCGACTTTAAATTCTTTTTCACTTAAACCTAAAATCTGTTTTAGCTAAATATCAATTATAACATTTTCCATTGAGAATGCTAATTTTTGTTTGTTAAAAATTGAATATTTAACTAGAAATGATCAACTTTCAAACAAAAAAGAGATAGTAAAAATATCCTGTTAAAAAAATTAATTTTCAACCAAAATATGATTAAATTAAATTAAATTAACCAAGAAAGACCGCAGTCCTCGCGCCCAAAAATAATTTTTAAATTGTGGCGAGAAAACATAAATTGACCCAATAAAACCGAAAATACTAACCCAAATCGTGAAAAGCGACCCTTTATAGGGGTTAAAGTTCAATCTATCATATTTTCCATTTTCCACTTTCCTATATCTTTCCAAGTCACTTAAGCAGATTTAAGTACACAATTTGATATTTCGGCGATTAAATTTTTTTAATAAAGCCGAAATACGCATTTACGCAAAAAATATTGGTTATTCAGGACACCCTGCTGCACACTCTTAAGGGTTTAGTTGAAGATTCAACAATTTTCCTGAAAATTCGTCTTTTAGGCTTGAAATTTAAACACTTTGATGAAAAATAAAGACTATCTGGTTGAAAATAAACTTTTTCGTTAAAAATGCTTATTTTTGGATTTAGAATTTAATTCTTTTGTAGAAAATACGTTTTTTTTCAAATTCATCTCTTCGTAAATACAATCTTTTTTCGTAAAAAATGCAACCTGCTTGGTTGAAAATTCATCTTTTTGGTTAAATATTCAACTATTTGGTAAAAAGTTTATAATGACGGTTGGAAAATCTGAGTGTTTTCTGGAAAATTCGTTTATTTTTTTGTTGTGAAAATTATTTTTTGAACTGAAAATGTAACTATTCCATTTTTGTCAAGACTTACCTTTTAAATTGAAATTAAATTATTTCGGTAGAAAATGCAACTATTTAGTTAAAAAAATAAACTATTTATTTCAAAAATAAACTAATCTGACTGTTTTCTGGAAAACTCATTTATTTGATTGAAAATTCCTCTTTTTGGTTACAAAATTAATCTTGTTTTTTGAAAATTCATCTTTTTGGCTGTTGGTTCAACTATCTCGTTGATTCTTTTTTTGTTCAATTCAACTAGTAGAAAATTGGTTTTTTTTTGTGAAAATTATTTTTTGAACTGAAAATGTAACTATTCCATTTTTGGTTAAGACTCACCTCTTTAATTGAAAATTCAATTATTTTGGTAAAAACGCAACTATTTAGTTGAAAAATAAACTATTTGAAAAATAAACTATTTGGTACAAAACTAACTTTTTTGTGAAAAAATCATAGTATCATATAGATAATAATGTAATAAAACAACACTTGGGTAAAACATAAACACTTTCATTAAAAATTCATTTTTTGTGGGTTAAAAATTCATTTTTCAAACTGAAAATTCATCTCGTTGGTTGAAAAAATGTAACTTTTTCCTATAAAATCAATTTTTTATCTGAAAATGTATCTTTTTTATTGAAAATTTAACTATGTGGTTAAAAATTCAAGAATATTGTAGAAATTCGTCTTCTTGGGTAGAATATTATTCTTTGTTTGTAAGTTAATTTCTTTGGTTGAAAATTATTTTTTTTTTGTGATTGCAAATTAAGGTTTTCAACTAATTCAAATTCAACTGTTCCATATTTTGTTGAAAACTGATATTTTTTAGTTGAAAATTGAACTATTTTATTAAAAGATCAATTTTTTTATCTGAAAATTTAACTATTCCATTTTTGGTTGAAAAATCTTTTGTTATTGTAAAGTTACTTTTTTTAATTGAAACTTCAACTATTTAATTTGTCTTTCTAGTAAAGCATTAATCTTCTTGTTTGAAAATTAACCCTTTTGGTTGAAAACTAAACTATTTCATTTTTTGTTCAAAATTTAAATTTATTAGTAGAAAATTCAACTATTCGGTGTAAAAAATAGAGAAACTTATGAAAACACGTACTCTGAAAAGTTCTTTTAGACTGTAAATTATCAAAATTCCAAACTGAATTAATAGAACCCAATAAGAAAAATGTAACTATTTTCGGTCGAAAGTTGATTATTTTCGGTTGAAATATATATAATATTCTGATTTGGAACAGGGATAGTTTTTGTAAATTCCCTTTTTATAAATCTGAATTAAAATTATTTTCCAAAATTTCCCGTTCCAAGCCCCGCTTCATAGGCGTCGAAAACAACTGAAACCATGCATGAGTCATAAACAAATTTTTAAACATTGATGTATTTTAATTTGGAATCCATTTCAAATCATTCAGACTGGTGGGTGACATTTTCAGCATTGGTTTTTCAATGAAATATATTTTTTAATGTGGAAAATAAGGATACACGTATTTTCATGGTTTTGTAGTCCCGGATAGAAACCCTTATAGTTTCGGTAAGGTGTCCGACTGTCCGTGCGTTTGTCCATCTATCCGTCGTAATTTTTCCTCAAGAAGGGGAAGTGAGGGGAGGTAGAGTAGGGGAAGTGAGAGGAAATTAGGGGAGGAAAAGTATGGGATCCGAGGGAAAATGAGGTGAAGTGAGTGGAGGGGAAGTGGAGGAGGTAAGGGGAAATCTTAAGAGTGGAAGTGGGGAAATGTGAGGAGAGAAAGAAGGGGAATTTAGGGAAAATAAGTCAAGGGCAAGTAGGAGAAGTGAGGATCGGCAAAGTAGAGGAATTGTGTAAAGGGGAAGGATTGGGAAATGTGTGAAGAAAAAGTATGGGCATTCAGGGGAAATATGTAGAGGGGGTAGGGAAAATGAGGGGAAATGAGTAATGGAGAAGTAGCGGAAGTCAGGGATGAAGAAGTAGGAGGAATGAGAGGAAATCAGGAGAGGCTGAGTACGAAAAATGATAGGGAAATGAGGGGAGGTAGGTAGGGAAAGTGAGGAGGAACTTTTAGAGAGGAAGCAAAGTAGACGCGTGCAGGGGAGGTAAGGAAAGTGGGGGGAATGTGTAGAGGAGGAGTAGGGAAAATGAAGGGAAATATAAGAAGGGAAAGTAGCCTGTATTTTGTTCAAAAAAAGTATTTTACGTTAGAATACTAATTATTTTCGTAACTAATTAATCATTTTGGTTAAAAATTCATATCCTTAGTTGATAATTTGAATATTAGATTGATAATTTATTGGAAAATGCAAATATTTGGTTGAAAATTCATGTGATTTGTCAAAAATTAATATTTATTGATAGAAAATTATTCTTCTCGGTTGAAAATGTATCTTTTTGGTTGAAATTCATTTTTTTTTTACTTTAAATTTGAACCCTTTTATTTTTTCTGAAAATTTAAAAATTCAATTTTTTGTCGACAATTTATAATTTTTGAAATATCAGCTATTACCATTTTCGTAGAGAATTAATCTTTTTTGGTTGAAAATTTAACTAATTTGAAAGTAGAACTACTTTGTTCAAAATTAATTTTTTGGTTAATGATTCATCATTTTAGTTTGAAATTAATTTCTTTATTTACAATTTTAAATATTTTTTTTTTAATTATATTTTTTTTCAATAAATGGGTTTTTTAACAGAAAATTTGACTTCATTAGTTGAAAATGTAACTATTTCGCTAAAAATTTATATCATTTGGGTAAAAATTATTTTTTCTGGTTAAAAATTAGTTTGTTAAATTTGAGAATTGACTTTTTTAACTAAAAATTTACTGTTCCATTTTTTTGTCAAAAATTTATATTTCTTGATAGAAGTTAAATCTTCTTGGTTGAAACTTCACCTGCTTGGTAGAAAATTGAACTATTTGTTGAAATATTATTTTATTTGATTGAAAATTTTTTTTTTAGTAAAAATTCAACTATTTTATTTTAAGTTTAAGTTTATTTTAAGTTCATAGAATCCATAGAATTCATAGAATTCATAGAATCCATAGAATTCATAGAATTCATAGAAATCATAGAATTCATAGAATTTATAGGATTTGCAGAACTAAGGAAATTAAGGAAATTTATAGAATTCACAGAATTGAGAGAATTTAGAGAATTCGGGGAATTCACTAGATTAAGGAAACTCACATAAATAAGAGAATTCACAAAATTCTTTGAATTCACAAAATAAAGAGAATTCACAGAATTCACAGAATTCACAGAATTAGGGAAATTCATAGAATCCATAGAATTCATAGAATTCATAGAAATCATAGAATTTATAGAATTCGCAGAACTAAGGAAATCAAAGGAATTTATAGAATTCGCAGAATTAAGGGAATTTAGAGAATTCGGAGAATTCATCAAAATAAGGAAACTCACATAAATAAGAGAATTAAAAGAATTAGGAGAATTCACAGAATTAAGAGAATTCACAGAATTCACAGAATTAGGGAAATTCATAGAATTAATAGAATTCGCAGAATTCACAGAATTGAGAAAATTCATAGAATCCACGTAATTCACAGAATTAAGGGAATTCACTAAATTAAGGGAATTCATAGAATTCACTAAATTAAGGGAATTCATAGAATTCAGGGAATTCACAGACTTGAGGAAATTCATATAACCCATGTAATTTACAGAATTGAGGAATTCACTAAATTAAGGGAATTCATAAAATTCAGGAAATTTACAGAATCAAGAGAATTCACAAAATTAACAGAATTCACCAAATTAACAGAATTCACCAAATTAACAGAATTGACAGAATTAAAGGGATTCGCAGAATTCATGAAATGTATTTTATTTGCTTCAAAACTTATTTCTCTCAGTAGAAATTAAACTATTTGATTCTTTATTGAAAAATTATCGTTTTCTTTTTGGTAGAAAATTAATCTTTTTTATTGAAATTTCATTTCTTTGGTTAACAATTAGCTTTTTTTATTGAAAATTGAAATATTTGGTTGAAAATTAATCTTTTTAGTTAAAAATTCATTTCTTTGGATGAAAATTAGTTGTTTTTCTTATTGAAATTTTTTTTTTAATTAAAAATGTAACTAAATGTTTAGTCA
>JAABKJ010075445.1:248729079-248867808 GCA_011634705.1 Andricus grossulariae
TTATCTTTTTTTGTTGAAAATTCATCTATTTTGTTAAAAGTTCGTCTTTTTTTATAGAAAATTAATCTTTTTAGTTGAAAATACATTTTTTTGGTTGAAAATTAGTTTTTTTTTTCATTGAAATTTAATGTTTCTAATTAAAAATACACCTAGACTTGTAGTCAAAAAATTTTTTTTCATAGGCATTTGATGTTTTTGGTAGAAAATTCATTTGTTTGGTTGAAAATTTAACTATTTCGCTGAAAATGTATTTTATTTGCTTAAAAACTTATTTCTTTTACTAAAAATTAAACTATTTGATTCATTATTGCAAATTGATTTTTTTTAGATGAAAATTCATCGATTGTGTTAAAAATTTGTCTTGTTTTATAGAAAATTAACATTTTTGATTAAAAATCAATGTGTTTTGTTAGAAAATATTATTTTTGGTAGAAAATCATTTTTTCAAACTGAAATTTCATTACTTTGATTAAAAATTAGTCTTTTTTTTATTTAAAATTTAATTAATCAGCTTAAAAACTTTTTTTTTTAGAATTAATTTTTTTTTCAAAATGTGAGAGAAGTACAATGACCGAGTGCGTTGCGCCAGGCGTAGGTGTGCGATAAAAACGAAAAATATGTCTCATAAAAAAATGATCTCAAGAAAATTTGTTCATCTCTTTAAAATGAACAATTCTGCTTCTCAACATTTTTTTCACATCTAAGTGAAAATCGTTTTTTCTGACTCAGGGGATTTCAAAACGTTGAGATTTGATGAAAACCGACGAAGTCAAATTTTACGTAAATCTAATATACCTTATCATTCTGATGAGAATGTAATTAGTTTTTATCACAGCTACCTGCGTATAAATTAATCTTGACAACATAAAATGATCAATATTGTATTTTTATATGCTTTTTACGTCATTGTTACAGTAAATAATAAAAATAATATTATATAATATATATATATATGCATACATATAAATAATATAATAATAATAACAGTAAATAAAAACAACGAAATATGCGAATTTAATAGGGATGAAAAATAATATATTTCGTGATTAGCTTGGGGTATCCAAAAGTATTCAGAAGATATTATCGCCGCTGGGTGCAGAATGGGATTCAGTTTAACAGATAAGAACAGATAAGAAGAAGTTTTATCAGTCCGAAATTTCACACCTCAGTTTTTTAACGGATCTCCACGTTTTGAGACCCCCTGAAGCCGAAAATCAAGTTTTGGCGAGGGCGTCTGTCTGTCTGTCTGTCCGTCCGTAAACACGATAACTTTTTAAAAAAAGAACGGATCAAATCGAGCTTTGGCACACTTTTTTGGGTCCTAAGAGAAAGAAAGAATTCGTTAACCAGTATTCCTTAACCAACGGTTATGGTTTTATTCATCGAAAAAAGTTTAAAAAATTGAGAATAAATTTTTAAAAAATTGAAAATAAATTTTTAAAAAATTGAAAATAAATTTTTTTTAAATTGAAAATAAATTTTTAAAAAATTAAAACAAAAAATTTAAGACTTAAAGTTGAACTATTTGATAGAAAATTAATGTTTTTCTTGAAAATTTAGTCGTTTTATAGAAAATTCATCTTTCTGGCTTAGAAATTCAACAGTTTGGTTTAAAAATTTTTTAAAAAGTTTAAAAAATTGAGAATAAATTTTTAAAAAATTGAAAATAAATTTTTTTTCAATTGAAAATACATTTTCAAAAAATTGAAGATACATTTTTTTTAAATTGAAAATAAATTTTTAAAAAATTTTGAAAGTAAATTTAAAAAATATTTAAGACTTAAAGTTGAACTATTTGGTAGAAAATTAATCTTTTTGTCGAAAATTCAAACGTTTTATAGAAAATTCGTCTTTCTGGCTTAGAAATTCAAAAATTTGGTTGAAAAAGTTTTAAAAAAGTTTAAAGAATTGAAAATAAATTTTTAAAAAATTGAAAATAAATTTAAAAAAATTGAAAATTCATTTTCGAAAAATTGAAAATAAATTTTTTAAAAATTGAAAATAAATTTAAAAAAAAAATTTAAGTTCTAAAAGTTGAACTATTTGGTAGAAAATTAATGTTTTTTTTTTTGAAAATTTAGTCGTTTTATAGAAAATTCGTCTTTCTGGCTTAGAAATTTAACAATTTGGTCAAAAAAGTTTTAAAAAAGTTTAAAAAATTGAGAATAAATTTTTAAAAAATTGAAAATAAATTTTTAAAAAATTGAAAATAAATTTTTTTTTTGCAACTAAAAAGTACCAATTTTTAATAAAAATATGATTCTTCAATAAATTTGTTTAATTTTCAGCAAAATGAATAAATTCTAAACCATATATTTGAATTTTCAACCAAGAATAGTAATTTTCTACACCAAAAAAGACGAATGATGAATAAAATACATGAATTTTCAACCAAAAATAATAATTGAAAAAAAAAACACATTTCAAAAAAATATATAAATTTTCAACGAAGTAGTTTCATTGTCAACTAAAAGGATCAATTTTTAAACAAAAAGATTAATTTTTAATAAATTTGTTGAATTGTCAACAAATTGGATAAATTCTAATGAAAATAGTTGAATTTTCAACAAAGAAGATTAATTTTCTCTACCAAAAAAGGCGAATTTTTAAAAAAGATAATCTTTAACAAAAAATTTAAGTTCTAACAAAATTTTTGAATTTCAAACAAAAAGGATGAACATTATACCAAATAGTTGAATTTTCAGCCCAGAAGATGAATTTTCTATACCAAAAAAGAACAAATTTTAAATAAAATTTTTTAGCAAATTGGTGAATTTTAAATAACGTGGATGAACTTCAAACCAAATAGTTGAATTTTTCAAACAAGAAGATTAATTTTCTACCAAAAAAAAAACAACAAAAAAAACGATTTTCAAATAAAATGAATGAATTTTACAAAAAAGTCGTTTAATTTTCAACTAATAAAGAACAATTTTTAACCAAAAAGAATAATTTTTCACCATGAAGATTGTTTTTGAATATAATGCATGAATGTTCAATTAAAAAGTGTCAATTTTTAAACAAAAATATGATTTTTCAATAAATTTGTTAAATTTGTTGATGTTTAACAAAAAAATTAATTTTTAATAAAAAAAAACTATTGAATTTAACTCGAAAAGACGAATTATCAACAAAAATTGTAAATTTTTTACTAAGTAGTACTTTATTTTCAACCAATAATATTCATTTTATACCAAAATAGACGAATTTTCAACCAAATAATTGAACTTTTAGTTTAAAAAATATCACTTTTTAACAAAAAATAGAACAGTTAAATTTTCAAAAAGAAAACAATAATTTTCAAATTAGAAAAGCGAATTTTCTACAAAACAGTTGAATTTTCTACCAAATAGTTAAATTTTCTACCAACTTGTTGAACTTTCAAGCGCAAAAGACGAATTTTCTACCAATCAGTTGAATTTTCTACTAAAATTGTGAATCTTCAGAAAAAAAAAAATTAATTTTCAGATAGTTTAGCTCTCAAAACCAAGGAGATGAATTTTCAACCTTAAAATATGAATTTTTAACACAAAAATAAAATAGTTGATATTTCAAACAAAAATTTTGATTTTTAATAAAGAACTATCTTGAATTTAACCAAGAAAGAATTTTAATTTATTTTAATTTTCAACAAAGTACATGAATCCTCAACTAAAACAGATTAATTGTCAGCCAAAAAAAAGACGAATTTTCCACTAAACAGTGGAAATTTCAGTCTACAAATCTCAGTTTTGAACCAAAAATGGAATCATTAAAAAATTAATTTTCAATTTAGAAAAAGCGAATTTTTTACAACGCATTTGAATTTTCTACCAAATACTTCAATCTTGCACCAACTTGTTGAACTTTCAAGCCCAAAGGACGAATTTTCTACCAATCATTTTAATTTTCACAGTGGATGTCCGGCGGCTCCGGGGCCTCCAGGTCACACTGGGCGACTAGCGTGCTGAGGTCGTATTCGGTAGCGACCTTGGACACCACCAGGGTCTGATCTTTGAAGGAGACGTCTACAGGGTCGCCAAGGCTTACGCCGAGTTCGGCCAGCAACGGCTTGGGTATCGTGATGCCCTGAGAATTCCCAATCGCACGGATAGTCGTTTTCAACGTTCTGTAGCCTCTTGCGAAAGGCGGTTGCGCTGCGCCTGGAGCGCTTTGAATCGCTCGGAGACAGGTGGGCGTTTTGCCATTTGCTTGCGGACGAGCTCCGCAAGCGTCGACGCCTGTGCATCCACCCCGTCACCAGATATTGCTGTCGGCTCGTGGCCAGGTACTGGGAATTGCACCCAGATCCTCGGTGGGATTGATCGTAGGGTCAGGTTGAGATGGCCTTGAACCACTCCCCCCTGGAAGTTGAAGGAGATCTGCGCATGTTCCGGTGTGAGCTCGGAGACGAATGCTTCGAGCTGGTCTCCACGCTCTATCGGCGAGGCGCTGATCAAACTGCAGACTCGATCTGCAGCTGCTCGTAGGCTGAGTGCTTGAGGGTGGTTTACGGCAGTGTTCGGAGTGATATCCGGCATATTGGTTCTCCCTGCGCAAGGTGCTAACAATGTTATTACCCTGCGCAGGGGAAATCAAACTACCAGCTACGCTTTATGCCCCTGCGAGGTAAGGTAGCGGCCCGAACGGGATGTCGTCGTCGAAGTCTGGCGGAGTACCTTGTTGCGACGGCGGTGGGGTCTGCGGTCGCGGCCGCTGAGCGGGCTCTTCGCCTTGGCCTTGAGGGAGAAGAAGCAACCTAAGACCAGCTTTTTTTGACTCATAATTTAACAAGGTACAAAAATCAATATTAAGCTTTTTTGTTTTTAAAATATTCTTATTGATTTTTAATTTATCACCAAAAACAGTCTTAAATTGGTATTGTATGTTTATATCCTTTGAAGGTCTAAAATAATGATCTCCATCGTTTCCAATCATAGAATTAAAATGGATATCAAATACTCCATTTTTTAGTATAATTGGCTTAACTTTAACTGGACTTCTATCATTACATTGATAATGAAGTTTCAGAGATTTTAAAATTAAGATTGGTAGTTTTATTAAAGTTTCATTGGTGATTTCAAAGTATTTGTTAATTATAACTGCTGGTTCTTCGTTTGGTTTTTGGTGAAAATCAATATATATTTCATTGTTAATTTTTTCTATCATTAATAACAATTCTTTATTTTCTTTTGTTATATTATTTTCTATTTTTTCTAATAATATTTTCATTAGTGATAAATCCAATAAGATTAATTAAGCTTTAATGAAAGTAATATTATACAAAAAACCATGTTAAGTCAATAATTAGTTTTAATATACAGTTCTCTTAAATTGGATATAAATTCCTTTTCAATATCTAAAAGTATTATATTATATTGTTCAAACAACTCTTCTATAATTATTTCTTTTTCTTTTTCTATATTATTTAATATAAAATTAAAAATATTTAGATTAAAGTTGCTTTTTTTTAAGTTTTTCATATTTATTCGCTTAATTTTATTATTTTGTTGTTTTTTTTCTAAATTAAAAAAAAAATTAAATAATCCTAATTTATTTGTTATTATTGAATTTCTCTGCTTAAAAACAGTGTGAAAAATTATGTCTGACTGATCACCATTTTTTGGTACTTAGTGATAAATTATCACGTATTCTTGGATTTGCTCCAGATAATCTAATTCCAATTCAAACTATTGACTACATTGCTAGACACCCACCTAGTCTATCAAGTGCTCTTCCGGATAAATTATTTATTTACTGCAATATTTGTGAACCACGTGTTACAGGAGATGTAAAAGCACCGCTTTTACGTACAGTTTCTTTAGATACAACAGATTACAATTTTGGTACAACACAAGTCACCCATTTTTCATCACCCAACTACATACCAGTTCTTAGCACAGGTTTTCCTACAATTGAAATTGATATAAGAGATCACATTGGTTTGCCAATACCATTCGAGTACGGTACGCTGACAGCTACACTTCACTTTAAGCGTATTGACTAGATAAGAGAAAATAATGACTCATTACATAGATTATTACTCCTCACAAGTAGGTGGAAGAGGTATCCCACAGATATACATTGGAGCTCCATATCAGAAGGGGCATGGAATTGGTAGCTTTCTCGGAGGTTTATTTCGACGTGTTCTCCCTTTCTTAAGTAACGGTGCTCGAGTCATCGGAAAAGAAGCTCTTCGAACCGGCATGAATGTTATGAATGATATGGACAGTAAGATACCTCTTAAAATTTCGGTTAAGAATCGTTTTGAAGAATCTGGTCGAAATTTGAAACGACGTGCAATGGATAAAATGGAACATATCATGAACGGTTCGGGTTATAAACATAGAAGAAAGAAGCAAGTGGTTCAGTCTATTTCTAATCGTGGTACGCTTCACGTCGTGAGTGCAAATAGATTGGGTTTTATCCTTTTAACAATCTTTTTAATTTCATTAGGGGAGGTAAGGTCGATGTCTTCTACATTAATTCTTTGATTGGCTAATTCGTGCCATTTAGCATGGGCAAGATCCTCAATAGCAGTGTATCCCATGTCAGATGTCATGCAATGGACTTTTTCATAATGTGTCACTAATAAGTTGGACTTATCGTGGTCGCTATGAACAAGCCCGTTCTCATCCCTCAGGGCGGGTATGGATGGGATACTATTTTTTAGGAAGCATTTAGTTATTTTCCATATGGAATTATCTTTAGGGTTAAGGGTATCAAGCTTGTTATTCCAGTTTTTATTATTGTGTTTCGCAATTTTCCTTCACGAAAAACTCGGTTGAAGTAATGACTAAAAATTCTGAAAACTCCCATTTTATGCACTTCGGCGAGGAAAGGAGGAGTGGTATAACGCGCCACAGCAGCGCATAACGGAGTGGGGAGAAACAGACGATTCATGCACCTTGCCAACCGGGTGCACACATCTGCTTTCGTCCCCACTCCAATCTGCGTCGATTGAAGCGCTCTCCCCATCGTGTCGCTTTTAAATACGTAATTTTAAGATCGCACCAGCAACACATTCGACTCGGCGTCATGCCTCCGTAGGGAATACTTCGCTCTTCATTTTCTGTCTCATCAGGAAAGTTCGATCCCTCTCAACATGGTCGACAAATGAAAATTTGACCGTCTCATCACTAATCATTGGAAATTCATGCTCATGGCAAACTGATCGATTCTGGTCTGTCAGACGCATAGAATTATCAATTGATCTACCAGTCAAGAACGACTCATCATCATTCCGAGGATGCCAAATTTTCTGGAACTACGATTTTCAGACAGCAGTCTCCGTTGCACACTCGAGGCCTGACATTGTTCTCCAAGAGTTCGAGAAAGGAACTATATTCGTGATCGAATTCTCGGCTCCGTTCGAATACAACATCACTGCCAAGGAGAAGGAAAAGGAGGAAAGTTATCAAGACCTTAAAAGGGAGCTGCAACGACCGTACCCAAATTATTCGGTACTTGTATTAGGTGCTCTCGGAGGTGCGTAACTATCATTGGTTCATGAACTTAAAGCCATAACCGCGTGCCAAAAATATGCCAAAGCACTTGCGAGATGGAAAACATCTTGAATTCTGTAAATCTGACCTTAGATTCGTAATCAGCGAGCCCAGAAACCCCTGGGTACCAAATTTGGTGAAAATCGATTGATTCTTTAACAGTCACCACTTGCCACGTGGTTTTGGTCGCCATGTTGGATTTTACCCGGAACGAAAAAATTTGTACTATATGGTCTTTGAAAGTAGAGTTCAAGACCTTCGATTTGGAATGCTGCAGACCCCAATAGGGTTGATAAAGCTTGTTTTATAATCAATTTAGTAAAAAAAAGTGCAGGTCACGTGGTTTTGGCGGCTATATTTAATCGGCCATGATGTTTCGATAAAAACGCAACTCGGATTTTGATAGTAGACTTCGAGACCTTTCAATTGACCACCTATAGACCTTTATTGGACCAAACTAATTTTGGCTTGTAGAGGATCATTCATTGAGAAAGAATGACTCATATATATAATTAAAAACTAAAGGTTAACAACCACCGCAGGGTCCCACTGGGAGCAGCTGTCATCTAAAAAATGACATTGCTTAACCAATTCGTTTATGAAAGTTAATTAAAAATACTATTTTAATACATAAAAGCAGAATAAAAAGGATTTTCATTAATATAATTTCAGTTACAAGTGCAGGAATATTACTTGCAGTTACCAGTATCTGAAATATAAGTTACATTCTTAATATCAAAGTCGAGTTGTTGAAAATTCGTAAAGTCAGGTGTACACTTGTAATGAAATCTGCTGAAGTCACTTAAAGTCACTTGAAGTCACATGGAGTCATTTGAAGTCACTTGAATTCTTCTGAAAAGTCCTGCAATATCTGAAGTCATGTGAAGTCACTTGAATTGACTTGAATTCACTTGAATTCACTTGAATTCTCTTGAAATCTCCTGAAATATTTTAAGTCATTTGAAGCCTCTTGAAGTAATTTTAAGTCACGTGAACTCACGTGAAGTTACTTGAAATCACCTGAATTCATTGGAAGTCACTTGAAGTCATTTGGGGCCATCCATATACCACGTGCACAGTTTTGCGGGTTGGGGGGCGGGTATGACAAAAGTCCACGATTGTCCACGAGGGGCACCGGGCGGTCTATCCAAAGTCCACGTGGACTAAGGTGGCCCAAATTTTTTTTTCAATTTTCATGCTTATCGCCTGCAAATTTGGTCAAATTCCACACAAAAAATATATGTGTTTAAGAAAAAATGATATTCAGAGGTTCCGCAAGCCACATATAGTTCAGCATGTATTTCTCATAAGAAAGCAAGACGTTTTTGTACATTTTATTCAGAATCGTCAATATTAGGTGTATCGATTCGACCCTGAAAAATTTCCTACAGAATTAGCCATACAATACGAATGGTTTAAAGTGTGTAAAATTCTGACTAAAAGCAGATATATATATATATATATATATATATATATATAACCTTCGACCTCTCCTAAAATCTTTCCCTGAGAAACTTTTACTATATAATTAAAATGTCAGATCATGTGCAGTTTAGGCACTCATTCGATCGTATAATACAATTTAACTGTTCTTTAGATAAAAGGGAGGAAGGGTCTGAAAAACAAATTTAAAGATCTTTGAGAGAAATATAATTGTTTCCCACATTTTGGTCAAAACTAGGACAGTTATAAAATAACAAATGTTCGGAGATCCTGCCAGTCCCTAGACAATTTCCCCAAAAACCTGCTTAAGTGCATACAAACCCTCAGCAATAAAATATACAGAACTAAAACTAATTTTGACACTTTTCCTTCCCTAGGTCAGACAGTTACGACTTTTAAATTATCGTAATAACCCCAAGTGTTGAGAACCGAGGTGCTTTAAGTTTCGAGTGGGTGTGGTGAACCGCTGGCCACGACCTCGAGGGTGGATAAGGGCAATAAAGAAACCCCAAGAAAAGTCAAGAGAAGCGAGAGCACGTGTTCACTCTGACTCTGATTGCGTTTTCTTAAATTAAGGGCCCTCCTCTAAAGGGAGAACCCGAAATTTTGATTGGTTAAACAAACATTCTAAAGTAGGATTTAGAAGTTAGAACCCTTGCCCAAAACCCTCATTAAACTTTAGAACTCAATACGGAAACTCGTTGTACTTATTCAGTAATAGTAATTTTTCTCTGATGAATAATAAAAGTGAATATCTAAAACTATTTCCTCTTTATTGTTATTTTTCTTTCACTTACCTATCTTAATAAATTTTTTTACTGAAAATTAATTCTCAATAAAAATTTAATTACGCCATTTTTGGTTATAAGTTCATCCTTTTTTGTTTCAAAATTCAACTATTTAGTTGAAAATTAAAAAATTAAAATTTGAACTAACATCAAATACATTGTTCAAAATATTTAGTTGGAAAATTATATAATTTGTTGCAAATTCGTTTTTTCTGGTAGAAAATTCAACTATTTGGTTAAAAATTTATTAATTTTGTTGAAAATTCATATTTTCTAGCAGAAAATTTTTTTGTTGTTGTTAAAAATGCAACTGTATTTTTAAAAATTAATCTGGTTCAGTTGAGTATTCAAGTATTTTGTTGAAAATTCATCCTATTCGGTTATATTTACCTGTTTTTTATTTAATATTGAATTTTTTTGTTTAAATATCAACTATTAAATTTTTTGTTGAAAATTAGTATTTCCAGTATGAAAATGCCACCGTTTTAGTTGAAAATTCAACTATTTGTTTGAAAATTCATGGCTTTTTTTAAAAAATCATCTTTTTTGATAGAAAATTAATCCTCTTGTTTGAAATTTAACTAATTGGTAGAAAATATATTTTTTTGTTAATAATTCGTATTTTTTGTGAAAAATTAGTATTTCCGGGTTGAAAATTCTACTTTTTTGTATAAAATTCGTATTTTCGGCTCAAAAATTAACAATTTGCTATAAATTTCAACTATTTGGTACAAAATTAAACTGTATTACAGAAAATTAAGTTTTTTACAGAAAATAAATTTTTTTACTGAAAATTAATTCTCAATAAAAATTTAATTACGCCATTTTTGGTTATAAGTTCATCCTTTTTGACAAAGTGAAACTTCTGAACTTCGAGTGAAAATAAGTGCGCGTGTAAACTATAACACGATTCCTTAATTTTCGTTGCTCGGAACGCTGGGTGGATCGAGTAGCTCAGCCGAACGAGTGGAGAACTTCCGGAGTCACGAATACACGCGCCTTTTCAATTTGGAAAATCAATTCCAAATTGACCACCGCCGCAACCTTGGCCCTATTTTTTAACGGGGTTTTTGGAGTTCAAGGTTGAAGCTAAGTGAGTGGAACCCCGTGCTATTCTCCAGCACTTTGCAGGCGCGACGAGGGACGATCCAGGACGACCAGAGGACCAAGAAGGACGACCAAGAAGGAAGACCAAAGACCAGGAAGGACGATCTAGGCTGACAAATAAAAGGCCTAGAAACTAGATTACCAAGGGCGAAAAGCTGAAACGAAGAGTACACATCACCACAACGATGAAAATTTAAAGAACATCCGGAGATTCTGCAGAGCTGAGAAACCGAAGAGATTGGCTCGCGTGTGTCATTTTGTTATTGTGTTGCGATTGTAAATCAATTGTTTGTGTATTTATGTATGTGTCACGAAAATTCTAAAAGCCAATCACCTTCTAGAACTTCGAAACGGTGAGTCGCATGCACCTCCTCTTTTTAGTCTTCAGTCTCAGGCAGGGTTTAATTTTTCTGTTTCGGGATAGTTTTTCGCTATTGAAACCAAAATCGCTAATTTAAATGTTGAGAACGAAGTCGGAATTGTAGCCAGCAATGAAGAAGTTGTGGGTGAGAACGCAGTGGGAATCCCAAATTCTAGTCGCGAATCCCTCCCAGAATCGAATTCCGGTGAACACGATTTCAAACTATTCAGTTTAAAATTGTTTAGTTTTGAATATTTCATTTATAATTGTTCATTTAAAATAAACAGTCAAACATTGCTGAATATTAAAAAATTGTTCTTTTTCTTCATTACAAATTTTCAAATTGAAGTCGGTAAAAATGATATAATTTAGGCTGAAACAACAGGCAGTTTATACAGTTTCAATCGAAAGCTTACATTTGATTAACTACTAAGTCTTTCAAATTGAAAAAGTTCAATTCTTAACGTCAAAATCTTTAAATTTTTAAATTTTATCAGATTCAGAATCGCCCTGTAAAATCAATCAATTATTGTTCAATTACGAATACACGAACTCAATTAATTTATATTTACAGTTGATTAACTTAAAACATTTTTTGTCAACATATTTCAGTTTCAAAAGATATTAATCCTGCATTGTGTAAGTCTTCAAAACTGCATTTTAACATTCTTTCAATTGAAAATGTAACCTTAAAAATGAAGATGTAAAATTAAAAGCTTTGATAGTAAAAGATTTTATGATTACACATTATAAACTGAATGATTTCATAATTAAAAAAGTTAACAACTCGACCTAGCATTTAAAAAAAATTTGATTGAATAATTTTTTCTTTCAAAAAGTTGTAAAAATCTCAGTCCGAAAATAAATGAACTGTCATTTCCCGCTCTCAAAATATTCCGATCATCTCCCGGTTTCCCGGTCCAGCGGCCACCATGAGTTATGATATTTCAGAATATAATTATGCTTCTCGAAAGATAATACGTATTTCGTGCTTGGTAGCTTAACAATTTTTCTTCAAAGAAACAATTAAAATTATATAGTGTTCAATAAAAAAACTATTTTTTCTGACTCAGGGGGCCTCAAAACGTCGACATTTCATGGAATCCACGAAAGTAATTTTTCACATAGAACCAATACCTTCTCATTATGATGAGAATGTAAAAATGTTAACTTGTTCATATGAGAAAACCTTTTTTGTTATTTCAAAATACAACCTACGATATCTAGTGTAATTGTTCGCCTCTTCAAGACGCATTGATCGACCTATCGTTGCAACTTTCATGATCTAACAGTACCGATTTATGAAGTTTAAAAAAATTGTTTATTCTTTTTATATGAAAAAAAAAACTTTTTTGATATTCAAAATACAACAATACTATATGTAGTGTATTTGTACACGTCTTATAGATGCATCGTTCGACCAAATGTTGAATCTTTTCTTACCCACCAGTACCGATTTATAAAGTTTCAAAAAAATTGTTTATTCTTTTTATACGAGAAAAATGTTTGTTCGCGTCTTCGAGACACGTCGAATGATCTACTGACGTGCCTACCATGACCTCTTATAGTATAGCAAAACCGATTTATAAATTGGACAAATATATTGTTTATCTTCTTGATATGAGGAAAACTTTTTTAATATTGGAAATACAACAGTAATGTATATGATATATTTGTTTGCGTCTTCGAGACGCATCAATTGCCCATTTTGAAGAACCTTTCATGATCTACCATATCGTACCAATATCGTTTTTAAATTTTGTAACAAAATTATTATATATTTATTATTATTATTTATATTTTATTATGTGAGAGAAGTTTTAGGCTCCGGAAGCTACGATCATGGTTCCTTAAAGCAACCAATCCCGACGCAACTGGAACGTGAAATAAAATGCAAAGAGAAAATCAGAAATAAAATTAGAATTGGAAAGAGTATTTACTTAGAACAATCGTTGAAAGCAGTAAGATCAGAAGTAAAACTTTTGATTAAAAGAGATTATAGTAATTACACTAGAAGATCGGCGGAGGCTCTGACGACCGAACCAAATAAATTTTGGAACTACATAGGAGAATTGAAGAGAGAGAGAGAGAGAGAGCAGGTTACCACGTATTATGTACTTAAACGACGTTACGTTCGATTATCAAAAAAAAATTGTAAACACATTCACAAAGTACTTAGATAGCCTATATGAACCAACGAAAAATAATATAAATGTATATAATGCTAGGAAAGCACAGTTAGGTTATAAACTCAAACTAGACCAGGCTGACGTAAAAAGGGCATTGAAAGCATTTCCAGATAAAATTACCTCTGGAACAGATCTTATACCTAGTTTCCTTGTAAAGCTTAACGCCGATGTGTTATCAGGCCCATTAACATACATTTATAATCTATCATTAGTAAAGGGAATATACCCAGCTCGCTGAAAGGAAGTCAGATTCTCTCTGATCTTTAAAAGTGGTAATAAATCAATAATAACGAATTACAGACCTATCTCTATTATAAAAAACTTTTCTAAAGCTTTTGAGGCATGCGTCGCTAATGAAATCTCTTGGTCTATGTTACCATATGTTATTAAATCACAGCACGGATTCGTAACAGGTAGGTCAACTATCATGCATCTGACAGTCTTGTCACAATTCATTGCTGTAGCGCTAAGCGAAGGTACACAAGTTGATGTTGTTTATCTAGATATTTTGAAGTGCTTCGACAAACTCTTTTATTGATTTTGACCTGTCATTGGAGACTATTTCGACACAATTCTACAAGGTCGTGACTTTATTATCAACAATCAACTTGGCAAAACATAGAATGCAAAAAATTATTGACAGTACTTGGATAGTGTCGGGATCAGTAGCCGCACCAGGTTTTTCTGTATTAACTATTTTAGCACGAATACTCAGCATGGTGTGTGCCAAATCAAGGTACTCATCTCCATGGCCAGATACCACAAATTCGACAGAAGCACTGTCTGTGAGAGAAGAAATTGGTTAATAATGAAACCATTGTCCCTGCTCAATAGTTGTCTGAGTGGGTGGCAAAGTAAATAACTCTAGCTCAGACTTCATACATTCAAAAGAATGAATCGAGAAAAGCCATGTTTACTGTTTATTTTTATTTAATATTAGGTAAATATATCAGCTGCGCTTCTTGTCGTATTCTTCTTTTTCTTCTTTGATATTATTCGTTGTTTGTGTGAATGTATTTTACGAGTTTTTCGAGTGATAGCCTTCTTTTTCTTATTTTTCAAACTGGTATTTCCTTTTTTCTTTAATGTGCGTACTCCTGTGCACTTTCTTATACGAGCAGCGATCAACTGAGCTAATCTTTGATGTTGCGATGTATTATAACCAGACCTCCTTATCAGAGTATCTAATTTAGCTTCTGCTTTGCGCTCTAGACTCTTTCCAGCCCTTTTTATTCGATTTCCAAAAGCATCTGATAAATTTGCTTCATGATCAACGAAGTCACCTGCCATGCTTACACCAGCACGCAGTGTCTCTTTTCCGACAGCTTTTACACCTCTAGATAAGAGTGGTAAAACACGACGACTTCTTTAAAATAATTAATTTCTTTTACGCGCATTATAAATCACTTAAGCTTATTTTTTTCATTAATACTTCATTTTCTATTTGAATAATTCATATAGCCTAATGTATCTGTCAGCAAGAAGTGCAGCAGCGCCGCCAGCGGATTAGTTCACGGCTAGCATCAAACTTTAGCCAGCGTTTTTGCACGCGGTCGGATAGGGCTGGGCACACATAAGCATAGTTCAAAAAAGTTAGGTTATATTATGCTCTATCTGAGGCCCGAGACGACGTAAATTACGCCCGCCAACTTTTATATGTATTATACATAGTTTTCTACAATTTTCTACGAATATTACGTCGTTTATGTATTATACGTAGAAAATCCCGAGTGACATGTCACAACCCATCTCTGGTGGTTGTACTGACCGTTTTCAAATGCATGCGCGCGCGCGTGCACACATGCAGAGGCATAAGGGACCCTTGTGAAGTTAGCATCCAGATTTTCACTAATTTGGAAATATCTAATTTTTTCTTTTTTTAATCGTTTGTCGGTGTTTGTTGGTCAACTTTTGACGTTTTTCGGTTAACATTGCAAAAGTTATTAATATTTAAAGTTTCGGGTGCAAATTTCACACTACTACCAAATATATGTTTGCTAGCGCTCTAATTTTTAATATTTTCCAAAAACTCCTCACGGAATCGTTTGTCGGTGTCTGTTGGTCAAATTTTAGTCTTTTTTGGTAAAAATTGAAAAAGATACTGAATTTTGGAAAATAGTTTGCACCCTGTGTATAATTATCACCGCGCAAATGTTTCCGCGCAGCGGCCTCCTCGGCGGGTCAGCGTACTTGTCATAGTTGCGCTCTCGGAAATCACATTCAGGACATCAAACCTTTGCACCATGTGTGCGAACAACATCTTCGTGAAAATTGGGCTCTTCGGGGAAGTCTGATGTTACAGTACCTTAAGGTACCTGAAGTAAGTTCCTCGAGGACACGACATTGCACCAATACCCCAGGTGTAAAAAACACATCGTCTCTGGGGAAATCTGGTTTTTACAGTACTTTAGGGTCCCTGGAGTAAGATTCTCGAAGTTGCGAGATGGAATCAATGCCCCAGGTGTAAAAAAAATATCTTCTTCGAGAGAGTCTGATTTTTGCAGTACTTCAGGGTGCCTGAAGTGGGATCCTCGAGGACACGAGATTGAACCGATGCCGCAGGTATGAAAAACACATCTTCAGGGAAGTCTGGATTTTTCCCTACTTTAAGGTACCTAGAGTGGATTCCTCGAGGACACGAGATTGAACCGATGATCCAGGTGTAAAAAACACATCTTCTCCGGGGAAGTTTGGTTTTTACAATAAGGGTCCCTGAAGTAACTTCTTCGAGCACACGAGATTGAATAAATGCCCCAGGTATAAAAAATACAACTTCTTCGGGAAAGTCTGTGTTTTAAAGTATTTTAAGGTCCCTGGAGTGGGTTCCTCGAGGACATGAGATTGAACCAATGCCCCAGGTGTAAAAAACTCATCTTCTCCTGGGAACTCTGGTTTTCACAGTACTTTAGGGTCCCTGGAGTAAGTTTCTCGAGGAGACGAGATTGAAACAATGCCCCAGGTGTAAAAAATACATCTTCTGCAGGGAAGTCTGGGTTTTACAGTACTTTAGGATTCTTACAGTGGGTTCCTCACGATATACACCGGCTCCTGCATTCTCCTCGTTCCTGGAGCCATCTGTAAACCAGTTGTCTCCATCACTGGGCAGGTTTGCGTCGCTATTAAACCATTCCTCCTTCGTGGATAGGCTAACTCGATATTTCTTGTCGAAAAGATAGCCAGTGGCCATTTTGTCCCTGGGCATGTTCAGAGTCGGCCTCCTCGCGATGTCGACTGGGATCTTCACTGCTTTCGAGATCCTTCTGTCATTTACCAAATTTGGTCACCAGGCCGCCTTGGCAGCCACGGCCTTGATGGTGAGATGGAGGGGCTCCAACCCTATTAGTACCCCCAGTGCCATAGTGGGTGTTGACTTCGAGGCACCAGTGATACCTCTCAAAATCAGTCCCCCGATCCTTTCCAGTCGAGACTTCATAGTGAACAGCTCGACCCTGCTCCACCAGACCACCGCCGCATAGGTTAGCCTGGATCGCAAGATCGCTGTGTAGATCCACATGAGTGTCTCCGGTTTCAAACTCCAGCTTTTCCCTATGGCTCTCCTACAAAGCCATAGAGTCGCTACTAGCTTCTTGCACTTCTTTTCCAGGTGCTCGTTCCATAACAGCTTCTTATCCAGAGTGACTCCTAGATATTTAGCTCGTTCTTTGATTTCCAGTTGTTTTCCTCCAATTTTTAGTGCCCTCGTGGCTCCCCACTCATACCTTCTGGTGAAAAGAACCGTGTCTGTTTTACTTGGATTGCCCGCATATCTTATGACGTGGTGACCCTGAGCCCATAAGGCTCGATAATGGTGAGTTTGCTGAAGACGAAGAAGCAACGCTGAATCACCTGATGGAAGTTCACTTCCGAAGACTTGCAAAGAATGTTGAGTAAACTGAATACAAGCATGAAGAACATGGGCCTCAAAATTAACATGAATAAAACAAAAATCATGGTGTTTCAAAGTTGAGCTAAGAAAATAATCTGCAACATTGTCCTAACTGATGAGATATTAGAACAAGTTGATAAGTACGTATATCTGGGGAGCCCATACACTAGTGACCTGTTAATTAGACCTGATGATAATCCAGCACCACCACATCCTTTAGAGGCAAATGGTCTAATTCAACCAGAGCAAAGAGCATAAGTTCAGCAACCAAGTGGAGAGAACATCATCGACATTTCTTACTTGAGTACCCAGAGCTGGCCGCAAGAAAAAATGAGCAGTATCTAGCAGACCGAAAACGCTCAATATCTGTAAACAGATTGCTTTCGGCTGTTGAAATAGCTGCCATCAAGATGGAGGTTGTCCAGCAGCTTCCTATTGATGAACTCCCCTTTGAAGATGTGGACAACGAAGAACTGATTGAAACTGAAGGCATACGTACTAGGGACAATGTACATTAAGTACTGGATCCACTAGAATCACATCCGAACATTGATGACGATGATGTGAACAGCGAAATTCCAGAAATATCAGAGCACCTTGAGCGGAATTCCGGTGATGTTTAACTAGAGTTCAGAGATGTAAACCCAACACAAAGGCATTCTCTGCCCATGATAAACATTACAAATGATCTGCGTACACGAATAGAACACCTGAACAGCAAGAGTTTGCCTATGCATATGAACGCAACAAAAACTACTTTAGAGGTACAAACACTAAAGTAAGGTACAAATATGGTCGATTGGCTCAATATAACTACTTTCGTTTGAAAGATTGCATCCTAAGTTCGTCGCAAAGCGCTTAAGTTGAATGGCCAGACAAAAGAATCGATAACCTTCAACGCTAAGCGTTTAATAAAAGCACTCAGACATTAAAATAAACTCTCAGCGTTGCTGTTTGACTTTGATTCGCCAGTTTTATTCAAGCACTCTAAAATACCTTATAAGAAATGCTTATCTCGTTCGAACGGTCCCACTTTAACTTCAACGCTAGGCGTTTAAGAAAGCATCCAGACAACAAAATCAACTCCTAGTGTTGCTGCTTGGCTCAGATTAGCCAGGTTAAGGCAAGTAGTCTGTAACACCTTGTAAGGAATACTTCTCTCGTTCTTACGCTCCCACTTTAACTTCAACGCTAAGCTTTTAAGAAATCACCCAGACAACAAAATCAGCTCCCAGCGTTGCTGTTTGGCGCTGATCAGCCAGTTCAAGTTGGCAATAATCATTTGATTACGAAAACAGTACTGCTGAGGGTTGATTTTGTGATCTAAGTATGTACATACTTACCTTTTACGCTTAGCGTTGAAGTTAAAGTCGGAGCGTTGGAACGAGATAAACATTCCTTATCAAGTGTTTCAGACTGCTTGACTTAAACTGGCACGGGCAAATCAAAGCAAAACAGCAACGCTGGGAGTTTACTATGTTGTCTGACTGCTTTTCTCAAACGCTTATCGTTGAAGGTAGGATGGAAGCATTGACACGAAAGGAGAATTCTGTAAGAGGGTCTTTAGAGTGCCTCTTGATAATAGAAATCGAATTTCGCGTTTGAAGCTCGATAACATGCAATTATATGAACGCTTTGTGCGTTGCCTGATTTTGAATTGAAAAAACGAAAAATCATTGTTAATGAAATTTTTATTAATTATTTTACCAAATTTCAAAATAAATAGCACAAGCCAAAGTACTATAATAATTAAAAAATTGTGTTCAGTCAGTTTAGAGCAATTCCATGTCAATTCATCTAAAGAATTTCAGATATTGTCAGCAATTTTGATGTAAATTCTAGTATTCTTTTCTCATGTTGTTGAAAGAAAACCCCGAAATTAGTTTTTGAAAAAAAAAACTTAGCAGATATTGGAAATTGAAAATTTTGGTCCTTTTATTCTTGACCTTTCATAACTTTGGTGATTTGAATGATGTGAATAACTACATAAATAATATACGAACAATAGAAAACTATTATAATCGTATGCACGGACGTCAGAGTTCAGACTCTCGGACGCTAGGCACACCAATACACCATGCCACGGTGTGTGTTCTGAATTATTTCTCGAAAACTGAGGGAAATCTCATTCTGATATTTACAGGAATTTTTTAGGCTATTTATAAAAAAAAAGTGTATAATATGACAAGCGACGTCTAGCGACGTAATAAGTGACGAGCAGTTTCACCGTCTGAGATTTTGAACAGCGCTACCTATCTTTTGGACGCAAAATTACCCCTGATTAGCACTCCATGTAATATATGCTCTAAGCTCTGGGCCCACTGTAAGTAGGGTAGGGTAAATGGGATAAATCACGAAGGAATAGTAAGGAGTGGTATCACCCTATGTGTTTAGTGAGCAGAGGTGGGACGAGCGACGTCCAAGAATTCGTTAATGTTTACCACGAATGAAAACTTAGTCTCAGTATCGTGCACATGCGCACCTATCTACCCTATGCCTATATACCCATCCACACACTACTACTTTCCAACCGAGCAATTCACGCCTACCCCGAAAGGAAAACAACTTAATGGTATAATAATGATAATAATAATTTGTCGCGAAATAATAATTTTTGAAGCAAAAGATTCTTCTTGAGACAAATGAAATTCCTTTTAACCTTAAATTTGAGAGGAAATACCATTTATGTCAAGAACCATTCTTAATTTGTACAATGTGTATAATCCCTTAATTTAAATCAAGGTAAATTTTAATATTTCAGTTCGTCTGCTTAGAAGCAGCATAACACATCTCATTTTTTTGCATTTTGGGGTTTTACCCTTTCTAGATTTAAAATTTAATTTTGAATCTAGAAAGGTTAAAACCCCAAAATGCGAAAAAATGAGATGTGTCATACTGCTTCTAAGCCGACGAATTATTACTTTGGGTTTTTACTGATAAACTTGAAACCTTTGCTTTCCACTAAAAAATCTGTGAATTTTTGTGAAGGACTGGAAGAAAGTAATCACAATATAAATTTTAACACACCAAAAATATCAACAATGCAAAAAATTCCGCCAAGTAAGAAGTTATCAGTACAATCAACATAGTTTGTGAAATCAAAGTTTGCCAACTAATTCTAAAAGAGATCTAAATTGTTAAATTCATAGAATTGATAAAATTACGGAAATGTGAAAAATTGATTTAAATAGAAAAAAATTAAAATTTGGCAAGATTGACCCTTTCTTATTGATAATGAGTGAACTTCCGAAAAGGGTGGACCTCCGATTTTCTTCGGGCTTCGTACACTTATGTATTTTGTTGCGCTGATTACGAAATATACAAGAAAAATCGCTGTTTTCGTCGATTTTACGTCTATTTTTGCGTTTTTTGGAAAAATACGAGCTAAATTGAATATATGGACCTCGGATTTTGATTAAGCGACCCCAAAAACATATAGATATGCTGGTTAAGTTCACCGGGCATGAAAATACTGTGTTTTTTCTTGTAAAAATATACAAGAAAAATCGCTGTTTTCGTCGAGTTTACGTCTATTTTTGCTTTTTTTTTAAATACGATCCTACTTAGATATTTGGACCCCGGATTCGGATTCAGCGACCTCAAAACCATATAGATATGCCGGTGTAGTCCGCCAGGCAGACCACTTTTTTTTTGTGTGCTGGTGTATTAAAAAACAAAGTTTCAAATCAAAAACGTATCGGTGGATATTCCCATTCACGTAAATATTGGAAGAAAGTGTATAGCCAGAATATAGTTCGGAAATACCAGTCCAGGTATAAGGTTTCTAAATTTTTTGCAGTTCGACTCATGTACACGGCACACTCTCTTCACTTACCCTATTCACACACATGAAGCATGAAGCTCTGGTTCGAGATACTAGCGCGACGCATAGCTGGTTCCCGAACTAGGCCTAACTAAGCCTTCTCCTGCCGTCTCGCACCCCTTAGCGTGCATCAAGCTGCTCGCTGCATTGTCGCCTCTATATCTATCATCCCTTTAAGGCTGAAGCACTATTGAGTGCGGCCGCGGAAACCGCTTGGCGCCATCTGTTTTCCAAAAGTGGCAATTCCTTAGTGATGAATTCCACTTGTTTACATGCGATTGAAAATAAATAAATTTATACTGAAAATAAGAGTTAAACTGTCAGATCAATATATTATGCAAATCATTCAATCTTTTATGTAATTATTATTAAAAGATAAACGGATCATATTACACAAAAATCAAAAACAGAAATTCTAGTATACGCATAAGTAAATACATATTCATCTGCCCTAATAGCACGGAACATTCCCGGGAGGTGTAAAATGTCCGCCGGTTGGGAACGTTCCAAACATAAATTACCGCTTTTGTTATTATTATAAATAAATATCGCGTAAACCGTGAGTGATAGGCCAAACTCGATGTCAGTTTATGATGTGGATATCATATTATAGATAGTATATGCGGTACTCAACACTAAAAAATGACATCCATTTTCACCTATCTCTTACGAGATAATTGTTGTTAAAAATAACAATAAGGGAAGGTTACTCTCAGGTGTCATTGGAACGTTCCCAACCAGCGGACATTTTAGACCTCCCGGGAACGTTCCGTGCTATCAGGGTGTTTATTGATTTATATTGACCTCCATCGCCGGGTAAGACAGAGTTCTAATTGCTTTAGTGATCATGAATATTTTCAGAAAACTACTATATCTACTCAAAATCATTTCGGCGGCACCGGCTCTTTCGCGGATTTTACTCACGACAACTGTTAAGAGGAGATTGATACTCCAGCGAATAGAGAGGCACAGCGGGGTGGGTTAAGATTTTCGCCAACAGCGCCGTCTACATTTATCCTACCCTACTAATAATTCTATCCCCACTCCGCCGCCACTTGCTACATCTATGTATATAATGTCTTTGACTAAAGTAGCAGGTTTCCACGGTACCGAGCGGAATATTACCAGGTGTCGGTAATTTTACGTTCGGAATTATGTGAGCTCCGTCTTGTAAAAACAGAAGGGAAGATGGATTTGAACTTTATCGTTTTCCACTAGGGCAAAGAGAAAGACTGTCAATATGGATTATAAATTATAGACGTGACAAAATGGGAACCGAATTTTAATTCAAAATTATGCGAAGTAAGTACTCATATTTATGACTGAAACAATATAATTTGAATATCTGGGGTCTGAAGCTTATGGTTATATGTCATTAAATTGCCTGTGAGCATTTGTTTGGTATGTTTGAGCGAAATAAGATCTAGAAGAAAGTGAGGTTAGGAACCCGTTTTTTTTTAATTTAATAAAAACATATCTTTTTACTATATGTATACTTTTTTATATTCATTTCGAATGACATAAAATTTCGAATCAATAGTTAAAACCTACGTGTTATCGGTAAGTAGAACAATTTGCCATTTTTTCTCTTCAATTGATCATTATATTATAAAGTTTGAAAACATTTATCTTCCTAATAATATTATTATCTGAAAATATTACAGGTAACTTCACTTCAATTTATTTACTGGTGGTTGTTGTACACATCCAGAAGTAACTATTTCAGCGTGTCTGAAACCCTGGCAATCTTTTGATGTGGCGACTCTGCCCTGGTTGCCATGAAGTTTTTAATGGCGATTTTGTCGTGACGTCACGTCTTGATTACATGGCGCTGAAAGACCAATGGAAGATGGCGGCCAGGTACGGTGCTAACCAGACAAGGTGTTAGAGGTCCGCCATTTTGGATGGAAATCGGTTACCATGGAGACGTGGGATGATGGTCTATGGTTGGTGATAGGTGCGTTATCCAGGGTATGTTAGTAACTTCTGGGAAAGACATGCCGCAGATGTGACATGCCGCAGGTGTGACTTTCCGCAGAGAGACTTGCCGCATGTGAGATGATATGGACCCATTAAAACATTCAATCTTCCCAGTTTTAATTTAGAAACTTGTAAATCGCTTTTGAATTCTCAATCATAAATGTAGCAATTTCGAAATTTTAAACCTTACCTACATCAAAAGAAAAAAATCTTTAATAATTACAAGTGAAAAATCACTGTTAATATTTTTAGAATTATGCACGGACACTTAAGCTTTAAAAGGATTTCTCACGCATTAACATAACTACAGATCTTATTATTTATTATTTTGAATGAATAATTTTTTTCATAGTATTTCTCAATAATATGTGTCGAGTTTTCCAGATTACCCAGTATTACTAATGAGCGCACAACAAAACAAAAAAGCTTAGAGGAAAAAAAGGTATTTTATTTTTTATAACAATAGTTAATTTCCAAAGTCAGATATCACATTTCTATAATGAATTTACCTTCGTAAATCTGATATCATATGCGTCAATAGAATATTTCTTGCATTTTTTTAGTATTTTGAATTGAATGGTGAAGTTTCAATTTTTTTAAACACAGTTCACTAATTTTGTCACATTTTCATTAATTAAGATATTGATTTAGCTGTAGAGAATCGTGGTTTGTAACTACTACACTGAAACACCGTTTTATTGGGCGATGTGAACCTACTGGAACCTCTTTAATTTCATCTGCGGTCAATTCGTTAACCTCTCCACTTTCTATGTTTATTTTCGCACGATACTTTCTTCTGGAACTATATATTCCACTAAGGATACCATTATTCCGCAATATTGCAAAAATTTCAAAATAAAAGCGTTTCAAACTGAATAATTTGAAATTGAATTTTTTTTTATCAGAATCTCTCAAAACAAAAAAAATACCAACTTCAATTTTATTAAATTAGGCTAATTTAAAGTGTTTGAAATTCGTGAATTATGTCACGTACGAACTAATAAAAATTAATTTTTAGTTTCGTAAAAATCTTCCGAAAGTAAAGTGCTGCCTAAACTTCCGTAGATAAATGAAAAGCAAATAGGAGTTTATGATTTATGTGGGTTGGTACCCCTACTCTTGGACTGAGAGTTGTTGTCCCGAATATTAAAAATGTGAGATCAGAAGAAGGATTCGCAAGTGCGCTTAATTTTAAATAAATTTCGTACTTCAACATTTTACAACAATGTTCAAATTTATTTTGAACACAAAAAAAAAATTATGCACTGTGAAAAGAACAATAATCAGAAGGGGCACGTTCTACAATGGGTAGGGTGTGTCGACAGGTAATAAAAAAGAAATACAAAATACAATTAGTAACGATACAGCTCACCAGTGTGTGTCGTTCTCTTTTTATCCTAGGCATATCACTACCGCTCTTTGTCGCTCGCAAGTTTGAGCGCGCCTAGGGCGCGCTACTGTTGGTTCTCGCGCTTCGCGCTCAATAATATATTTATCTCGCGCTCGATGATGTATTTACCTCGCGCTACGCGTTGGGTCTTTGTATTTCCCCCTCATTTGCGCCCAGACCTTTCAAAATTAAAGGTCAAATCATCGACAACTGTCATTTGGTGATTGTGACTTCTCTTTTGTTAAAGCTCCTCTGGCTTTAACGAACACATTCTCATCACGTATCTCGTGCTCAGGGTCGCGGCCAACACCGTAAGAGCGACAAAGATGGTAATAAAGCACTCTTAGGGCCGCATTATGTCTGCAGATACACGTTATTCCCCCATGGGTGGCACACGCAGATAGTATGTGTTTTAGGTACTCTGCGTGTGCATAACACACTCTGCACCTATCGCTGGGAACTTCTTGACATAAAGTGCGGTCACGGTATACAAAGATGGAAATGACACCGTCCTGGCTTGCGAAAACGAAACCTTTTGTAGCTGAATTAAGCCATGATGATCTTAGAAAAGCAAAACATTGCTATGTATATATAATTAAAAAATAAGGTTAACAATCACCGCAGGGTCCCACTGGGAACAACTGCCATCTAAAAAATGACACCGGCTCCCAGTAGGACCGCGGTAAGTCCCACTCATGGCCCCGTCTCACAACCGTGAGATGGGTGGTCACAGAACACGACGAAATCACTACGACAGGCCGGCGAAACCCTCGTGTGTTTTGAGGACACGGTCGTCAGGGCAGGGTCGCGTTCAACACCGTAAGAGCGACAAAGGTGGTAATAAAGCACTCTTAGGGCAGCATTATGTCTGTAGATATAGGTCGTTCCTGTGTGGGTGGGACATCCAATAGTATGTGTTATGGGTACTCAGCGTGTGTATGACACGCTCCGCACCTATCGCTTGAAACTTCTTGACATAAAATGGCGTTACGGTATGCTAAGGTGGAAATGACACTTTCCTGGCCTGCGAAAATAAAACTGATGATTTCAGAAAAGCAAAAGTTTGCTCCTTCGACAAGGACTGTTTTTCTATATTCCTGTGAAAATTTCCGTGCATTTTCTTGTCCTCCTAGACATAAATATCCTGTGACGAAGATCCTGAAGGTTCAAACCAAGTATGGTGCCAGAATCATTGTTGAGCTGAAGGATACATTCAGCACATTTTTAATTCTAAGGCTCCGAAAAGTTTTTCAAGATGGAACCCTGGATGAGATGCAGGAAGCTTCTTGCTCAAGGCAGCTTTATCTGCGATATATTAGCGGACCTTTTAGTAATATAGAATTTAAGCAATTATCTTAAGCTGTAAATCAGATAACTCAATAAATCATATTATAATAAATATATAATACTGTCTTTCTTATTTACTATAATTAGATGTAGGTATGGTATCATATGCATAAGTAAGTTAACCCAAAAACACGGTTTTTGGATTTTTTTTTCGCTATGAAACATCATAAAGGTTTCAATACGATGTAAAATGGCGTGGATTTAATTCTTCCATCTCTTCTTGATGGGGCCAAGGTGCAGCTGCCCCTTGATGCATGGCTGATGTACGTTGCGTTGCTGTTGGTGGTGGTTGTATGGATGTTTGTGTTAATGTCGCTGTCTGTCGTGGCATGTTGCTGTTTTGGTTTTCTGTCCTTCGCAGGGATTTTCTGTAGGTGATTCCATTAATTGCAAAACACGCTTTTTAGGTAGAGAAGGTTTTGAAATTGATGGACTAGGTGTGAGGGAAGATGGTTTCAGGGTTGTTGATGTGGAAGGTCTTAAAATTGATGGACTAGGTGTGAGGCAAAATGGTTTCAGTATTGTTGATGTGGAAGGTTTTGAAATTGACGGATTGGGTGTGAGGGAAGATGGTTTCGCTGTTGATGTAGGTTTTGAAATTGATGCAGTAGGTTAGACGGTTATTTCCATTTGCGCAGTTCCGGCAACTCCCACCACGGTCCCGGTATATTCTCCTCCGCGTTGGGTGACCAATTAAAAAAAAGAGGCCCGAAGAGCGGGAAACCTTGAATTGAGTATTTTTTCACGACGTCATGGGAATACGTCTCACGACGTTTTCAAGAAAATATTATATACGTAAAAGTCATAAATGTACAAATAGTATATTTCGTGAAACTGAAAGGTCTTCAACCGATAAAGGGATGAAGAAACAGAATTGCGCAAATGCATTCTACACTTGAAAATATTGCTGTGCAGACCTTTATAACTTACCTTCACGTTTCGGAGATTTTCTCCAAAAAGTCGTATGCAGTTGGAGTACCATGTACTAAACTTCCTGACGGCTGGCATTCCCACCTATCGAAGTCATGCCACAAAACTCACTATTCCGCGAAATATTTGCGTCGTTTTTTGATCCTATAATATTGATTTTTAGTTGGAAAATTGTCGTACGCCAACAAAAACACTTGAAACACACCGATTGCATGCATGCAGACTAACGGACCGCGAATTTTTCAACTGCGCAATAAGCCGAGACCGCCTGAACCGTTTTCACTTCGACTGCCTCATATTGCGTAATATACGCGACTGACTACTCGCGCACTCGGCCCTTCCCGCGCTTTTCGGCTGAAAAAATAGTGACAGGCGGAACATCGATACAAGAACGGGGCAGCCAATTAACGTCGTTGATAAAAATAAACTGTCCACTCGCGGTAAGGGTGGGGCCCCCTCCAGCATTGAAAATAACGAATCCCTACGTTTCAAGGAGGCTGAAATGTTGGAGACTTTACCTGTTTTCGGTTCATCGTGGGTACTTTTCCGGTGGCGGATTGCTCCTTTCCAGGCGCATAAATGAAGCAAATTTTTTAATAATTAAAAAATAACGAAAACAAGATCATTTTTTAAAAAACGAAGGCTTCCTTTCTCTGCATTATGCCATTGAGATTATGTTGTAAGAATATCACATCGAACCATTCATCGGTGTAGGAGGAAACTGCTGTTATGTAATACATGGGCTAAAATTCAAGCCTGAGGAAGCGCCTTGAACTTGCGAGCGAAGCAAGCCGCAGGCCTGGATCCTGGAGAAAACAGTGAATACGTTGTGTTGATGAAATTATGTAAGGACGTGACCATAGGTTTCACAATACAGCCTTCTTATTGTTTCAATAAGGGTAAAAATTTGACACAATCGTTGTTATTTTTACCAAAAAATAAGTACTTATCCACTAATGTCTAGTAGCTCACCTTTCTCTCACTAAGTTAATAGAATTTTAGGTCAGTAATTAGTGTAATCAAACTATTTTAGATTTAAAGAGTATAAATTGAACAATAACTTTTAATTGATGTAAAAAAGTAATTTTCTTGGTTTAACGTAGTAAGATTAAATGCATAGTTTTTTAATTATAGGCAGTACTTTAAATACATAACAGCTTTTTTCGTTTAATTTAATAAATAGTGTCAAACAAATCATCTCTTTGAATTAAAGAAATGAAGCCAACGTTATGATTGGAAATCAGAGAAATATTCACTCATCTACGGATTTGTCTCATACCCGAGTAAAAATCATAAGTATGGGAGTGATCAATCATTGACTTTCCAAAGTATAAAAAATGTATGGTAAATGTGCTAATCTTAAAAATTGCACCCGCTCCCAGCGAAATCGCGGTAAAATTTCAGCTGTAACCACGTCTCACAACCGTGTGATGGGTGGCTAGTCGGCGACGAATTCAATACGATGATCCGGCAAAAGTGTCTTGTACCCTGAGGACACGGAGCGACCCAAGGACGACTGCCTTCTGCATTTCCCCCGCAAGTTTCTCAGCATTTTCTTGACACGCATGGATGCTTTTCAGGCTATTAACCAGTGAAACCATGGCACCTCCAAGAGCGCCAATGATCAGGACGATTAGATTAACAGAATGTTCCGGGTATAATCGTCGAAACTCCCTTATAAGGTCTTTATACCTCTCTTCCTTTTCATTCTCCTTGGCTATGATGTTTTTGTCAGCTAGTGCCGAAAATTCGATAACGAACACACTTCTCACTCTCGACAATTGACACTATTTCCCTAGGAGCCTTTAGCGGTGCGGTATTTGGGCTGATGCTGTAAGAGTGACAGAGATGGTAATAAAGCACTCTTAGTGCCGCATTGTGACTTTGGATTTAGGTCGTTCCCGCATGAGTTGGAAAACTAGATAGTATGTGTCCTAGATGCTCGGGGTGTGCATGACACGCTTTGCAGCTACCATCGGGAATTTCTAGGCTTAAAATGTGGCGACGGTATGCTAGAGTGGGAATGACATCGTCTTGACATGCCAAAATGAAACCTTCCGTGCCCGACTTCAATCCGGGTGATTTAAGAAAAGCAAATGTCGAAGAGATGTTCGCGGAAGTTTTTCTCCTGTGCTTTCTTAATCCGGGCCTTCAGGAGTGAGTACTCGAGATGGATAAGATTCGATATATTTTTGGCGCCTATTTAAGTTGCAAATATTCTTAAACTTAGTGGGAAATTATTAAAATTAGAATATCGTTTTTTCGGTCTTTCTTAATAGCCATTTCATCTAATATTAAAACGTATTTTTTTTTTCATTGGGGGACATGGACTTTACAATCGAACTAAATTGCCTCATTACTATCATTGTCTACTCCGGTTTTCATTCTAATCGAACCCAACCATCTCTGAATTGTTCTAACTGAAGGTAGCCTAAATTCCATTCTTTTAAATCCTTTATACGATCTCGGGGACCTATAATAAATTGCTGAAGATAATTCTCTTTCCTCCTTTGTCCGAATTATTCTTTTACCGTTATAAGTCTGCATTCGCACGAAAATTGCAGTTGAACCCTTAAAATGTTCATTCAAGAATTTAACCAATCTATCTTGTCCAAAATGTATTCGACTCTTCCTTAATTTTTTTATTATTTACTTTAAACCTTTTATGAAGTTTTTCAAGTTTTTAATTTTCTCATCTGCTTGTTGGTTCTTTTTTATAAGGTACATACACTCAGCTATTTTACTGATTGACAAGAACTGCTTCCATTTTGCGTCGCATATGTTTCTTTACTGACTGTATATTTCTTCATCACTTTCTTCTTCCAAATTTTACAGATTCGGTAGAGCACCAGGACGCAAGGTGTCGTTCTCGAAAAATTGAGTTTTAGTAAGATGTTGAGTACATACCCTGCTTAAAATGACAGATAGGATCCGATAGAGATGGATAGGATTCGGAATTTTTTCGCATCTATCTGGATTTTTATACGGTATTTGTGTCTGGTTTTAAATCTGGTTCTATCCAACTTTTGTCTTACATAATTTGTGGGCTCGTGACCCCACAGTCAAATACATTCCATAAGTTCCCTACTTTTTGGATCTAGCATTTCAAGTAATAAAATTAATCTGATTCTACTTCTTTTTCCAGGACTGAGTTCACACTTCAGTATGACTTACCTGAAAAAGACCCAAAAGACGCTTCCGGCCAATTGGGATCTTTGGTACAATACAGACAAAGGAATCGTAAAAGTGAGCCAAGATAAAGCAACTGTTCTTGCACTAACAACCTTAGACG
The DNA here is from genome assembly GCA_011634705.1 of Andricus grossulariae. Taxonomy (NCBI): domain Eukaryota; kingdom Metazoa; phylum Arthropoda; class Insecta; order Hymenoptera; family Cynipidae; genus Andricus; species Andricus grossulariae. The sequence goes on from JAABKJ010075445.1 coordinate 248,759,100, forward strand.
AGAGAATAACCGTTAGCATAATAGCAGATAACAAGATGCGTAAAATACTTCAATATAAGAACACACTAGTTCAAGTTAACCCACATGGTGTTTCGCCGTTAAAGCATGAAGATGTACTAAAATATGATCTCAAATGGGATACCGTTGTTTAAAATAAATAATATAAATTTTGGATTACTTGATTCCAAGTAAAGTAACTGCAATTAACATCAAATCCTTCAGTTAGGTGATACCAAAATTGAAATGCTTGGGACAAATTTGCTTACAACAATAATAGCTTGATGATTGCTATCAGAAAATTCTGAACCAGAACCCAATCAAGCACTAGAAAGTTTAGAGGAAACTTGAGATTCGCTTGAAATGAACAAGAAATAACCAAGGGTGCACTGGTACTTTGGAAGATAATAAATTGGGCTCTTTGGCGTATAAAATCAATTTATTTATTTGATTCACTAGTGTTCCAAGTAGTTCCAACTAGTTCGACGAAGTAGCACGACTTTTTGAATTTAAATGTAACTTTTCTTCGAGTTTATGCTTCCAAGTACACTGAAAATCCTACTTTGAAATTGCAATATACTATAGTTTAAAGCCTCCTGATCAAAAAATCCTAATGGGTACCAGTCCAACGAATCAAAAGTGTTCGAGATAGTTAGGGCTGAACGCGATTCTATCGATCTATGCGATTCTAAAACAGAAAAGGAATAGACCTCGGATTCGTATTCAGCGCGTCAAAATCCATAGGGATAAAGTGGTCTTATCAAATAGTCCTCACCTTTTTTTTTTGTAAACCAGTGTTATTATGAGAGAAGTTTTAGGCTCAGGAAGCTACGATCGTGGTTCCTCAAAGCAACCAATCCCGACGCAACTGGAACGTGTTCGTCATCCACTTCTGCTCCTTCTGTCTTAGAAGGTGAGTGAGAGCAGGAAATTTACGCGAGAAAACATCGTTCAACACTGTTCACTGGAGTCAGGTCTTCAGCCGCGGATGAGCTTATGCGGCACACGTGACAGTTGAAGATGAAAATTTTACCTCTGTATACTTTTTTAGAGCTACTGATCTTTGTAGAATGTTATGAGAAACAGTGCTGTCGAACCAGATGAAGTGATCCCAGAAGAAAAGTCTTTTGCATCCGGTTCGCGATGGAATGAGCCTGACGCTGGCAAGCCGGAATTTTGTTGAGTTGAATAAGAAATAAAGCTTTCATACCTACAAGGCCGCCTATTATGAGAATCACAAGATGGACTTTGTAGCCTTGGTATAGCCTGCTCAGCTCGAAAATAAGTGCTTGATATTTCGCCCGTTTTTCTTCCTCCTATTCCGTGATATTGCCATCGGCTGGTGCCGAGAATTCAATCACGTAAATGATCTTAGTTTTCAGATCCTGGAGGACAATAAAAATAATATATTGATCGTCTAATCGACTGATGTCTATAATTTCTTCTAATTTTCAGAGTCTTTCCAACACTGGGCTCGAACGACAACACCGCCGTATGACGAAGTCTCACACTCTAAAAACAGACTATTGACTGTCAAATGATTCCTTTCATTTAACTGTGAATCATTTAACTGTGAAACGATTTCCTTTGCTCTTGAAGTGAAATCTATTGTCGGACCAAAGAAACAATCATTTGTACGTTAAAAGAAAACTTATTGCATGATATTACGTGCAAGTAATACACAAAAGCCGAACTTTGGTGAATGTAAATATAAAATCGATAATTATCAATTCTATAACAACAATCTGTTCTAGATTTCAGCTTTAAAAAATTTAAATGTACAACTTTGTGTGCGGTACAAATTTTGCATTCGTCAAAAGCTTAAAAAGTAATGATAAGTGAGGTTATGCGTACACGTACCTTCCAAAAGTTTTCACGTCACAACCTGGGTTTCCTAATTTTTTGAAGAAATCCATTTTCAACATCATTTCGCACGTTTTCACTCCTTTAATTAGTTAATAAATAAATCGTGCAGTGAAAAAATTTACTTGCGCACATTGGGTGCTAAATGATATTCACGCATGCGCAGGCGCACTTTCTCCGCTAGACAACAAATGAAATACTTTGAAAGTTGAAGGAATTCTTTTCAAAGTCAAAAGAAATCGTTTATCAGTAAAACTACTTCCGTTTTGCATTTACCGGATAAGTCTTTGAACAGTGAAACGATTCTATTGATGGACAAAAGAAATCGTCTTAATTTCAAAGGACGAATTCTGAAAGGAACGTAATTTTAGTCTGGAAGAGAGTGTGAAGCAAAGCAGCGTGCGTGTCCGGGGTGCATACGCACGATTTCCAGAGGTCTCGCCGGGGTTCTTCGTATGTGAGAGCCGAGCTGCGTGTTGTCAACAAACCTCGCAATGTCGCTAATCCGCTCTCTACTTATTGAAAAACTTACAGTGCAATGAATTATGCATTTTATTCAAAAGAAACTTGACCTTCGGTCTAATAGATCGAATTTCCACTAAACATTCGTCTAAGCTCAAATAATAGGCGTAGTCAGAAATTTGGAACATTTAAGGGCTGGACGTTTTTTTGCTTGAAAATTCATCTTTATTTGTTAAAAGCTGCACTGCTATGTTAAAGGTACATTTTTGTTGTTTTAGGTGCATCATATTAGTTAATTATTCATATTTTTGTAAGAAAATTCAACTATTTTTTTTTAAATATCTTTTTTGTTCTTGAAATATCAACTATTATTTTGTTCTTGAGAATTCACATTCTTGTTTAGAAATTGATTGGATTTTTTTGGAAATAAATAAATGGACTTCAAATTTCGATTTGAAATAGTTTTATTCTGCAAAAAAAAAATTCTATATCATTAATCTTACAAAATTAATATGCTGGTTTTTGAATAATAATGGTCAGGGAAAATTATAAATTGAACAAAATAAAATCAGGGAAAAGGAAAGGAATGATTAAAATCAAGTTTTGCGGCAGGACTGACGTTCTTTTAAAATTAAAAGTCGAATATCGTTTGGAAGGTCTCCGGGGACCAAAGCAGCCCATTGAGCAAGAAATGTCTCTAGATGGTTATATAATGTGTCCCTTCAATTACCAGTTACTTTGCGATTTATGCCTCTATATAAGAAAGCCAACAGCTAAAGTTGGAATTTTGTGGTATGGTTATTTCAAGGTACATAGAATTATAATATTAAAATAAGGAATTGTGCATGAGAAAGTTTACAGTATGATTATAACCAGTGAAAAATGGTTTAAAAACAGTGGTCATTATTATTAAACATCGATACTGAATAGTGGGGGTGTGCAAAAAGCTCGAAAACTCAGGTTGAGCCGGGCTTAACAATACTCGAACTTTTGGATACACAAAAATCTCGAGTACCCGAGACAGGTCATGTTCTCGAAATTTGTGAGTACTCGAGTTGCGTCAGGTACTCGAATTACTTCGGGTTCTCGAAAGTTTCGGGTACTCGAATTATTTTGGCTCCTCGAAATTTACAAAAATCCAAGACCAATTCTACATTTTGAAGCAGTCCAGAATATTTGAGAATTTAAAAATAAGAATATCCATTCAAAATGGGAGAAAAATATGTATATTACGCTACTGAATCACCGCTCAGAAATTCCTTAAGTGTAAATGGTAGTCTATAACGTAATCAAAATTTGACCTTGTAATGTTAATTTTGTCCACCTTCTTATTTTTAAACTAAATAAGTTAGCGCGTCGAAATTTTGGGAGACGGAAGATAATATATGAGCTGACATCGTTTGGGTCCCTTAGAGTATTTATTTTGTAAGGAAAAGCTTCACTTATAAGTTTTCCATAACTCCCTTGTAGCAGACGAAGCGACGGAAAACTTTCGAGCTGGAAAAAGCCCGTAGCGCCGCCTACCTTCCTTTTGCGAAAAAGTGGCAACTTGGTAGAAAGTTCGACTCAGGTCGGGGGGGGGGGGGGGGGGGGGTACACAAATCTAATACCTTCTCTGATGAGAATGTAAAAAGTGAGTTTAATCTAATTAATTTTTGGAAGATGTTATTATCATTTAAAGATGTTAACGTCCCAGTTTTTAAGTTTTTAATTAATAATTAAAATTTAGATGTTAAAACGATTACTTCGCACAAATAGTTTTTGAAGAACAAGAAAAAATCTGCGTCAGCCCGGATATGAACCGGGAATGCAGTACACGAGTCGAGCGTTAACCAATTACGCCACCGAGGGCAGAATCTTTCTTGTTCTACATAGTTAACATTTTTACAGGAAAATACTATATACGCATTTCTCCACTGCGACAAATGTACCACATTTGATCGACGCGAGTTTAATCTAATTAATTTTTGGAAGACGTTATAACATACCATTAAAAGATGTTAACGTCCGAGTTTTGAAATCTTTAATCAATGCAAATTTAGATATCAAAACGATTACTACTCAGTTGAATTAATGAAATTTCACTACCAATTAGTTAAATTTCACTAATTCAGGTTTAGAGAGTGAAGTTTTTGAGGTCGGGAAAAGCCGGGAAATGAATGAGAATTTTGTTTTACGGTAAATTTTTCTAAAATTTAATGTAAAAACCTACCCAATTACTTTTAATGTCCAAATTTTCAATCAATTCGATTTAATATTATTACAAATTTCTAATGCTACAATGAGAAATTCCATACAAAAAATTGTAATACTCAAAAACTAACATGCAGATCCTCCCAGACGATTGGAGAAACGCGATTATCGTACCCATATACAAAAGGAAGGGAGATAAAAACAACTGCAATAATTCGAGATATGACCTTTGAAAGTACACTCTTCCTGCATAGAGGCACCTGAGCATACCGTAAAGTAGAACTACGGCCATATTTGGAAATTTGTGTCCCAAATAAGTGTATACACATACTTTGTCATGTGTTGAACGTCTTTTATCATTTATAAATAAATAATTGTTTATAACAAAAGCTTGCTATCACCACTTGTGGTTACTTTTTGGGCCGTTTTTAGTACTGTCATGGCAAGAAAGTGATTCTAATTGATTGGAAATGTGTGATATGTTTTTTCAATAATCAACAAATATTTTTTATCAATAATTGTTCACGCCAAAATCTTACCATAGCCACTATTCAGTACTTTTTGACTACTTTTCTAACAAAAAAGTAATCATATTTTATTAAAAATGTGATATATATTTTTTATCAATGAAAAAATAGTTTTTTAATCATTTTTTGTAACAATATCTTCTAATGAATTTGCTTTCTCATAACAATTATATATCACTTTTTTTTTCTTTCTTGACACGAAAGTACTAAAAACGGACCAAAAAGTATTCACAAGTGGTGATAGCAAGCTTTTGTTATAAACATTTATTTATCAATGACAAAAGACGCTTTATACATGATAAATGAGATATATACACTTAATTGGGACAAAAACCTCCAAATATGAGCGCAGTTCTACTTTACGGTACGCTTAGGTTCCTCTGTGCAGGAAGAGTGCACTTTCCAAGGTAAGGCTAGGACAGTTTTTTTTTTTTTTTTTTTTTTTTTTTTTTTTTTTTAAATTACGCTAAATTGACTCCACTTTCATTTGTTCTGTATAAACATTGTCGTAAGATCCACAGGAATCATAATTTTGTTTTTGATCTTTATATTGATTCTCGTTTTTAAATTTATTTTGATTCTCCTCATTTCCTATATTTTTAATGTTCTTATCATTTTTATTATCATCTTCATTCAAAATGCTTAGTTGTCGACATCTAATTTTAGACTTTGCCTATTCCGTTTTCCATTCTCGTCCCAATATTTCTAATTCCGAAAAATTTGACAAAGCATTTCTGGCAATATAAACTTGATAAATTTTCATAAGTCTTTCTTAATTGCCATTCTAGGCTTGGTCGTGGCACTAACTTTTCAAAAAGTTATTTAATTTCTGTTACAAAAGCATGAATACCTTGCTCTTTTTTTATTGCAGAATTTTATTTTATTTTTAATCATTTCTGAATATTTTTCATTTAAGCATGCTTCTTTAAAATCTTCAATGAATTGGTTCAAATTTCGCCAATTGTCTCTATTGACCTGGAACCAACTTAAAGCTTCTTCTTCCAAAATAGCATCTAAATTTTCTATAATATCTATTTCATTAATTTTATAACCACGTTTAAATGTAAGTAAGCTATTCAAAAAATAAGTAGGACTGTTTTCCGTATCATTTTTAAATTTTATGGGCAAGTTTGACATTATTTGGAATGGTGTCTGAATCATTCCAAATGGAAAAAGAGTTGCTGGAATCTCATTACCATTATTTTCATTCATCTCTTCTCTTTCCCTATCGCTTTCTCTAATTTTATCCATTCTACTTTGTCTTTCTGTTTCGAATTGAAGCAAGTTTGATTTTCTCATAATTGATTGCCTTTGCACCGGTCTCGGTAACGAGTATCTGTCCCCGTGACCGCTGCTTTTTCGATCTTAATTTTTAAATTTTTAAATAGAGACACTAAACTCATGATTCGTTCCAATCTGCAGGGTTTGCTTATGGATATTTTCGGAATTCTTTTAATTGATTCTTAATAATTTTACCTCAATTTCTTGAAAGAAATCTATTTTTTATTTAAAAAATTTTTGAAATAACAATGCATTGAATATCAGCATGGTTAGAAACACATTAAATTTTTATTGTTTCTTTTCCTAATTGTAAAATGTGATAATCTAATTAGATTGGTTTATAGTCAATCATAAACATTAGATCTGGGCACTATGATCTATTTTCCTTAATATTCATAATTTACATATTTTCAGACTTGAACAACAACATTTTTTTACTTTTATACATGATATATGTCAGAATATTTTTCTAAAAAAAGTCTTCCCGGTACTTATTGAAAAATAAGGTTGCCAATAGGATGGACATATCATTTAAAATGTCATCCTGGTACTTATCTGAAAATCAGGTTGCCATAAAGGATGTACATAATTTTTTAATTTAAAAAATCACCAAAATGCTAATCAAAAATAAGTTGTATACCCTCGTTGCCTATATAACCAAAAGTAGTCTGAGGAATATGCCATATATAAAATATAAGCATAATTGTTTTCATGTACTAATGAGTACTTTTGTAATAACGTTATGCTTAATTAGTTCTTACATTTTTTTTAATTATGTCTTTTTATTTTCAGATTATTTTTGATATCTTGTTTTTTGTGTTCATTTCTGAAAAATCTGTAAAAATTCTTGTAACATGTGCGTTTTACGATGTTTGGGTTATTTCGATGGGTTTCCTTGAAAATTGTGTCATTGCAAAAATGGTAAATTTCTGTATTTTATACTGCAATAATTCATCTAAAAACGGGTTTTTCCTTAAACAAATTCCAAGAGATCCCAAGCTTCGAGAATTGTGGATTCAGAATATCAATCGAGCAGATTGGAAAGCAACTGACAAATTATGTGCTTGTGAGGTATAAACACTCTTTTATTTATTAAAGTGAAATAATATATGATATTTATTATTATTATAGTATTATTTTTAGAATATGAATTTACGCAATTTCATCATTTAAATCTTCGTCCTTTCCTACAATTTATTTTTACTTTATTTATATGCATAACCTTTTCGAACCAAATCTTTGCTTCCAACCTACAAAATGTATTTATTTAACCAATATTATTTATGGAAATTTGTATGATATATATGCCTAAAAGTGATTTAAAATTACATTTCGTTTATTTGATATGTTTAATTCAATGGGCGAGTTGTGAGTGCCAGGCCTCTATTGCGCACGTACTGCGCCGCGCGTAAAAAGTGATACTTGTAAATTGCGATGACAAAGGCTTCCAAGTTGATAACCCAACATTGCATGTCGTTAATAGATAAGGGAAATCTTAAAGATTAAATTGGTTTTTTAACTTTTGAAAAATATTGATTATATCGAAAATTATTAACAGTCAAATTTGTTAAAAAAACGTCAATTTTTCAATTTAAAAAATTCATAACTTTTTAAATATGCATTTTACGAACAAATGACAAGAAACCTTTTCGTCTTAAAATGGCCCGAATTACCTAAAAAAATTTGTCCTGTTGAAAAAAAGCATTTGTTCATAATTGTTTAAACAATTGCGTTTTAAACAAAAACCGGAAATCAGTTGACCTGGTGTTCGAATCCCAGCGGAGCGAAAGGAGAAGATCTTTTTTCTGAATAAAATTTAATCCAGAGAAAGCTCTTCTTCTAAACGAGATGTTCAACGGCCCGCAAACTATTTTAAATCTCGTTAAATTCTTTGGTATTTTTTGATTACCCTAGTAATCCCACCAAGGTCGCATAAACCCTCGTAAAACATTTTGAAATCTATTATACCTTTCAAAATTTCGTAAAAAATGATGAAATCTTTGAAACTCTATGCAATTCCGTAAAATCCACCAAATAAGATAAGGCCCGGTAAAATCCCTTCAAATCTTTCATATTTTTTGAAATCCTTTAAAATACCCTAAAAGTTTTGAAATATTTTGAAATTGTTGAAATCTATTGCAATTGTTGAAATACGTTGAAATTCACTTAAATCTGTTCAGAATCTTTGAATTCTGTTGAAAACCTCTGAAACCCCTGGATAACTCTTCAATTTTCAAATCCCCTAAAATCTATAAAAATTCCTTGCAATCTTATAGAATCTTTTGATTTCTATTGAAATCCTTTGCATATCTCAAATATTGTAAAATTAATTTAAATTTTCGAAATCTTTTAAATTTATGAAATCTTACGAAATCATTTGAAATTCCTTAGACATTTTTTAATCACTTGAAGTTTTCCATAATCAAGGTGACCGTTTAGTCGATGAAGAAATTCTCGGATCGCTAAAACTTTCCACGATCATTGAAATTTAAAAATTCGAACTCTTAAGGCCATGTGACGAGTGGGTCACGTGACCGGCTTCCTACCTTACCGACACTTTTTTTTATTTGTAAACTTATTTTACATTCCCTATCCCACCACGACTTCACCATTCCTTTCTTCTTCTTTTTGAATACCTTCTTTTGCACGCAACCTCTCACTTTCTCTTTTAAATCCTCACATATCTCTTCCACCGACTCCCCTTCAAAGCGTAGCTTTCCTAACTGCTCCTTATACCTCTCTATCGCCTCACTCGTCCAGCTCACCATTCGTCCGTCGACCCTTCTCCCCCCCCCTTGCCTTCCGCCGCTCTTACCCCTTATCCACAGCCCTAATGACTGATGGTATGATTTTACCCTCCCTTCTACTGCGAATCTTTCCGTCTCCTCCCACCCTTGCATATTCATGACTACATAGTCTATCACCGACGCCCCCACCTTACTTACATATGTGTATTCTCCCTCTTCATCTCCCGTTGCCATACCATTCGCCATTGCCCAACCTCTATCCTCCATCCAGTCCCTTAGAATCTACCCCTCCTTATTTATTAACTTGTCCTTCGATTTTCTTTCGAATCTCTCCCCTTCCCTGTAAAGGCCCCCTTGCCTCCTCATCCTCGCATTAAATCCCCCCCCCAGTACCACCATACCCTCCTCTCTTTCGTATAGCAAGTCTTCCACCCTTTCTTTAATTCTTTCCATTCCATCCTTATTGTACACTGTCACAAACTTACACCTTGCCCCTCCTATCTGTACTTCTCTCATTTGTACTCCCTTCCCCTTTTCCTCTCCATGAACTACTTCCTCTAATCCTTCTCTAACGCCCGTTATAATTCACCCACTAGCTCTTCCTTTCTTCTTCATTCTGACCGCTTCCTGGAGTCTCCACCTATACCCACTTGGCAGCTTTGGCTATTTTGTAAATTTTATCCAGAATCGTCAATGTGAGGTAAATCGAGTTGAAACTCTACATTACTCTTCACAATTGGTCAAAGAATATGAATAAAAAATAATTTTTAAATATCACCCCCATAAGTAAGTCCGTTTTATAGGATCCCGAAAAATCCCCATGTGAAAAATTGGGTTTTGCGAGTTTCTGGCGCTAATTATGAGTTTTTTGTGGGTTTCTTTAGTACAAACTGTTTTTAATACATAAAATTCTACTTTCTACTGATAATTAAATGCTTACATGAATTATTTAGACAATTTATTATTGTTTTGAGCAATTTTCTCTTAGAAGAGAGTAGGAAAGTCGCAGTTTTTTTCTGAATTATTCAACTTAGCTTCAAGTTTTCAGTTAGAAAGAAGCAATAAATGATAAAATTTCAAATAAGTAGTTGTTAAAACTATTTTTGAGTATTTATGTTTATACCTATCAAATTTTCAACTTTTTGTCCACTTTTCACTTGGAGTGAGGTGATAATTAATTCATTTTGAAAAACATAATTCTTTAAACCATTTATTATTATTCTTAATATTCTCTTCAAATAATGCTAGAAGGTTTTGACTTTTTTGAAAATTTGTCATGAAAACTCAAAAAAATATTTCAATGCAATTTTTGACCACCCTACTGCAAAGCAATATTTGAGACCCTTAAGGTCATGTGACGAGTGGGTCAAGTGACCAAGCTAGTTCTCAATTTTTCATTGTAAACTCACGTCCAAAAAAAACAAGATATCGCGCTTAAAGTTTGGGAAATGAAAGAGGGGACACTAATGGTTACGGCTCTGCTCTTTTTCGGTGGAAATTCAATTACTTAATTAAAGATGCACTATTCTAGTTAAAAATTCATCTGTTTGGTTGAAAATTCAATTATTCTACTTAAGGATTCACTATGATTCAGTATGGCTATGATTCACTATGGCTGGCTGTGGTAGAGCGCTAGTGGGGACGAAACTGGGAGAGATTAAGGCTAGACCATGTATTTTTTGATCATGTATGTAATGCTCCTATCCAGGCTGTGATGCTAATAGACCGCGACTTTTTCAATTGCGCAAGCGTCGCGTTGGAAGGAGAAAGCCGCATAATTGGCCGTAATATGCGCGCTTATTTTAAATGCTTCAAATTCATTTTTATATTCAAGTCGAGAAATTATAATGATTTATGTTAATATGATTCATATATGTCACTGCAATAACTATAAGATCCATGATAATACAGTATTCAATTATTATTACTGTGGAAAATATAATTTACTTAGCATCCGATTAAAATATCAAAGTTTATCTAAAAATAGTAAATGAAATTTTTAAATTTGAAAAAAAAAATCATATTTTCTCTAACGATGTGTATAATGTGTATTTAAATTAAAGCTGAAAATTTCCTTTTGAAATTTTTATTATAATTTTTGTTCGAGATTTTCTCCTCTAGATCCGTGATTTTCTGCGACAACACCTCTTGTAGGAAATATCACGTTCTTAGTTGATTCGAAGCTATCAGTTTTAAGACCAGTATTTCTAATACTGCAACTAAAGATAAAACCAGCTAAACAGTTTTAAAAACAAGATTTCCAGATCTGCAGCTGAAGAGAATACCAACGAGTTTTAATTTGCATGTGATTTTCAATAATTTTATTAATCTTGAACATAAAACTCTAAAACTACAGAATACAGGGTCTCTAGATTCTCAAAATAGATTTACTGCATCGAAATTTAGTACCTTGGTTGATATGAACTCACTTTGGGATGACATTTGAGCTATCTTTAGTTTGGATCAATAGAAAATTTTGGGGATTCGTTAAAAAAAATTTTGAATAAGAATCCCTATATTATATTTTACAGATCCAGATACGCCACGATACGGCTCCTCTGCATACCTGCAGAATTCGTATACGCCAGTATGTGAGTATATAATAGTTTTTTTGACAAACAAAAAATTGCTGTGATTTAGTCCAAGTAATAAAAATCCGTGGCCATTGAAGCCCTTTAAACAAGTTTCGAATTTTAACTCGCAACATACACATTTCTATAGGAAAATATTTTGCATTTTTCCAGTGGATAAAATTATTAAGCTTTTTCCGTTTCTGAAGTAAACTCGAAAACACCGTCTTCACACACATGAAAAACGTATTTCTATAAATTTTGGAAATTCATAAAAATTTACGAAATTTGAAAAAATGTATCCGATTTGCTGTCTTACCTTTGCTTTCTTTTACTTCATTGGCAAATAGAGCAAAATTATGAAAATATGCAATTTTATGATGACATGTATTTTGTAACGATTTATAGGATATAAAAAATGTTTAAATAAATGAAAATTGTTTGAAAACTTGCTAAATATCCTCAACAAAATATGTTACATTTATTATTCGTTTATTGTGTAATTAATCCAGAATAATAGTTATACGATTAACAGGGAAACAATTGTTTAAATCAATAAAAATTGTTTAAACCATTTCCAAATGTGCTGGGTTGGAAAATTCAGAGAATTCCTTGAATTCAGAGAATTCCTTGAATTCAGAGAATTCCTTGAATTCAGAGAATTCCTTGAATTCTGAGAATAACTTCAATAGTAAGGATTACTTGAATTTAGAGAATTCTTTGAATTCAGAGAATGTTTTGAATTCAGAGAATGTCTTGAATGCAGAGAAAACATTGAATTCAGAGAATTCGTTGAATTTAGAGAATTCCTTCAATTCATCGAAATCCTTAAATTTAGAGAACTGCATGAATTCAGATTACCTCTTGAATAAAAAGAATGGCTTGAATTCAGATAATTCCTTGAATTCAGAGAATTTTTTGAATTGAGAGAATTCCTTGATTCAAGGGAATTCCTTAAACTGAGAGAAATCCTTAAATTCAGAGGATTATCCGAATTCAGAGAATCCCTTGAATGCAGACAACTCTTTCAATACAGAGTATGCCTTGAATTCAGAGAATTCCTTGAATTAATAGAATTCCTTGATTTCAGAGGATTCCTTGAATTCAGAGTATTCCTTGAACTAAGAGGATTCCTTTAATTAAGAGAATTTCTTGAATTCCGATGATTTCTCGAATTCAGAGAATTCCTTGAATTCAGAGAATTCCTTGAATTCAGAGAATTCCTTGAATTCAGAGAATTCCTCGAATCCAGATAATTCCACGAATTCAGACATTTCCTTGAATTCAGGGATTTCCTTGGATTCAGAGATTTCCTTGCATTCAAAGAATTCCTTGAATTCAGAGAATATCTTGAATAGTAAGGATTCCTTGAATTCAGAGAATTCCTTGAATTCAGAGAATGCGTTGAATTCAGAGAATGCATTAAATCCAAGTGATGTACTGTTCGAAAGAAGGGTTTTAGGCGAAAGTGTTATAAACAAAAAATGTCGTTTATAAAAAAGTAAAATGTTTTTTCACGTTCATTTTTTCTCTGGAACACGCAGTTCAGCTAGAAAAGTGGGATGTCATTTTACTAGCATTTAAGTGGTCTATTGGCCCAAAAATTGGGTTTAGGCGAAAGTCTTATAAGCACAAAAGTTTTTTTAATGAAAAATCAAAAATGTTTTTTTCATGTTCATTTTTTCTCTGGAACACGCAGTTCAGCTAGAAAAGTGGGAAACGTTATTATATTAAATTTAAGTGGTCTATTGGCCAAAAAGTGGTTTTAGGCGAAAGTGTTATAAACAAAAAGTATTGTTTATGAAAAATTAAAAATGTTTTTTTCACGTTCATTTTTTCTCTGGAACACGCAGTTTAGCTAGAAAAGTGGGATATGTCATTTTACTGACATTTAAGTGGTCTTTTGGTCAAAAAATGAGTTTCAGGCGAAATAGTCCAGTCATCTAGTCAAAAAATTTGTGCAAATATTGTAATTTTTAAAGAAGTAATTTTTTCCTCTTAAATACTTCATTTGGAGGTGCATAATAAGGCGTTAGGTTTTTTGAACAGAATTTTGTCCCGGAATACGGAAATTTTTTTGGTAAAAGGTCCAAAATATCACATGGCAGTGGATTGGTGCTTTCATGTGCATTTTAGGGATAAAAGTGTTCTTACCAAAATTAAAGTAGGTAAAATTCTACGTGAAAATAAAAAAGGGTATTCTACCACCAATAGTCTAGGAGTTACGGCCTTTCAAAGAACCCCGATTTTTTTCAATTTTTTGCCGATGAGTTTTTTGAAAACAGTTTGAATTGTATTCATATTTTTCTATTGTTTATTTTGCTAATGTAATTAATTCATTTCATACACAATTGGAATTGTTCCCATTAATAATATATATTTATATATAATAAATTATATATTAGGGTGGTCCAAAAAAATGATTTTTCTGATTTTTTAAAGTCTAAAGATACTAAAAAGTGATTTGTAAGTGTCTTTTCGGAATTTTATGGAAGTAAAATAAAAATTTAAGTGGCAAATTTATATAAAAAATTTTATTATACAAATATGAAAAATAGTGCCCTTAAAATAAACTTTTTCCCCCTTTTCACCCTTAATAATCCATAAAAATTACCCTTTCTTTCTTCGGAACTTTTTTTTTATATAAAGAAATTTATACTAAATATTTTTAATAATCAGTTTTAAAGGAATAACATGTAATTTTTAAGGATTGTTAATGGTGAAAAGGGGGAAAATGTTTATTTTAAGGGAAATATTTTTCATATTTTTATAATAAATTTTTTTATATAATTTTCCACTAAAATTTTCATTTTAATTTCATAAAATTCAGAAAAGATACTTCAAAATTACTTTTTAGTGTCTTGAGGGGTGAGTTTTTGGAAAGTTAGGGGTAAATTCAATTTTTAAAAATTTTCTCAGACTTTGTACTGCTCACATGGCAGTTTTACATCATCGTTGTAAAGTTTTTACACTTCTTTTTAAAATTCAAGGGCTGACACACAAAATGAGGGGGTGAGATTTTAAAAAATCAGAAATACAATTTTTTTGGACGACCCTAATATATAATTTATTATAAATAAATTATATATAAATATATATCCGAAGCACACGCAAGATGATGACAATCCATCGAAGTCATCATCCTAGATCTTCCGTACCTCGAATATACCTACCTCAAAATAAAGGGGGTAGAGGCTTGCTAAGCTTGGAGTGTCTTCATCGAAGAATGGTTGATTGGAGACTAAGGCATTTTTTTCTGCCTGTCCAGACGGCGTTATATACAACTTAGTTTACTGCAAGCGCATAATGAATGTACCTGTAGGCGATACTAACTGCCGAGCGTGCAAGCAAGAGCGAGAAACACTTGGACATGTTCCCAGTGGATGCTCAAAGTATGCGCATTACGTGTACATAGAGAGACACAATGCAGCTCTAAAAGTGTTATATTACCATCTTAGGCACTTCTATGGTATTGATCTATTGCCCGTCTTGCCATACGCCCAGGTGGAAATCAAGTCCGTTGTGGAGAATGACTAGTGTAAAATCTACTGGAATTTCTCATTCTCCAACACTCAACGTATCAGTGCTACGAAGCCTGATATTGTCCTCTAGGATCTGAAAACCAAGATCATTTACGTGATGAAATTTTCGGCACCAGCTGATGGTAATATCACGGTAGAGGAGAAAGAAAAACGGGCGAAATATCAAGCACTTCTCTTCGAGATGAGCAGGCTGTACCAAGGCTACAAAATCTATCTTGCAGTTCTTATAATCATGAGAAAGCATGAAGGCCTCATTTCTTAGCAAACTCAACAAGATTCCGGCTTGCCAGCGTCAGGCTCATTCCATCGCAAAGTGGATGCAAAAGGCTGTTCTTCTGGGATCACTTCATCTGGTCCGTCAACACTGTTCCTCATAACATTCTACAAAGATTTGCGTTTTTTTTAATTTTGTTTGGAAATTAATTTTTTAAAGTAATAAATTACGCAAAATTTTATCAAGAATTCTCGAAAAAGTTTAGTATTTTCTTGAATATTTTGATAAAATCCTTACAAAACTTCAAAATTTTGCTTAAAAACCTTAGAAAATCTACATTTGATTTCCATATCTTGAATAATTCGTACATCTTTTTGAATGATATGCACTTTTCCTGAAAATTTCAATTAGAAAAATTCTCTTATACTCTAGATGTTCCGAATTTTGGTATGTTTTGAGAAAACAAGATTTTATTTTAGGAATACTAAGATAATTTAGAATGATACTATTTTAAATAATTAATTTTAGGTTCTAAAGAATTAGAAGTATGTCAAAAAATAATTCAATTATTTGTTTGTATGCAATAATTCTAAATATTTTTCGATTCGATTATAATACTATTGATTTTATATGTCAATCTTAAATTGTTGAACTTCAGACTTGCATTATTTTGAAGTGGAAATTATACTAATCAAAACCTTTTCAATTTATAACTATGAAATGTAAAATTATGCAATTCTGATGATTTTGAATTTTTTAAAATTAACTTGAGGTATGTATAAATAAAAATTCTTAGTTTCAGATGGTTTTGGAAATCAGAAGTCAATTTTGTGCTTTTTGAATATTCTGAGTTTCAACAAATTTTGAAGGCAAATCATCAAAACTATAAAATTGAAAATTGTAAAACTAAAAACTGACAACATTTTAAAATGTGAATTGTAAAGATTAAAAACAGTTCAATTTTGAAGATGTATGAATGAAAATTTCTTGAATTGTAGGATACTAAAGGGCCGTAAAATTCACTGCTTTTAGACGTAAATCCAATTTATGCGCAATTAAATCAGACATATAATTATTTGTGTAATTTTCAAGTATCCGAAAATAAAATATTCTAAACTTTATATTTTTTAATATATTATATAATGTATAATATTTACTTTATTTATTTATTAATTTAAATTCATTCCGGATTTTCAAATATTTCAATAAGCAATTATGTGTTTTAATGAACTTCTTATTTTTTGGCTTGAAATAACTTTAGTTCATGTTCAATTTAAAAACAACTATATAATGAAAATTCCCCTTTCGTCTCAAATCTTAAGCTAAATTTCATGAAAATAGTTATGCCGAAAAGCAACTTTTTAAATGAATTCATACAAATTAATTAAATCTGTTTACCATGTATATTTTCGGTTCATTTTTTTAAACTTGAAAATTTGGAAATCTGAGTGCCCGTTTTAATCACAGAAAAAAATTCCCGGTCATTTCCTGGTTCGCTGACATTTTTCACGGTTCATGAAAGTAAAAACTGAGCACCAAATCATTTTGAGCAGTTTTAAGCTGAAAATATAAAAAATTGAGCGATTATATTATAGTTATAACCTAAACACTTTTTGAATCAGAAGTTAAAATATTTTGATTTTAAATAGTTTGAAAATCCTTGAAAAGCATCAAAATTTGATTTCAAAATCTTGAAACATCTATACCTTGTTTTACATTTTTTCAAATTATGAATTAATTTTTTAATTTTTCCAGACCTTCTAAACACCTTTCAAATTCTTCCTAAAATTTTGTTTAAATCCTACAAAATAAAAAATATTTCCTTAAAATCTTCCAGATTCATTTTTCGAGTTTACGTTTTGCAGTTTAATTGCACTTAATTGAAAATGTTCAGTTGAAAAGTGTTAAAAGCTTCTATTGTAAATGTGTACATTATCGTTGACCATACACAAATAGTTACACACAGTAATTTAGTCACATACAGTTTAGTCGCTCAAGTTTGCCTTCGATTTGACAATCACCCACATTTTTTATAATTTTTTTGTATTCTACTCGATCTCGAATATTTCGAGATTCAGTTTTCTAGCAGTTTACTGTTATACATGTCATTTGATTAATTTATTTTCATATTCGTTTACGCGTTTGACATTTATAACTGTAATTGATAGGCGTGGATGTAAAAGAAAACTTGAACCTTCGGTGAAGGCATATTCAATATTTGGTGATGGGTGCGTATATGGACAACACGACAATTCAGTAAATTTTACCATTATAGGCCACTAAATATGACTATCATTTCTAGTTACCAGTACCAACTCTCAAGTGGTGCTGACCTGCGGATCAGTAGATTTTACCGATCCAGTCGCTATTCTGCACTGTTCCGCGATTCTGCAATTACGAATTGTCATGTCACTTTAACGGATAATATCAAACAGATCTAACGTATGTTAACGGAATAGACTATAGTTTAGACAGCACTATAAATTGTACAAAAATATTGCTCAACAGTAGTTAATAAATAAACACACGGTTAATTCATAGATAGATTTTCGGATATACCTATAATTAACCGGTATTTGTAAGTTACAACGCTTATAATACAATTGAAATTTCGCACGCAATGGGGGGGGGGGTCGAACGCATAAACCTAAGCACGCAAGTCGATTATCTTAACCACTATGAAATTTAAATTTGGCGCATTTACCAGAGGTGGTCTGAACCACCTCTGAGCCCTGTCTTTGAGATTTTGAGGTTAAATTACCTTACGTGTATCGCTGGTGCAATTATAATGGACTTTTTAATGAATAGTTTCTTCATTTTTTCTTTTAATTTCTTCATTTTTTTATTTTAACCTCCATCTCCTCCTGTATATATTCCGACGGACGAAATAAGTTACCGTCCTTACTTGAACATAATTGTATGTTGAAAGAACATACCGTCGGCCATTTTGCCATACTTGTATGTCGAAATAAGCTACCGTCGGCTATTTCGCCATACATGTATGGCGAAATAACCACAGCCTTTTCTATTATTGGAGCATAACCTACAAATTATAACAATCATAGAAAACATTTTGTTATTTTGTTACACTTTTTGGATGTTTCTTCGCTCTGCAGTAAAAATCTTTTTTCAAAACATAATATTTTTTGCATAGCGCAAAAACGTTTAAAGTATTTAATAAAATAACAGAGTTAGAGAACTTATTCCTATTGCACATTTCCGACGTCGGAATCTATGTTTGAAATTATATGTTATATATATATATATATGCAACATAGTTTGTGACGTTATTATTAAGGGAGCTTAAAACAAGATTTAACTTTTCATTCTAGATTATTCCTCCCTCAAATGACTTAAAAATATTGTTCTTTTACTAAATTAAATATTTCTCAAATTCCTTTTAAAGTTAGATAAAACAAAGCTTAGATTTACTAATGAACCAGTGATAGTTTCGCACCTCCGAGAGCACCTATCACAAGGACAATTACTCGTACCGAATATTTTGGGTAAAGTCCATCTTGTCTGAAATGACGTTAAAATATTTTCTGTATAAGAGAATATAACTTTGGTCGATATTGTAGATTTCCATGGTAACATATGTGTGGATTTCTCTTCTCGATCCGTTACCTTCTCCGATGATGATACCGATTTGTAAGGAATAAAGAATCACTTCCTACGTTAACGCGTATCCTCCTAGTAAAAAGCCTCATCCTTCCCTTTTTTGAGTAAATGGTTGAATTTTCAATTAAATGACAAAGTTAAAAAGTTGAACAAAAAAGTTGAATTTTTTACCATCAAGATTAATTACGTCAAATTAATTTGCAACCAAATACAAACAAATTTGTAACATAATAGTTAAATTTTTAACATAAAATGAGATACTATAAATTCATCTGTTCTTTATTACTCTACATCTTAGGCCTCGGATTGAACATTTTCAATTGTTTTCGTCCGTTAAAAAAAATCGTTCAAAATTCTACCACTTTGAATTGTAGCACTTATTGCCTAAATATTTGAAAGTTTGAAACGTCCGGAATCAGATAATTTAAGCGTCGATTGCTGAAATTGAAAAAAAAAATTTTTTTCAATCGTTTTGTCTCAAAGTATAATTTTTGGAAGTGGGCAAAAAACTCTATGTTTGAAAGAGTTGTTTCGATTTGAGCTCGAGCTTTTTCGAAACTTTCACTTGTCTCGAAGCAACGTCATGTTACAATTTTTCAATCAAATTTGGAGTCAAAATTTAAAAACTCGAAATCCTTTATCCAAATTGTGTTATAGGCCAGTAGCCCTATATTGAGAACCACTAAGAGACCATGAGTCACGATAATTTTCCACTCGAATTTGTATTAATGTAGCGCTTTCGCTAATATCGCCTTTCCGTAAACTTGTTTATTCCTTAACAAAGTTCTTTCTCCAACATTATATCCTTTTCTTTAACATTCCATTCTTCCTTCGCATCGCTTATTCCTTAACATTGCCCTGTCTCTAATATCGTCTTTTCCTTAGCATTACTCATTCCTTAAAGTCAACCGTTTCTTAAGCATCTCCCATTCCCTAACGTTCTCCTTACCTCAATATCGCTCTTTCCTTAACGTTGCTCTTTTCCTTAGCATTGATCTGTCTCTAATATCGGCTTTTCCTTAACATCCTTAAGATCGCCTTTTGTTTAATATCGCATTTTCCTCAAACTCTCCCTTTCCATAGCGTCGCCCTTTCCTTAATATTGCCTTTTCCTTAACATCTACTTTTTCCTTAGCATCGCTCATTCCTCAATATTGCCTTTTCTTTTACATTGCCTTTCCCCTAAGATACTAAGGATATTAGGGGAATGAAAATATGCCTTAATATCGTCCTTTTTTAGTTACTATCGCAATTTCTCTCATATCTAATTTCCTTCAATGTGCCCTTTCCTTAACATCGACCTTTTCCTGAGATTTGCCTGCTCTTTATATCTCCTATCCATAACATTGCTCTTTCTCTAATATCTCCTTTTCCTTAAACTCACTTATTCTTTAGCATCGTTCTTTTCCTAATATTATAGCCTTTCTTAAAACTGTCCTTTTCTTTCGCATCGCTGATTTCTTAACGGCGTCCTTCTCTTAATGTCGCTCTTTCCTTAAAATTGCCTTAACATTCCTCATCATTTTTACCATCGCTTTGTCTCTAGTATCGCCTTTTTCTTGTGCATAATTTAATTTTTCTCGTCTCTTTGAAGGCGTGAAAAAGATTGAATTTTTCTTTTTTGAATACAATATTTTCCTTATTTAAAAGTTTCTAGAGTAAGCAATATCAATCCAAATGGAAAGAAAAAGATATGATGATTTTAAACAATTCTGATTGCTTAATGTTGTCCAAAAAAACGTTTTCGCACAACTGGAATTTTTTACTGCAAGATTCTATTTTTTTCTTCACTAAAATCTACAATTTCAGCTAATAATATATTTACCAATTGTATTAGGGAAAACCACTACGATAAGACACACAATACCAATATTACGGTACTCATTTCATGAAATAAATAAACTCCCTCATCAATAATTTCGATAAAACTGTAGTTAATGAAGATTTATCAAAAATTTCCAGTGTATTTATACTTGTCGCTATCTCATTCTTCATACAAAATCATTTTTATTTTATATCTTTCCTTTACCCGCAATGCAGGTAAAAAATGACTTTAGATTTATGACATTATAAGAAGAACTTGGAAGACCAATTAAATGTATAACGCAATGGAGAATAAAGTAATTTTTTGTCAGGCCTGACAACGAGTACTGCCTACTTCTTATATATAGACTTATGAATCTTTCAGGAAATTTTAGGGAGATCAAATTTTTTTAGGTCATTCAAGGACCAAATTTGTAGCTAATGAAGTCATTGTGGCTAATGAAAGTGAGCAATTTAAAAAGTTGTTTTTTCATACAAAAAATGTAATGCGGGCTTAAGTTATATATTTTTTCATCATCATTCACGGATGAAATCAAGTGCCTGATGAGTTAACGATGTTATCAATACAAAACTTTAATTAATTATTACCTCACTAAGTGAAAAAAGGACAGAAAGGTAAAAATTTCCGAAAAACCGCAACTTTCAGGTGCAATCGATATAGATGAAGATAGTCACAAACAATAATAATTTGTTTAAACAATTATTTTTACTGAACGTGAAAAGTTATTAAGTCACGCATAATAAAAAATAAACAAACAGTTGAAAATTTCAGAATGAGCCGCAACATTCTATCAATTAAGCGAAGAGAATATTATTAATAATGATAATAAATTGTTCAAACAATTATTTCATTACTTTGAATTCATTATTACTTCAGTTCAAATAAGAATTGGACAGAAAGGCAGTAATTTCAACAAAAAAACAGCATCTTTCTAGCATTATTCAAATATAATATTATTATTAATTATAATAAATTGTTCAAACAATTATTTTATCAACTCTAATTTATTATCACTTCACTCGAATGAAAATTGGACAAAAAGCCATGAATCTAAAAAAAAACACATCTTTCTAGCATTATTCAAATACAATATTATTAATAATTATAATACATTGTTTAAACAATCACTATTGTTAATATTGATGAACTATCACTTCCCTCTAATTGAAAATTGGGCAAGAAAAAGAAAATTTGTGAAAAAACCGCGTTTTTCTAACTCCATTCTATGAGAAAATTGCTCAAAAGAATAACAAATTGTTTGAAAAATTTATAAAAATATCTAATTTTCAAAATAAAGTAATATTTCATGTATTGGAAACAATTCGTATTAAAGAAACTGCAAAAAAATCATAATTAGCGCCAAAAACTCGCAAAACCCATTTTTTCACTTATGGGGTTTCTTTTGTTGACAAACAAAGATGTTAACGGTTTGGGTAAAATTTTCCACTCAAGCTCGCACCAAAACTTGAGTGGTGAAATCGTACCATCCTTTCGTTAAATCAGTGGCTGTCAAAAATAATTTTAGGCTCACTGGCCTATAACAAGTCCACCCTCTCCCGGATAGAGCTTGCTTACCCCGTCGAGAAAAGTGAAAAGAAAAATTTTCTTCGTAAGACAAAATATACTTGAAGCGACTTCCTCGGACAAGGATATAGAACAAAAATCGTAGGTGGATCTAACTATTCGAAAATTACTATACATGAATGCAAGCGCGTTGCGGCGGCTCTTGAAATACAGTGAAAAATATTCAGAACGAAAATATACATGAAAGAATGAGAAAAATGGTTAAAGTAAAAATAAACATTTGCGCAAAATGGGGGCCCTATATACAATTATTTATTTATAGAGAGAGAGTGCGTTTCGGCAGCTCTCGCGACAGATAATTACATAAAAATTTGGGTGCGTTCCGGCAGCCCTCAAAATGTATAAATATGTACATGGTATAGGGTGCGTTTCGGTAGCCCTAAGAATAAGAGACAGAAAATACTATTTTAAAGAAGGTAGAGTGCTTTTCAGCAGCCTTTAAAACTCACGAGGGTTCCTTAACGGCGTGGTCGTTGTTGGACGTACGTTCGGGCGTCCCGGTAGTTGATTGGATCCCGTCGTCGCAAGTTATAACGCCTCCTGGCGTTATCGAGACGCTCGCCGGGCACCTTCTCCAAATACTCGTCCGGTATCTCGTACTCCTCTCCGTTGTTGAGATACTCGCCTGGCATCTCGTTTTCTGCTTCGTAGGCATTGCGTTAATTGTGATGATAAAGTTTAAAGATTCGGATGGGTAACGGGTACAAAATAGATAAGACAGATCTCAAATGAGGTTTCAAATCTCGTAAATGAAATAGATAAGTTATTCAGATTAAATAGATAGTGTATATATATAGCCGCAAATATATTTGAAAAAACTACTTAGTCACTGTTCTTTGTTTCCTCCGAGTAACTCTTCCTTGAAAAAATGAAGCTCTCTATCGTCATTCTCTTTCTTATATTCATAGTGTTCCTTAATTCTATTCGTAAGTGCAATATTTAATATGAATATTGATGAGAAATATACTGTAAAATCGAGAGATCTCTTTTTTTATAGCATCATTTTTTTTGTGATCTGTTTTTGAATATAATATGATCATGCTGTTATCTTCAATGTAAAACAAATGAATCTGGGTTCCCACCAGTGGTATCATTTTAGTACATCTCGAGACTGTTTTTTCTGAGTCTTATTGTAATGCCTGAATCTAGCCCTGAAATAATACTTTGTTTGTAGTGTATAAGATGTTCATAAAATGTAGCTATAATTTTTTTAATTTCTCGTATATTCTCGTATGATTCGTATATTATCGTATATTGCTCAATTTGAATGTTAAATAAGTAAATTTCGGAAGAATATTTAGAGTTGTGACATTACTATTTAGCACTACTCTTTAGCTCATATTCATTAGTTATTTAAAAGTGATCAAATCACTTGACAGATTTGAATCAGTTTGAATTTTTGCTGATTCACAGCGCAATCTAACTGATTTTTCGAAGCTATACTTACAGAAACCAGAAGTGCGAATAGATTTGCAAGATAAGATCAAACCACTGCCTATAAGCCACTCACATTATTGTTAGATATTATCAACTTTCTTTATTGATTTTTCGGTGATATTTTCACAAGTATTTTTGTTATGATACTTGTGATCGCGATGATATTTTAACAGAAAGTGCCTGCACTATTCGTATTTCCTCACTCAGTTGTTTAAATGGCGACTGCGCATGCGCATATAGTGATGAACATAAAATAGACTATATATGACGAATGGGGCTAACATTACGCGATTCGTGAAAATTACACCCTTAAAAAACGAGGGGGGTGTGGGAGCACAGAAAACAAATTTAGGGTCGAGTTAGCAAAATTCCGCAATTTTACTCAAAACTCAAAATTTTTACCCTAAATCTACCAATTTATTAATTTTTAAAATTTTTAACTCAATTGTTGAATTTTGAGCAAAATTGTGTACTTTTTTTATTTTGACCCTTTTGTGTTCTGTGCTCCGAAAACCTTCATCGTCCTCACTTTCACTGAAATCTACCAAATTACTGAAATTCTTAATTTTTTCCAAAATCTTTGAATTCTGAGTAAAATCGTGAAATTTTCTTTTTTCGACCCAAAATTTGTGTTGATGTTTGCAAAAATATGTCGGACAATAGAAAATTAAAGGGAGATCTTGATGACAGGTAGAGGTTATGTGTCATCTGTATAGGGTATATATCTGTATTCCTTACCAGATCTTAATTTTCTCTTCCGGCAGATTTCGCCGGATTTTAATTTTATCTTGCGGCATGTTTTTAATAACGTCATAATTTTCCGTGAATTATTATAAATTTGTTGAAATTTCGTAAATTTCCACAATTTTCGTTAATGTCTACAACGAACTATTGACTTACCTAGATTATTGCGTGCTAATTTATTCTTGTGCCTTGTGCCAGTTGCCTAAATTTTACATGCTATTATTACAAACATTTATGAATATCGTATTTGTTCTTCTGCAAAATTTAGGCTATTCTTTATTTACATATATGTCCCTCTAATTCTGTATATGAGTTTATTTATTTGTGACCTAATTTACGAAGTGCAATGATTTCTGTGGTTTTTGACTCGCCAAATTGAAATATGCATGTATGATAGTTACTATGTATCTCTTTTGAATAATTTAGAAAGTTTCTTTCAAAAAATGTAAACTAACAAAGCTCAACTTTAGAAAGGAATAAAATTTGAACGGAGGGTAAGAAAAAACACCCAAAAGATTAAAAATAACATTATCGAAGTTTAAACCCGAATTTTTAAATACAAATTAAAAACTTAAACAATTGATTAAAGGAAATGAAACCTGGAAGAAATAATAGCAAGCATTTTTCATTTCGTAGAATATTTCAATCGCCAGACTCGACGAAAGGTTCAAGCACGGTTACAAGTAACAAATAACGATTTAAATAACGTCGCGATGAGACCAATAATTAGAAATATGGTCTCTGTTACATCCCAAAACACGAGTACCATCCCAAAAGTGATTAGTGAGTCGATAGGTAGCGGTAGAGGTTTCGTTAGGAAAAATAACGAACGCCAATCTCGAACGAACGGAACGATTCATTCAAAAAATATAAATAGGTAGGAAAATCACCTCCAAATCAACAACGAAACTTTCGAATACCATTCCATTTAAGAAAACAATACACTGTTTGCTTTGGAATCCGAGGAACTACATTTTAAGCGATCATGAAGGTCATCTCCAAATAAGAGGTTTCCAATGGGAAGATCTACTGTGACATCTTTTACCATTCTCTTCACATTTGGCGTAATAAACGTCCATCTTGTCATTGAAATATTATAATGGATATCCGACAGAATTCTTGCTGCATCGCTTAAAGGATAAAGCAAACTTGGGTTACTTTCTCCCTCATCGTTAAATATGGTCGATAAAGCCATTCCGATAGCGTAAATTGCATATCCCAATTTATTTTGGGTCGTTGTTTGGTGACCATCCTTTTTAATAGCAATATCTGTCATAGTAGACTTAATAACCGGATTCAAATCTGAAGCTTTAAGAGCTGAAAAATTTTCAGGTATTGGATACTTTTTTAATATTTCCTTCATAGACTCAGCGGCCAACCCCTTTTTTAGAATCAAAGTCCACATCTCGATTAAAATATTATGAACATTTCCTTCAGAATTGTTATGTTTAGATAAATCAATACCAAGAATTTTTAAAGTATCGCTACTCAACTGAACGTCGCCAGGTTTATCAAAAGGGTCAACATTTTCAGCGCCCTCTTCTGAGTCCGAATGCCTAGCCTGCATGCTTTTTAAAGAACTTCTGTCCGAATGATCTGAGGATTCATCGTAATAATGATCGGCATTTTTCTCCCGATCATAACGTCTCTTATCATAACCTCCGAAATCAAGGTTTCGATTGCGAGATTCGTTTGCATCTTTTCGTGCGTTTACATATTTATCCGTTGTACTTCTCCGATAGCGATCAGGCTTGTATTTATGTGAATTCAGATTTTTGCTCGTCGTACCTTGATGGTAGCGATCATAGACGTTATATGGTAGAAAATTTAAAATACAAATAATATATATATATATATATATTATTCAAATTATTTTTTAACTTTTTTCAGAATTTTTGAATATATTTTAAAATTATTCTCAATTTTTCGTAAAATTTTGGTAAAATTCGGCCAAAAAAATTGCCTCAAAATCTTCCAGATTTTTTTTACAACTTTATACATTTTTAAAAATGTTTTGAAATATTTTTGGGGCGACTGAAAAATCCCGAATAATAAAATTCCCAACACTGTAAGCTTCTCGAAATTGAAATTATAAAATTGCCAAAATCTGAAAAATCCGAATTTGAAGAATCCCGGATAATAACATTCTGGACAGTTTATATACAATCTTACCGAATTTAAAAATTCCCGAATAATAAAATTCCAGAGAAACTATTGTCGAATTATAAAACATACAAACTAGAAAATTCTCAAATTTAAACAATTAAGAAAATGTTTTTTTAATAAATACTATTTTTTTATTTTATTATTTTTTTTTATTATTTTTTTTCAATTATTGTTATTTTAAATTCAAACATTAATTTTTTTAAATTTAAGCATTAACAAAGTTTTTTATTCAATATAAATATTTGATTATTTTATTTAAAAAAATATTTTTTAACAAACAATTTTTCTAATTATTCAAAAGCAGGAATTGTCTAGTTGAGATATTGTATAATTCGGAAATTTTCTGTCGGGAATTTTCAAATTCGGTAATACAGTGACGAGAATTTAATTTTTCGGAAGAGGCGACTGAAAAATCGCGAAAAATAAAATTCCCGACACTGTAAAATTCGCGAATTGCAAAATTCCCGAATAATAAAAATCCTGATGCTGCACATAAAATACATGACAAAAATGAAATAATTTGCATTAACTTATGTATTTTGCAGGCTACATGGATTTCAAAACTGATAACCCACTTATAATGGCAGCTATTGATCCATTTTCAACTGCATTCCTTTGAAAATGCTTCATGAACCTTTTTTTATATATGTTTTCATCATTAGATATAATTTCATTTCTATGTGAAGCGCTATTTTTTTACTATTTCAACCATGCCACTATACACGATTTAAACATAACCTGCATTTTACATGCCGGTCCACTAGTTGTTGGTTTTTTCCATTGGTACATTGTTTTCTGCACTTCAACCACCTTTTTAGCTGGAAAATAGTGTTTCCGTCCAACTTTTATGCCGTAGTCCAGCACCTGGCACATCTTTTTGATTCAATTTTACGTTAAAATTCGGTATCACAGTGCACATTTTAACGACACAGTCCGAAAGATTTAAATGCCCGCTAAGTATCATGGTGACGCCTAAGCATTCGCTCTTAAATTAAAAGGCCTATGAGATGAATACTCGAATGTCAGCGTCATCACCCTCGTAATTCTGAAGCAGATCTCTCGATTGCGCAAATTACTCTTGGAGAAACTTTCGAGAAAGCTTGCTGACGACAAAAATATCGTAAACATAAATGAAGATGATCATGTTCATGAGAAGCTTAGCTCTGATTTTTGCACTGAATATAAACTCTAAAACCTGAAATGGAAGAAATGTTAAAATTTTGAACACCTTACTGTCTTTCAAATAGTTACAAGTGTCGTTTAAACGGTTATGACTGTTTTTGAACGTTTAAGTTCAAACACGCGAGTGTATATTAATACATGTATCATTTAAAAAAAATGCAGTCTCAAACAATCAGGTATTTTCGCTTCAACCACCATCTAACATTACTTCGTTGATTGCTGAGAGGTAAACAAGGGACCAAATGCATAAGAAAAAAAATCGGCGATTTGAGAATACCCAGTCATTTTTTAACTAATATTCAATTGTTTGAACAATTTCAATTTGTTAAATTTTTTTCAGTCAACTCACGAAATGAACATATTTTCTAGACTTGATGAGTTATTTAATCAATGACAACAATAAAATAATTTGTTCAAACAATTTTACAATCATTTAAATAATACGTATATGTTCAAGTATATATTTTACCTAAAACAAAGAAGGAGAAACATTCTATCTCACTAAATTTTCGATAAATTCAAATATCTTTAACTACTAATTTGTTTCTTATGAATACTCTTAGATGTTTAAAAAAATTTAAATTTTTCGAACCATTTTTTTGTTTACATATTTTATTTCTGCTGTTTTTTGAAAGATTAAAATATTTGTATGTTCTACTCTGTTTTTTAGGAATACTCTTAAATGTTTAAACAAACTAAAAATGTTTACAATTTTTTCTTCTGAATTCGTGTGTTTTTATCAGTAGATAGGACAAAATGCGTTATTACCTTATTCCAACTTTTTTGTTTTGAGGGCCGTTAGAAATTGAGCGTTAATGTTTAATCCTTCATCGCCAGTGTTTTCTTCTGAACATCTGGAAATCGAAGGCGATAGTCACTAACAATTTGCAACAAATACTGCTTCTGTTCTTCGTTCCTCGTAATTGCTGGATTGTAATCAGTCATTAATTTGACGCTTCTTTAATTGTGGAAATTTTGGGCATTTTCAGTTGAAGGCAACAGCTGGGATAAGATTTGTTCATTACGCTAAGGTTCTTTTTTTGATCATTACTTTGGGGACAGAAATATCTACTCAGAGTCTTGAAAAAGTGAGTTATATGAATATTTTCAATTTGAAAACTTGTTGGCTATTTTAGTGAAAAGCAGCTAGGATTGGGTTCGGTAACACGGATATTTTTTGTGGCTGTTGAATATTATTTTGGGAATGGAGACATCTACTAGTGACCCGCGTGAAGTCAAAGACGCATTTTGGGATACTTTAAATGATACAGTTAGTACTTGCGATTGAGGTGAAGGAATAATTTTGCTAGGATATATGAACGGATGGGTCGGCATCCAACGTCAAGATACAGATACAGAAAGGGTTCTAGGTAAATTTGGGGATCCAAGGAAAAATTATAACGTGGAAAAGTTAGTGAGCTTATGTTTAGAAAAGGGCCTATTCATTACAAATACTTGGTTTCGACATGAAAGGATCCACACGTATACCTGGTGTAAAGAAAATAACCGCAGTATAATTGACTTCGTTATCGCGGATAAAAGACTTAGAAAAATAGTTGAAGATACAAGAAGAAAGAAAAAAAAATTGCGAATCAGAATTGAAAATTTACAGAAATTGGAAGTGCGAACAGATTTTCGGAATAAGATGAACGAACGCATAGATAAGGCAACTTGGGAGGGGCTTGGAATTAATAAAGATGTAGAAGGCGCGTGGACTATGTTACGGAATAACATTGGTCAAACTGCGATTGAAGTATGCGGTACGGCGGTAGTAGGAAGAAAATCTGGTGATGCATTTCCGGTATTTCCAGGCCATCGATATTCAGCACTCCCGACGAGTACTCCCGACATCCTCCTACACCTTTTTTTAGCCTGGTTTTTCGTACATCTCTCACTACGCTGGTCCGATTGTCTGGACAATCTTGTCATTTGGGATAGCTGAGAAGATCTTATACATCGTGTTCAGACAAGTTATTGGCCTGTAGTGCTTAGGGTCAGACAAGTTGTCCATCTTCGGGAAGAGCACTGTGCATCCTTCCACCGAGCACTCCGGAATAGGCTCTTCGGACTTAAGACATAAGTTGAAAATGCGCCCTAAGAGTGCCAATACTACCATCTTTGGACGACATGGCCCCGCCTAACTCACCGAGGGAGATAAGAGTCAATAGTGCAGAATAGGAAGTTCCAAATTTTCTGTGACTACGAGTTCCGGACAGCACTTTCCATTGCACCACACTCGAGGCCTAAAATCAATCTCCAAGAATTCGAAAAACGAACTAAATTCGTGATCGAACTCTCGACTCTGGCCGATTACAACATCATAGCCGAGAAGATCGAAAAGGATCTAATGAGTGCTCCGCCTAGCTCCGTCTCGCTCCTTAAAGTTTGATCCCTGAAAGGGCTTACCGTGAAAGTTTTATACATATACATTCCGTCTTTTGATTGTTGTGCTTGAGGCCACTTCAGGTCTCAGCGGGAAGTTCCTGGAATTCTCAAAAAAAAATGGATATTTTACACGTTTCGTGAACGCGTCTGGAACGTTTCGCTGAAAATATCCAAAAGTGCACGAGATATTTAAACAGTCTTCAGAACGTTTATGTAACGTTCGCATAACGCTTTATGCAAATATATAAAGCGTTGTCGACCATTGGTTGATAGCAGGCGACTGGTTACACTTACCTATACATATACATTGAAGCTAAGCTTTCATAATTTACTAGGTCGAATTATTACGTAAGCCAAATGACTGGTTGCGGAAAGCTTCAAAATATTATAAATATTGTGAATATATTATCATAGTATTATACTCACCAACAGAATTGAAGATGATTTCTAAGGTGAGGACCATAGCATAAACGCTTCTCATTTTTTCCAAGGTAAGTAGGAACTAATGAATGTATGTATTGATGAATAGTTTGGTTATAATGTAACTACTGAATATTCTCGAATAAAAAAAAAACTTCTCACGTGATATATCTTCTTTCAAAAGTCAAAAATATTTTGACGTGGAATTCAATAAGCTTTTCACAACTCAGTTCTTAACAAATCTTTACGTTCTAACATCTGCTGAAGCCAACTAATAAGTTTTGACGATGACGCCTATCTGTCAGTCTGTACAGCGATCCTTATTTGTAGAGGGTTATCAATTACGAGATAATTCGTTAACAGCGTAGCTAATGAATATTGTACAAGATTTTTCTGATATGCTAACTCTTATCTTACTTCACTTACTAAATTTTAGCTTCGGGAACGGTAACAATAGCTTGGAATAATACTGCCTTATGTAAATGGCCAAATGATAAGAAACAATTTTATTAATTCTGAAACATTTTGCATATGGCATTATATTTAAAAATGGCTGAAGATGAAAATCTATGTATGTAGATGACTATGAAGAATCTTTCGAATTACATCAACTACTCAAAACCCTGTGTTTAAAAAGATTCGTTTTACAGGGTCTGCTACCTGGCATACTACTCTAGCTTCCTTCACGTCCATGCATTTTTTCATGCAAGCTCTCGTGTTTCTATGGTTTCTTATGTCTCATAATTTTTTTAAATTCAGTTAATTCTACGTAATTCATTGTATTTTTTTTATTTCTCTTTATTTTTTTTTTAATTCATCTTAAAGTCTGTACTTCATCCAATTCTTTTACATTTCCTAGAATTTATTTGAACTCATTTCTAACTTACTAAATTCAACGCATTTTTTCATATTTTTCATTTCTCTTACATTTTTTGAATATCGTTTATTAAATTGGAATTTATATACTCAGATACAAGTTATAAAGAACAAACTACAATTTATTTCAGAAATAACATTTCTTTTAAGTTACGAAATAACAAAATTTATGACGGCAATTTCATTTACAAATAGGTTAAGTGTTGACAAGAATTAAGAGCCAATTATAATAAATTGTATCATAATTATATTCACAATTTTTCCAGATATTAACGATGGCAGAATTTATCGACGAATATTATATGAGAAATCCATTATGTACTTCCTTAAAAGTGAAAGAAAACGAAAAGGAGCTTCTTATTGGAGGCTACAGAAACCATCCTGTGGTGCCTTCTAATTATTTCATACGGATATTTTGCAACATTAATTAAATATAAATAAGATAGAAAAAATAAATATTTGGTCTATTCTGTTTCATCAAAAAACCAATAGGCACCTTCTGGAAGAAATCAAGTGCGAAGCACAAGAGACGTGATGAGCATGTGCTCGTTAAAGCCGAAGGACTTTCAACAAATGAAAATTCACAATCACCAAACTACAGTTCTTTCCAAATTTCTAATGAGTATTTGAATTTAATTTTCAAAATTATATGTAAATATGTTTTAATTTTTTTTACATAAGTATAAAAGGTTACGAATATATGCAATTTTTTTAAATGAAAGTAGAAATTGGAAAAAAATATAAGGTAAAAATTAATTGAAATTTCGAATAAAAAAGATAGATTAATGCTTAAAAGAGTATCTGAATTCAATTTTCCAAAGCATAGTTAAATATTAGGTTTCAATTTTTTTGAAAATTAGTATAAAAGGTTGTTAACAATTTAAATTTGCAGAAATGAAATTTCAAGTTAAAAAATATATAAAGCAGAAATTATTTAAATGTTTAAATGAAAATAATTATTTAATGCTTTCTATGTTGTCAACTAATTAATTAATTATTAACTTATTCTAATAGAACTTACATTTTTTGAAATTAGTTTAAAAGGTTATAATTAAGTCAAATTTTCATAAATTAAAGTTGAAATTTTCAAAAAACATTTAGTAAAAATTATTTGAATGTTTTGATGAAAATTATAGTTTAAAGCTTCTTATTTTGTGAAATGATTAATTAATTATTGGCTGATTGATTTCTTTCACGAAATTAAATTGAACAAAGATTAAAATTTATTTTAAAAAATAAGTAACCTGAATTGATAATTTACTTGAAGGTTATATAACTGAATATTGGATATAATTTGCATAATAAAAGTTTATTTGTCTTTCAAATACTTATATTACAATTACGTAATTTCGGTCAATGCTTGTGATGTTGTGAAATGAGTATTTGAATTTAATTTTCAAAATTATATGTAAATATGTTTTAATTTTTTTTACATAAGTATAAAAGGTTACAGCAATTTTTGTTTGAATATGAGTACAAGAGAACTGTTATTTCATTTTTTCCAATATTTGTACAATTCCAAGACCATGTCGCAAAAAAGATTAAAAGCATTTCTGAAAACAATCCGAAATTTTTTGGTAAATAGGTATTATTTAGTATTCAAAATGATTTACACAAACAGTAAATTCTGTCTTGATGTGTTACCAACTGAAATATCTGAAAAATCCAGATAAGTATACATAAAAATATAGTAAACATATTTGTCTCTACAGTATATATCATTTGCGAAATAGGTACAATGTAATATTTTGCTATAGCACTTTCAAAAGGTTAATAACAAAAAATTATCAAAGTTTTTGAAAAATGTCATTCAATTGTTGTTGAAGTTAAAAAAATTAGGAAAAAATTGAAAACTTCGCAATATTTTAAAATGTAGCTTCTTGTTTTTTTACTGTGGTAAAATGAACAATATATGATTCACAAGGTATGGTTTTCTCATTCTAAACAAACAAAATTGATGAGCGCATAAAAAATGATAACGTTATGAATTATTATATTTATACAACTAGCAAGAAACGGGGTCTTGACCATAAAATCAGATTTTGGAGGTGTATGCGAAATTTCGCTTATGACTCTTTGTTATTTCCATTAGACCTAAAATATGTCTACTATTTCTTGTTAACAATATTCTTTCACTGTAAAATAGTGTTTTTCATTCAAATAGTTTTACACATTTTATATTTTTTTTAAAAGGTGTGGATTATTTCACAAGATGACAAAGCTGAAGTGCCGTTGGGTATGACTGCTGCAAAAGCTCAAGCACCAATTTCGGTGCCATTGGTGTAGTGAATTTTCAACCAAAAAGATGAATTTTTAACAAAAAAGACGAATTTTCAACTAAAATGATGAATCTTCAACTTGAGAAGTTGAATTTTAAACAAAAAAGATGAATTTTCAACTAAAATGATTAATCTTTAGCTGAAATTGTTTAATTATCAACCAAGAAGATGAATTGTCAACTCAAATGATGAATCTTCAACTGGAATAGTTGAATTTTAAACAAAAAAGATGAATTTTCAATTAAAAATGATGAATCTTCAGCAGGAGTAGTTGAATTTTAAACAAACAAGCTGGATTTTTAACAAAAATGAAGAATCTTCCATTGAAAAAGTTGAATTTTCATCTAGAAAATATAAGTTTTGAACAAAAAATGGAATAGTTAAATTTTTACTTAAAAAATTAAGTTTCAACCAAAAGAAACACGAATTTTTAACTCAAAAGATTAATTTTCGACCAAAAAAAAACATTTTTCCACAAAATACATGAATTTTCGAAGAAAGAATTGAATTTTCAACTAAAAAGACAAATTTTAAACCAAATAGTTGAATGTTCAACTAAAAAAGATCAATTTTCACCCAAAAATAGATTAGTTATTTTTGGTTACAAAATTTAATTTAATCTAATTTTCAAACAAGAAGATTAATTCTCCACCAAAGAATTTGATTTTTTCACAAAAGACATGAATTTAAAAATAAAATTGTTGAATTTTCAACTAAAAAAGACAACATTTTAACCAAATAGTTGAATTTTTAACAAAAAGAAGTGAATTTTCAACCAAAAAGATGAATTTTTAACAAAAAAGACGAATTTTCAACTAAAATGATGAATCTTCAACTTGAGAGGGCAGCAGCAGGTAGAAAACAGCCCCGGTGCTGATGATCTCATGGAGGTTGGCGAAACAGGGTGGGGGAAAGGTGATGCCACAGATAGTACCGATGATGGCAAAGTGCAGTTTACTACGCCAGGGAACTGAGGGTCGGGAGAGAAGGAAGGGGGAACAGCTGAAAGAAGGACTCGAGGTAGGCCAGCAAATCAAGATCTGCTCATAGATCCAGATCTGGTAGCTTAGGATCAAGACAGCTTTTTGATGAATGGAGACAGGGGGGAGGGCTTACGGATAAAAGCGATGAGGGGAACAAGACGAAAGACAGTGGAAGATCAAGCGCAGAAAAGGGGGATGAGCAGGGAGAAGATAAGTGACGGAAAAAGTTTAGGAAAAAGTCTCCACCAGAGAGAAATAAGGTAGAACGTAAAGTCGATCTAGAGAGTTTGGAAAATCTTATTGAAGGGTTTCGAGAGAAAATAAACCGAAGTCTGAATAGCATGCAAAAGCGGGGAGATGAGGTTTGGGAGGCAATGAGAAAAATTAGAGAGAAGTGGGAAGAATGGGAGCTGGTGTGGCGGCAAGAAAAATACAAGGTTTGGAAGCAGTAGGAGGATATGGAGAAAAAGCAAAGGGTGAGTGAGAAAGAGAGAAAGTGTGACATGAAGGAGTTGAAAAAAGAGTCAGGAAGCTAGAATGTGAGTCCAGGGATATAAAGAAAGGGGATGGAGGGGTAAAAGAAGAAGAGAGAATGAAAGAAGTGAATGAGAACCTTTTCCTAGAAAATGTGAGAATTAGGAAAAGATTGAGTGAGTTAGAAAGAAAAATGAAAGTAAAAGAGAAGACGAAAGATGAAGTGTAAGTAACTTTTTCTTACAATTTTTATGTTTCGAAAACCTAAAAGCGCGTTTTTCTCGAAACAAAGTTTTTAAGCCCTGTGCGCACGATTTCTCAAAAAGTTCTAGAAACGATTTCTCTCAAATTTTATACGTTTATTCTAAACATAATATCTACAAAATGACAAAACAATTCTTTGCATTTTCAATTCGATCATAGTTAAATTAACAAAAATATAGTAGAAAAATGCGATTTTTGACAATTTTTTGTGCGAACTGCCGCGATTTTGTGATTTTGCAAGATAAAACAAATCCGCTTCCTCACTTCAGAGCTATTATTATACTAATAAGGAAAATTTATGATTTATTCGTTTCAGATAATGCTCAATAAAGATATCGAGTGCGCAGTGGACATGTTTTTTTAGACACTTTGCTTATTGTTAAATAATACCTAGACTAAATAATAATTTTATGTGAGTTGGTTAGATTAGAGTAGAGTGGATTAGAGTGGAGTGAAGTGAAGTGGAGTAGAGTGGCTTAGAGTGAATTAATGCAGAGTAGAGTGGTGTGGATTAAAGTGGATTATAGAGGATTAAACTTGAGTGGACCAGTGTGAGGTAAAATACATGTAATTTGTCGCTTGTATCTGAAATGCTTTGGGCCCGCTCCTTATTCCTTCAAATTCTTCATTTGAGAAAATTAAATGTGCTGATGTATTCAAAGTATTCGCCGAAACCATACTAAACATTGATTAAAAAAAAAATCCATTTGGTAAAATAGAAAAAAAGTAGTATTGCATTGACGTAAGATCGCCTATACTTTGAACATCACCTTGGTGGTCATCTTTAATTTTAATCATAGCTTGCGTCGTTTTTCAAGTATTTTATTATTTTATTTTTAGCATGTTTTACGAATAAAACAAAAATTATGTGCAATAACAATTGGAATTTTCGATTTTTCGAAATAATTGGAACAGTTGTTAAGATAATATTGTAGGACTTTCAAAAAGCAACCTTTTTCTTTTGCTGACTTTTTTTCATATAGTTCCTTGTTTGACTGAAGATTTTCATTTTCGTTTTCTATTCGTTTTAGAAGATGCTTTAACTTGCTGAATTTTCATACAAAATTAATAGCTATCAAATTCGTTTTCGTCAGGCCTCATGAAAGTGTGCCAAAGCTCAATGCAGCCAGACAATTTTTTTGAAAGTTATCGTATCTACAAACAGAGGAATATTTTCAGAATAACCCTAAATCATCGATACGTAGAGTAGCGCAAGCACTAGATTTAGATCGAGAAAAATTGAGAAAAATCCTGACGAACTCTTTCAAACTTCATCCTTTCAAAATCTCTACACATCAAATGCTGAAACATGATGCGATGGGTAAGCAGATAGAGTTTTCCAAGCAGATGCTTCAAATGTTCAATGATGGAGAGATCGATCCAGATCGCATTGCTTTTAGCGATCGAGCACATTTTTGGCTGAATCGCTACGTGAATAAACAAAATATTCATTTTTCGAGAAGGGAAAGTCCAGATATTGTTCTTTTCAAACCGCTTTATAATCTGAAAGTCACTGTATGGGCAGCTCTTTCTTAAATATCCCAAAAT
This sequence comes from Andricus grossulariae, assembly GCA_011634705.1. Lineage (NCBI taxonomy): Eukaryota > Metazoa > Arthropoda > Insecta > Hymenoptera > Cynipidae > Andricus > Andricus grossulariae. The sequence goes on from JAABKJ010075445.1 coordinate 248,796,284, forward strand.
TTGCAGGTGGTGGTATAAAATGACTTCCCTTCTCACCTTATCTCAATCCATGCCACATTTTTCTGTGAAATTTGTAGAACATAAGACTTCTGAGGCCAGGAGGCTTCCTTCTTCTTGTAAGATGCATGAGTTGCGTCTTGTCCGGGTCAAGAAACAAACAACGGTTGTTGCACAATTACTCTACTATGTTGAGCGCTGACTGCATGAGGTCCATTAAAGTGCCCTCATGCTTTTCTGTTAGTAGCATCACTAGGCCATCTACATAGCCTTGAGTGTAAAAACCCGATTTGTTTGAAACACGAATCAGGTCATCAATGACAAACACTCGCTGGGTGGATAAAAGAACTCCTCCCTGTGGGCATTCTTTTTGAAATTTTGGCCTTCAATTTATTACCATGTAGTGAAGCATGGTTCCGTTCTGCTTTTTAACATGAAGTGCATCCACCTGTTTACGGTGTCACTAATTCCGTGTGTTTTAGCAGAACTGTATATAGATTCAATTGAGTTGTTACTAAATGCTGCCTCTATGTCTAGAAACCCTGCACTTGCTACTTCACCATTCCGCAGTGTATTATTAATGCGAGAGGTAAACGCATAGAGAGCGTCTACGGTAGATCTGCCTTTTTGAGAGGCAAATTGATTTGTATAAAGAGGCTTTTCCGTTAGGATGTAATAAGTCTGCAGGAATTCACTTTCCAGCATTTTCAATAAAATCTCTAAAGCTATTGATTAATGCCATTCTAGCTAGAGAAAACCTAGCACAAAGTCGCGAAACAAACTCCTACCACTCATATTTGTAAGAAGCTGCGCGTAATCATCTCTCCCTGAAACACGCTCGTGAATCTTTACGTTAGAAGATTGTATCGTAAGGCATCAAAGCTTAATTGAATCTGTTATACTACTTATAGAGAGGAAAATATGTCGCAAGAGAAAAATATGTCGAGAGGAAAAAATATGCCGGAATGGAAAAATATGTCGGGAGAGGAAAATGTGTCAAAAGAGAAAAATATGTCCTCAAAGAAAAATATGTCGTAAGAGAAATATATGTCGGGAGAGAAAAATATTTCAGAAGAGAAAATATGTCTGCAGGAAAAATGTGTCGAAAGAGAAAAATGTGACAAAACAGAAAACTATGTCCTAAGAGAAAAATATGTCTGGAGAGAAACATATGTCCTTAGAGAAAAAATATGTCGGAATGGAAAAATATGTCGGGAGAGAAAAATATGTTAAAAGAGAAAAGTATGTCCTCAAATAAAAATATGTCGTAAGAGAAATATATGTCGGGAAAAAAAAATATTCGAGAAGAGAAAATATGTCGGCAGGAAAAATATGTCGAAAGAGAAAAATGTGACAAAAGAGAAAACTATGTCCTAAGAGAAAAATATTTCGTGAGAGAAAAATATGTCAGGAGAGAAAAATATGTCGGGAGAGAAAAATATATCCTGAGAGAAAAGTATGTCGTAAGAGAAAAATATCTCGGGAGAGCAAAATATTTCGGAATGGAAAAGTAAGTCAAAGGAGAAAAACATGCCCTATGAGAAAAATATGTCGTAAGAGAAAATATATGTAGGGAGGGAAAAATATGCCGGAATGTAAAAATATGTCCGAAGAGTAGAATATGTCAAAAGAGAAAAATATCTCAAAAGAAAAAAATACGTTCTAACATTCAAATATGTCGTAAGAGAAAAATATATCGAAAGAGAAAAATATGTCGTATATGAAAAATATATGTCGGGAGAGAGTTCTCGTCACTTGGCGACTTGCAACCTCTCCAGCTGGCAATGCGGGCTCGCTCTCTCCGAAGCTCGCACCCACTGAACAAGAGAATTTTTGTCCAATAGCCTCTCGAGATAAAACACAACTTTAACTATCCTCGTCTTTTTCTTTCACTTTGCCCTTACCACTTTCTCTCTTTTCCTTTCCTCTGGTTGATTGGTCTGCCTTTGAGGCCGCAATCCCAAGCTAACTCTTTCTCTCTCTGTAGGTGGTTGGTCTGCCTTCGTGGCCCCATCCCCGAACTCCTTCTCCTCTCTTTTCCCGGTTGATTGGTCTGCCTTCGAGGCCTCAATCCCGATCTCTCTCTCTCTCTCTCTCTTGGCGGTTGGTCTGCCTTCGAGGCCCCAATCCCGATCTCTCTCTCTCTCTTGGCAATTGGTCTGCCTTCGTAAATCCAACCCCGCTCTCTCTCTCTCTCTCTCTCTCTGGTGGTTAATCTGCCTTCGTGGCAGCAACCCCGCTCTTTTTCTCCTTTCTATCTCTCTCTCTCTCTGGTGGTTGGTCTGCCTTCGTGCCCCTAACCCCGCTTTTCTTTCTGCCTTCTCTCTCCCACTCTCTGCTGGTTGGTCTGCCTTCGTGGCCCCAGCCCCGCTCTCGCTCTCTCTTTCCCTCCTCAAATTCTCCTTCTGCCTGGCAATCCTCTCCTTTATGCCTCGTAGGAAACGTCCCAGCCCCCATAAAGGTACTCGGGATCGCCGACTCCAGACGATCAACGGCCTCCCTAACATTCCTACTCCACACGTTCCACTACATCAACCTCCAGTTCCTCGACCACCCTCTCCTCCCAAGCCCTCCATTTATAATTCTTGCCATATGAAAGTGGTACTATGATAAAAAGTGTGCTAATAGTATTTTATGTTAGATAAATAAAATCACATACCAAATAAAAATAAAAAAGTTGATTTTATATCAGTGAAAGAAGCAAAATTGTTATTTTTTGTCATGCCTTCTTAGATTGTTCATTGTAGTGAAAATTCCATAAAATGTTATAAGTCTTAAAATCTATTGTAATTAAAAAAAAAAGTAAACTTATATTTTATACTTATATATTGCATACAGTAATGTATGCAAAAATTACAAGCCTTTCACACACTTTTTCTAAAAAAAAAACATTCAAAATTGTACAATATGAATTCATAGGCCTTTAATTTTATTTTATTTGAAATTATGCCATGTGAAATTTAGGTACGAAAAATGTACATTTTTATTCTTGTTTCGATTTGATTTGAATAACTAAACATTCAGAGACATTAAAAATAGTATTTTTAAATTCAGGCTTCTGAACTGCTTGATGTTAAACTTAATAATTTCCTAATTTTAGCATTTCAAAGTCAAATTTGCGAAAAGTCAAAAAATTAAACTCTGATTCTTTGATATGCTAAAATGTCGAAAAACGTACATAGTGTTATATAATTATGAGAATGACAACTGGCAATAAATACCAAAAAGTAACTTTTTTCTCTAGTATAGAATAAAAAATTTGACTAAAAGTATAGAAATATGTGGCCATTAATCACAATTTTTCTGTCAATTATTGTTAATTTGTTTATCTTTTCAATTACATGAAGCCTTCTGAACAATCTAATACTATACAATTAAACATTTGAAACCTATAAAATCCAACGATTTCAGCGATTAAAGTTTTTCCCAAAAGTGTTGTCAATGTTGTGATCCAAAAGATGATATTTTTGTTTGAGTACGCCGTGCACAAATTCAACTGTCCACCATATTTTTCTCACAAAACGAAATTCATTGTCTTCTTTCGTGAACAGTTGTTTCCTCTCTCATTTTAAAGCGGGTATTAAAACTTGAAAATTTTCTTTCTCTTACTTTTCTTTTATATCTCAAAAGCTGCGATCTAGACAAAAAGTATCACCTTCTTTCAAGAATTGACGCAAACCACTTGGATCTTCAATAACACTTTTTGTAATTTCGGCATCATTTTAATTGGATAGGTAGGGTACAAGCTTTTTAACAATGTAGCCGTTAGTTACGCAAGTAGTGAGAGGTTTGCAAAGAGGAAGATTTTTCTGCCCAGAGTAAGATTTCATCCGATGTACATTATTAGTGCTCTTTTGATGTCTAGCGTACGTTCCATCACAAATTGAAAACAATTCATAGTCGATGTCGAACAATTTTGTTACCATGTCAGTAGTATGATATTGGATAAGATTATCTCTGTTAAGAGAACCAAACCGAAAATATGTGGCAAAACGTCCTTTTCAACAGATTTCATTCAATACTTCAGGAGACCAAGATCTTCATCAAATATACGATTTTTGATTATATGAGCTCGATAGCACCTGCTTCTTTCGGATATCTATATTTTCTTGTTATGATACTACGTTAGAGCTTCTTGAGGGATCGTAGTTAAATCCATCACGGAAAAGCAGAGGCAATAATATTTGTGAGTTAAAACAGTCGACTGAATAGGAGGATGAATGCGTTTAACATCAGGAATTTCAGTGGTCCGGGTCAGGACGGACACTTGCTGAGCCATTTAGGTCCTCGGACTCTTTGAAAATAGGGGTTCCGTTTCCTGGTTACCAAAATAATGTTGATGAAACCCCTGCCCCTTTCTAACGTCTCATGTGGCGAGGGGCAGAAAGGCACCCTTGTGAATGCTCTTGCCATACACATTTTTTATTACGTATTTTTCGACGTTGAATCCGAATCTGCAGTTGAAAAATGGCCTGCCCTCTCATTTTTTGAGATATACGAAAGAAAAAAAAAAACAACATTTTAGCGGTTTATTCATGGTATTTTGAAGTTAAAAAAACGAAGGATGATACGATTAATTTGACCTTAGAATTAAATTCTCCCGATGCCAAGACTCATTGTGAACTCAATTAAACAAGATTAACATATACTTCTACAACTTAGAAAGAGCCCTGAAAATACCCCGGAGGTTTTCGAGGTCGCTGATCACGAGTCCTAGGTCAGATTTGCAATTTAGTGCTCCCAGGGGGTGCTAGGGGGCAGAGAATGGGGTAAACTTATTAATGTTTCTGAAAATCGCTTCTTCAAACACTACTTCGAGAACGCTGATCATGAATCCGAAGTCAGGGGTAACTATACACCTACATTGGCTATTAATTGTAAATCTGACTACGGATTCGTTATCAGCGACCCCCAAAACCTTCGGGACAGTGTTTTCAGCGATTTCCAGAGTAATCAAAATATTGGGACCATTTGGGGCCTCACTGCAAATCTGACCGCAGATCCGTGATCAGCAACCCCGAAAACCCCCGGGATAGTGCTTTCAGCAATTTCCAGAAAAATGAAAATATTGGGCCTATTTCCGTGATCATGACAATTTATTAACTATTTTTTCAAGATTAATTCGACGAAATAGTTATCCAATGAACAAAAATAGCAGTTATTAGTCATTTATCGTGCCAAAGAAGTAGTCTTCCATGAGAGGAAACATAATCTAACATTTCTAAAGGGCTCATGCCCAAATATATGTTCATATGTTCATACCTGAATATTACTTTCTTTGGTATGAAAGGCTCATGCCCAATAAAGGTTATCAGGCCCATGCTTGAATAATAGACCTTATATCTAAAGGGTTCATAGCTCATCAGAAAATGTCATGTTCATAGATGTTCATGATACCTTATATCTAAAAGGCTTGTAATCATCGATACATGATTAAGCTCATGCTTTTAAAATTAAATAACTGTTAATAGAGGCTCATACTCCATAAAATTATCAATCTTGACTATAGACATATGAGACCTCATTTTATGACCCTTATGTCAATACTCATCGTCGATGTTTTTTCATTATTTTGATTTCGTATAAGTCGTAATTCTGAATCATCAGCATCGGATGTTGGCTACCTGCATTCGCCGTCTCTTACCGACGCAGCAGGTGTGAATCCTGTCTCTACCGACAGTGGGATTGATCAAGATAAGAATGCTGCAGAGAACAAATCGGCAACGCCTCGAACACCAGGTCCTGAAGATAAAAGTGTTGCTGATCCAATTTGCAACGCTTTACCTACGACTTGCAGAGAATTTTGAATAAAATGAATACAAGCATGAAGAACATGGGCCTAAAAATTAGCGTAAATAACACAAAGGTAATGGTGTTCAAAATGAAAAGTGAAAAAACAATGTGCAACGTTGTCCCGATGGTGAGAGGCGAGGGCACTCACCGAAATCAAGCACCCCCATGGCGAGAGGTAAGGGGACTCACCGAAGTCCTCGAAATAATCAACAACTACATTCCCTCGATCATAGATTTGATACTCTCATGATGATTCATTATGATAAATTTGAAGGGCTGACCTATAACTGAAGTTTCAGGTTATGTTGTTCTCATATAGACTCTCTACGATGCCTATGGTTAAATTTTTTCCTGAAGGCACCTTTCTCGAACAAGATGCATCATGAATATCTGAACTATTAGGTTTACTTTTAAAAACAATGAGACGTTGGAAAAATGGCTCAAGTAACTTACATTTCAGTTCTGAATGCATCTTTTTCGGTGGAGATGTATTTTCAAAATAGCTAGATCTTCGGAAAACGGTAGTCGATTTTCAAGAAACATTTTTTGCTGTCAAATTGAAGTTTTGCAAATCGATCAATAATCGATCCTTGATCGAGATTAACTGGCAGTTGCAAACAAATATCCACAACCTCAATATTCATTTTAAATTAACAGAAATAAGCAAATTTTTTTTTCGTATCTGATTAACAATTTAATTTCAAAGGGTTTTTATTGATCATTATTCAGTTCGGAGGATTAAATGATTTCATATGGTGTTGATTTTTTGAAATTTTATGACTGATAATTGGTCTATATAGCAAATGTGTTTTATAGTTTTCAAGGAGCGTTTCAAATAAAGATTCAATCCTGTACTTAAATGTGAAATAGTCTGATATTTTTTTTTGTATATGAGCTAAAAATTCGATGTTCAAATTATAATTTTATATAGCATTATTTATGTATGTGTCTAATTTTGTTTTTTTACTTTGAAGTGACGCAGCCTGTTTACAAGTTTTACGATATCACCTTCTGGCTGCGTCATGTATACACAAAAGCTTCTTAAATTCTTTAATTAAAGTTTAAAATGAGTAATTAGTTACATTTTTCTGACCTGATTTTTTAACACGTGTGTAGGTCTCACATTAATATTATTAAATTAATAATTGTACAAAAACCGTCGTAATGAATGATAAACTGATAAATTAATTTTGTGTAAACTTTTAAGAAATTTAGATATCAACCCGGATCTTTCACACATGGACTACATAATTATACATTAATAAAGTCAAATATTGAGAGCCAGGTGGATAATCTTAAGAATTTTTGTAAAATGTCAATGGCAACTCCTAATTTTTGGACAATAAAAAGCTGGCCTAATTGTATGTTACCTTAAACTACGGAAAAAGTATTCTTATGTCTTTTTTAAAAGGACAATTACAAGCTATGACATTTTCATCGCAAAAGGTATTAGATGAACTCAAAAGAAAGGTCTTCGCACATGCGTCTGTCCGGCTGTGCTTGTGTGTATGTATGTGATGGTTAGGTTTAGTTAGCATTGAAAATGAACAAATCAAACGTATGGAAAAACGATACCAGACGCAATAAAATGTATAATAATAAAATTGTAGTAGTAGCTGAGAGTTAAATCCAATGCAACATAAGGAAAGAATATTAAATCGAATGAAAAAATAATGTAGAAAAGTTCGCAGTTTGTACCAAATCGAGTTCGAACCAGCACGAGAAACGTTATTAAAATATGTTCGTTAGATCCGAAGAAGCTTTAACAAAAGATAAGTTAGTATAATCAACACTCGCGTGTTTGAACTTAAACGTTCAAAAACAGTCATAACCGTTTAAACGACACTTGTAACTATTTGAAAGACAAGAAGGTGTTTAAAATTTGAACACTTCTTCCATTTCAGGTTTTAGAGTGTATATTCAGTGCAAAAATCAGAGCTGAGATTCTCATGAACATGATCATCTTCATTTATGTTTACGATATTTTTGTCGTCAGCAAGCTTTGTCGAAAGTTTCTCCAAGAGTAATTTGCGCAATCGAGAGATCTGCTTCAGAATTACGAGGGTGATGGCGCTGACATTCGAGCATTCATCTTATAGGCCTTTTAATTTAAGAGCGAATGCTTAGGCGCCGCCATGATACTTAGCGGGCATTTAAGTCTTTCGGACTATGTCGTTAAAATGTGCACTGTGATACCGAATTTTAACGTAAAATTGAATCAAAAAGATGTGCCAGGTGCTGGATTACGGCATAAAAGTTGGACGGAAACACTATTTGCCAGCTAAAAAGGTGGTTGAAGTGCAGAAAACAATGTACCAATGGAAAAAATCAACAACTAGTGGACCGGCATGTAAAATGCAGGTTATGTTTAAATCGTGTATAGTGGCATAGTTGAAATAGTAGAAAAATAGCGCTTCACATAGAAATGAAATTATATCTAATGATAAAAACATATATAAAAAAAGATTCATGAAGCATTTTCGAAGGAATGCAGTTGAAAATGGATCAATAGCTGCCATTATAAGTGGGTTATCAGTTTTTAAATGCATGTAGCCTGCAAAATACATAAGTTAATGCAAATTATTTCATTTTTGTCATGTATTTTATGTGCAGCATCAGGATTTTTATTTAAAATTAAATTCGTTTTTGGTTCAATTATTAACTGTTTTTGATATAAAATTGAAATATTTTCTGGCGGAGCTATCAGCTATTACATTTTTATTCAGAAATCATCTTTCTATTATTAAAAGTTGAATTAATTTGTGAAAATTTTTTTTTGTTTTTGTTAAAGATACATCATTTTATTTGGTAATTCATCTCTTTTGTTTAAGCTTTAGCTGTTTTGTTAAAATTTCGTTTTCTTGTTTGTTGAAAATTAATCTGTTCAACTACGAATTTAAAACTTCCATTTTTAATTGAAAATTCATCTTTTTTAGAGGGAAATGTAACGATTTTGTTAAAAATTCGTTCTTTTTTTAGTTAAAAATTCAATTTTTCATCTGAAAATTTTTGTATTTTGTTGAATATTCGTATTTTTTGGTGGAAAATTAATATTCTTGCTTGAAATTACAATTGCTCGGTTAAAATTTGAACTTCTTTCTGTTGAAAATGTAAGTTTTTTGGTAGAAGATTCATCATTTTGGTTAAAAATTAATGTATTTAATTTAAAATTAAACTATGCTGTTCAAAATTTGTTTTTCTTGTTAAAAATTAATTTTCCTAAATGTAAAGTTCACTACTTCATTTTTGGCTGAAAATTGAGCAAAATTGTTGCTTGGAAAAATTGCTACAAAAATACACCATTACAATTTTTTATTTCACTTTTTATTTATTTATTTATTTTTTTTTTGGAAAAGTTGATTTTTCGATTTTAAGAAGTAAAAAAAATGTGTTTTTCGGAATCTTATACAAGAGAAAAAAATAAGAATAGATCAAGTTTGATTTCAGTAACCCTAGGGAGTAATGATGATAAAATTATAGTAAAAAGTCTAGTCGTATCTCGCCCAGATGATTGCACAGTTTTTTTTTTTAATTCCAGCCAAAGTTCTGCCCGAAAACCCCCTGCATAGAAAAGTCCATTTGTAACTGATTGGTTGACCTGGATGATTTTTTATCCACAAATAAAGAATCTATAAGATTTTCCATTAAATATCGCAATATTTTAAGATCAATTCACGGGGGGAAGTTTTCATTCGATCAGAAGATTTCTTTTTGCTTGCAAGATATCTAACATCGATATAGAGAACATAGATGTTTTATATTTGTCTAAGAAATAGAATCAGAGATGCTGATAATAATAAAATAAACTTTCACAGTTTCATCAGAAAAGGTATTAGATTTGTGTAAAATTTGACGGGGGGTCCCGTCCATGGTCCATGAATTGGGCCCCCCTACCCATTTTTATCAAATATCCATGTTTTGAGACCTTCTGAAGTCGAAAAAGAGGTTTTCGAAAATTTTGTCTGTTCGTCGGTATGTATGTGTGGCTGTAAGTATGTTGATTTATAGTCTGTTAACACAAAAAGAAATTATCTTCATTACTTTTTTCGAAAGAAACTACCAGAATTATATCATCTACAAAATTAAAAACTAGTTCTGAATTCGATCTCGAGTGTTTCCACTTTGTTTGTATTTATAATTATATGGTGCCCCCTTACACAAGGACTTTGCTTCCCCTTGGGAAATGTATTTGCTTCCTCATTAAGGAAGCATTTGAGATTTTTCAAATAATAGACAACCTAAAGTTTCCATTTTGATCAACTTGAAAGTAGAAATTTACAAAAAATACGAACATGTACCAGAGTGTCGCATGACAAAGTTGTTAAAGATGGTTTCAAATACATAAGGGCTCGTCTGTCTGGCCCATTTGAGTTTTTTTTTTTTCTTCAATTGTACTATTTAGCAATATGAAATTAAATATATTCATTCTTCTAATGATGAAAGCGGTGAATATATTTTCATATAATTATTATCGGTCACATGGCAGACAGTCACATGTCCTGAATAATTACAAAATCTGGCAAAAGCCACAAAATGTTATTGAAAAGAACTGTAAAAATAAATGTGAAAATTGGATTTTCCCAGGAAGTGAAATAAAATTCAATTTTACATAATATCGTGCTGGTAATTGATAATGGGCTAATTTAATTAAAACGATATATTTAAAAATGAATCCTCGAATTATGGTAATATTCAAACATGCAAAAAGTATAATAAATTAAGGTGAAATTGAATTTTGCTTCTTTTGTATAAATATTTGAGTTTCATGTAATTAATAATGAAAAAATATGAGTACATCATCTATAATTTGAATTAGTTATGATTGCCCAGAAATGACGTGAATTCATTCGTGTTGCTCGACATGTAAAAAGTAGGATTTGCATTTGACTTTATGAATTTTTCAAATTTTCGCGAAAAGTTTTCTAGATTTGGCGATGCGATGAGTTGAACGCAAGATTTCATAAATTATGTCTATGACGCGAAATATTCTAAGCTGTCAAACGGTTGTTCTCTGAAAGTTGTAGGTTTATTTTCTATGCAGATATTTTTCTTCAAAGTAAAGCATACGTTTCAAAATTTCAATAATGATTCATGGTTAATTTCACGTAATTTTAAATAATTCATCGATATAGAGCCCAAATCCGACTAAAGGCCCAAAATAGACACAAGACCCAAATTTGACAAAGCTTGAAATTAAAATAAGGTCCAAAATAACATGAGGCTCAAAATTGAAATGAGGTCCAAAATTCATGTAGAGCTCAAGTCCCACAGAAGGCCTAAAATCGACACAAGACCCAAAGACATAAAGCCTCAAATTGACATTAGGGCCCAAAATTAACATAGCGCTCGAAATTGATATAGGAACCACAATTGATATAGGAGGAAAAATATACATGGGACCTGAAATTGGCATTAGGCCCAAAATTATTTCAATTATCGTGAACCTTTCATTGTAGGCCCACAAATTACATGAAGCCCAAAATTAACATGGGATCCAAAATAGATATATGGCCTCAAATTTAGGTAGAGCCGAAATCTCACAGAAGGCCTAAGATAGGCACAAGACCTAAATTTGACATGGAGATCTGATATAGGCATATAGCCTAAAACTGACATTGGCCCAAAATTGACATGTCAACCATAATTGACCATGGACCCAATATGGACATAAGTCAAAAATTCACATAAGACCTAAAGTTAACATAGGGACAGAATTAGACACAGGGCCGATAGTTTAAATGGGGCCCAAAATTAACATAGAGTCCAAAATTGATGCTAGGCCTAAAATAGGCGTAGGGCGAAAAGTTGAAATCAGGCCGAACATAGACGTAAGGCCTAAATTTAACGTAGGGCCCAATATTTATATAGGACCTGAAATTGGCAAAGTGCCAACAATTGATATAGCACCTGAAATGTATGCGGGGCCCAAATCCGAGAGATGTCCAAAAATGAACACAAGCGCGGAAAGAATGGCTAGAATGTGTGAAAGAGACACTAATTCAAAAAAGACATAAGAAGCCATAGAAACAGGAGAGCTTCCATGAAAAGATACATGGACGTGAAGGATGCTAGAGATGTATGTCAGGACAGAAAAGTGTGGCGACAAATAGTTTGTAAAAAGACTGTTAGTGGAGTGAATGAGGCCTGTAAAAAAAAGACCTTGGATGCTAATGGGCCTGAGTGGGGACCATCGCATAATAACTTTGTGAGGCTGTTTACTTCGGGTGATCGCTAGATAGATTGATTAGCAATCTGGATCAGAGCAGTGTTGCTTAGCAAATATGTTATTTAAATTAATAATACGGAACTTTTAAATCGATGTACGATATTTTAATCAAAATCAGTATTTTATGAGACTGTAGGGCCGTTTGATAAGTCAGCCCTGATTTTCTAGTCGCGAGAAGATTGGATGAGCAAGGCAGAATGCGTCCCGTGTTCAATATCTGATTGACAAAATAACATCTGGTAGACCGTTGGCGCAAAGGTTTCCACAATTCGCCCTAAATTCGAGAAACCTGAATCACACACTGAACAAGTCAGAGCTGCTGACAACCGAGTAGAATATTGTTCACAAAATACGGCTGTTATCTGACGCACCGGGGAGAATACAGAAGAGTGAGAAATGGATCACGGAGAATCAAAAGTTTCTCACTAACTCATCTCACCACTTCAGTGATCACTCTGTTTCTGTAAAAAATCCACTCAAGGCCAACGACGTAGAGACTTTCTGGAGAGAGGTATACAAGATCCCGAAAACACTAAAGTTGAAAGAACATACTGACAATATCATCCGCCGTCTATAAGGAGGACATCCTGTGAGTTTCATGCGGGGTAAACCATTTTCGAAGAAAATGCGGAAATTCGATTTTTCAAAAATCATTTTGTTGATCACAAAAATGTCTTAGCTTGCATCAAAAAGTACAGTCTATAGAGATTTAAAAAGGCCTTATTAACCCATTTCTTTCCAAATATAAAAATAAAAATAATAATTAATAAAATAATAATATTAATAATAATTAATAAACCAAAATAAAAAATTTTAGATGTGACCTGTACGCAACATTTGGAAGATTTAAAATATAGAAATTTCCTTCCAGTGTTAACATCTGCTGGAACACCAAAATTAAAATAAATGTATAATTTTATTTCTAATTTTATAATATAAAAATTTAAAAATTTAATTTTTATCAAAAATTTTTTATATAAAAATGTATTTTATAATTTTATAATATAAAAATATAAAAATTTAAAATAAATTATAAATTTTTAGTTGTTTAACTGTAATATTTTTAAATTAAAAATATCGAAATTTCCATCTAGTGTTTACCTCTGTTGATGGACCAGAATGTTTCCAGAACAAACAGGGCGCAGTTCAACAATGTATTTAATCAACCTACGGAGAAAATACTGCATCTGCAACAGCCAACACACCCAGTTTTCGACATGACATTGTCAGGCGTCAGAAGAGGTACACCTTGCGAACAATTTTGTAGGTATTCTACAATCGCTTAAATAGAATCTACGGTTAAAATTGTTCTAGTTATGACGCAAAAAAATGTACAGCGAAAAATACAAATTACATAACGAGCACGCTGGGTGTTTGACACCGGGAGTTATTCCCACGTGTGGGAAAATAGTGGGAAAGACACACACAATAAAAAAATATATCAAATTAAACCAGTAAATCACTAATAGTAATCCAATGAAGGAAAAGTCCAATGATCACACCGAAAATCAAATAATTAAATAACGCATTATTTCAACAACCACAAAAAAAAAATAAAAGGGCTGTAATTCAAGGGAATTTATCCTCCAATGAACTCAATAAACAATCTGCTCACCAAATCAGTCCAGATTCAAAGGGACAGGAATCTCAGGATGAAACCACACGAAACAAAGATACAAACACACGACTTGAACAAAATACTATTGCAGGACGTTAACATTATATTTAATGATTCTTCCTCGAAGACTGCTGACAAAAGAGGCAGGATCTCCAAATTTTCTTGGATTTATACGTTTGCCCTAGCAACTAGTTTGTTTGAATTTGGTTTCCTATCTTCTGTTTTACTGTCTTCTGTTTTAAACTGATTGATTTCGTTCCTAACTTCTGATTGGTCCAAAATTCAAATAATTTGCGAACTTCGGCATGGCCGTAACTGGGAAGGGTTCCATTACTACCAAAAGAAAATAAAGGAAATAATTCGGAACTGGCAACTCGCAGTTAAACCAATTCGATCCAAAAGATGGTAAATTATTGTGATCCTCCTCCGAATACATCCATACTACTAACTGGCTGTCAAAATGAAACAAGAAAGTTATTCAAAGAAAATTAGATGAATTATTTTGACACACAAGAATGTATAGATGACTCTTCGGGCCCCGGCTAAAGGAGTTTCTTCTAGCTTGCTAAAAGTACACAATAAAGCCTTCCAAGGAGATGGTAAAATCTTGAGTCCCAAATCCATTTGTTATCTTGAGTAATCCACTTGTAATCCAGAATAATAATCTTGTCATACGAATTAATTCACTTGTAAATAGGAGTAATTATAATAATTCCGAGCTATCCAAGTATCTCGTAGTTATTCACTTGTAATCCAGAGTAATCCACTTGTTATCTAGTTTAATCCACGTTTTTGCGGATTAATATACTTGTAATCCAGAGTAAACCATTAGCAATCCGGAGTCATTATAATAATTCGGAGTAATCCAAGTATCTCGTAGTAATCCAATTGTAATCCAGAGTCATCCACTTGTAATCCAGTTCAATCCACTTTTAATCCAAAATCATACCCTTGTAATTCAGAGTAATCCACTTAGCATACAGAGTAATACACTTTTCATATAGAGTAATCCACTAGCAATCGGTGGTATTATAATAATTCGGAGTAATCCAAGTATCCCGAAGTAATCCATTTATTATCCAGAGTAATCCACATGTAATGCAGTTCATTCATCTTGTCAGACGGAGTAATATACTTGTAATCCGCGATAATTATAATAATTCAGAGTAATCCAAGTATCTTGTAGTAATGCACTTGTAATCCAGAGTCATCCAAGTGTTATCCAGTTTAATCCACTTTTGAACCAGTTTAATCCACTTTTAATCTACAGTAATCCACTATTCATGCAGAGTAATCCACTAGCAATCCGAAGTAATTATAATAATTCAGAGTAATCCAAGTATCTCTCCATTTGTTATCTAGAGTAATCCACTTGTAATCCAGAATAGTCATCTTGTCATACGAAGTAATCCACTTGTAATCCGAAGTCCAATTTTAATCCAATTCAATACAATAATAATGCCTCAAATATACTGAAAAATGTCTGGAAATGTCTTAAAAGTGTCTGAAAGTAGCATGCAAATTCTCTCAAAGTTGGAAAAAACTATGAATGTCTGAAATGTCTGAAAGTGCCGGAATATTTCTAAAATGTGCCTGAAAGCAGTCTTAAGCTTCTAAAAAAAATCAGCAAATAATAAAATATAAATGCCTTCAATTTTCCGAAAAATGTCTGAATATGTCTGAACTGTGTCTAAAAATTGAGTGAAACTTCTGCGAAATTCGGTGAACAATAAAATATTAATGACTGAAGTATACTTTTAAGTATAATTTTAATACAATGGAAAATGTCAGAAAATGTCAGAAAATGTCAGAATAGGTCTGAAACGTGTCTGAAAGTAGTGGGGAATTCTGCAAAAGTCGTCGAACAATAAAATAATAATGCCTCCAATTTTCTTTAAAATATCTGGAAATGCCTCAAACGTGTCTAAAAATAGCGTGGAAATTCTCTAAAAGTTGGAAAAAAATTATAAATATCTGCAATGTCCGAAATTACCTGAATATTTCTGAAACGTGTCTGAAATTAGTGTAAAACTTCTGCAAAATCGGTGAACAACAAAATATTTCCCTTTTCTAAGAATGCTTGAAATTTATTGAGAAGTTTGAAAAAATGCCTCAAATGTCTGAAAATGTCAGAATATGTCTGAAACGTATCTAAAACATGTCTGGAAATGTCTTAACAGTGTCTAAAAGTAGCATGAAAATTTCTACAAAAGTTGGAAAAAACTATGAATGACTGAAATGTCTGAAAGTGCGTGAATATGTCTGAAACGTGTCCAAAAGTGGTGGTTTTATTAATTTATCTTGAATTCTTTTAAATTCTTTTGAATTCCTCTGAATTCACTCAATTCTACTCAATTCAATGGATTTTTATAAAGTTTTTGTTTAATTCGTCTTCATCTTAAATTCTTAGGAATTTCATCAGATTTTTTTTAATTTTCTCTAATTTTTTTAAACTCATTTCAAACTTCCTTAATTCAATGAATTTCTTCATACTTTTGAACTGTTTCCAATTCACTTTATTTTTTAAAAATTCAGTTTGATTTTTTATGAATGTTATCGAATTCTTCTCGTTTCCCTTACATTTTTCTAAATGCATTCAAATTTTACGGAAATCAATGGAATTATTTTTAATACAAAAAAAAATCAAATTCTTTTTAATTGTTTTGAAGTCATTGGGGACTTTTTTGGTTACAAATTAGTAGGATTTCAAGGATTTGAAATTATTTTTGGAATTCACCCTGAATTCTTCTTGATTTACTCTGAATTCTTTTTAATTCTTTGGAATTCTCTTCAAGTTTTTCTTCAAATTTTACTGAATTATATTGATTTTTTCGATTTAAAAAAAAATTCCAATTCATTTGAATTATTTTGAATTGTTTTGTAGTCATTAGGCTCTTTTTTGGTTAGAAATTAGTAGGATTTCAAAGATTTGAAGAGATTTGAAATTATTTTTTGAAATTCACCCTGAATTCTTTTAAATTCTTTGGAATTCTCTTCAAGTTTTTCTTCAAATTTTACTGAATTAAATTGATTTTTTCGATTAAAAAAAAATTCCAATTCATTTAAATTCTTTTGAATTGTTTTGTAGTCATTAGGCACTTTTTTGGTTAGAAATTAGTATTCATCTTTTTGGATAGAAAATTCATCTTTTTTTGAAGAAAAGCCATCTTTATTAGCTGAAAATTAATTTTTTTTTAAATTCAACTGTCTTATTAAAAATTCGTCATTTTAGCCAGAAAATTAAATTTTTTGGTTAAAAATGTAACTGTTTTGGTTTTCATTAATTCTTTTTTGTATTCATCTGAAGTTCTGAATCTTCAAATTAACGAAATACATTCTCCCACTTTTATTTTATCTCAAAATATTATTTAAAAAACAATATTTGATTGAAAATTCAACTTTTTGGTTAAAAACTAACAATTCTTTTCGTTAAAAATTCAGCTATTTGTTTGATAATTCATCTTGTGAAATTAAAAAAAAAATACTTCACTTATTTGGTTCAGAATTCATGCATTTTGTCAAAAATTCGTGCTTTAGTAGAAAATTATTCTTCTTGGTTGAAAATTTCTCTTTTTATTATAAATTCCTCTTTTTTGTTCAAATTTCAATAATTTCACCTGATTGATTAGAAACTTAAACGGTTTCATATTAAATTCAATATGGTTCAAAAATGAATTTGATTCAAAAGTATTTATTTCCCTTTTATTGTGAAGAATCATTATATTGTTACCCTGGTTTGAGAGTATCTTAGACTGTGCAGTCTACAAAATTAAAATTTTAATTAATTTAATTTAGAATTCCCTGGCTACCTAGTTTCTATTATAAAGCATCGGAATATAAATATGGCAGTGAAGCTTAAAAATTTTACTTGGATTGAAAAAAAAATTATGATTCGCGTCAACATTACTTGTGAAATTTATTCTAGCAATTGTGACCTTTGTTTACCCCCGAATTGCGGTTCTGATGATTTTTGACAAATATCGACCATAAGTTAATAGTACACTACCATCGGAAACTGTCTGTACGATCAGCGAATGTACTATTAAAAATCACTGCTGACTTTGAAACGTGGTTACTCGTGGGGGCATTTTTTGCATGCTTACCCGGCTATAACCTTTACACCTTACATTTTTTCAGAACCATCTTCTCATAATATGTCTGAAAAAAAAATGAATATATTCACGAGATAACCCTGGCTTTTTCAGCAAAAAATATGGCCGAGATTTTGTCACGAACATTCAAGCGATTTCATAGTGCAATTGGCTAAGGCTAAGGCATTGGCTCGGTGCATACGGGTTAGTTTGTTTAGGTAGGGTTCGAATTCCCGGCGAGTGCGATTTTTCAACGGGTTTAAGCGTGCGATTATATGTGTAGTGGACCGTGCGTGAAATTGGATTATTTAAAATATAAACTAAGTGCAGCAATATTACAAAAAACATTTTTTTGTCACAGATCGTTGTAACACTGTTACGGAATTGTTACAATTAATGCAAAAACGTTGTAACGCCGTCATGGTATTGTTACGGATCAATTGCAGAACAAATTTACGTCGTAACACTGTTATATATGAGTTACGGCACTATTAGAGAACAACGTTACTCTGCAACCCTGTTCCTAAATTGTTCTAAAAATATTTTTTGACTTATAATGCTGTTCCAAAATTGTTACAGAACGGTCAAAGAACATATTTACATCGTAACATGGTTACTTTGTAACCCTGTTCCTAAATTGTTCTACAAATATTTTTTTACATATAATGCTGTTTCAGATTTGATACAGATCTCTGAAATAAAAATTACTTTAGGCATCATATTTAGGTTTTACTGACTTGGATTTACAGTCTTTTTATATTTTTTCCGCGTGGAAAAGTTACTTTTTTGAAAGGAACTAGTTTATGTTACCGTAATAACGTAATTATTTTCAACTAAAATAGAGAAATTTTCAAGCAGGAAGTTATATATTGATATAAAAAACATGAACTTCACAAGGATCTTTCTTGGTAGAGACTTTTTCGTCTACTCTTTTTTTCTGTCTCTTGTGTCATTTGAGAAAAAAAATTATTTGTAATTTTTAATGTTATTTATTACGATTGAAACAATAAACAAAAACTTTGCGTTTCATACAAACATAAATAAAAGCAAATTTATAGATCTTATTTGGGCATGCAGCTCTTGTTGATAAATTTTGTTCGTACCTCGCATCGTTTGTTTGAAAATTTATTTTATTTTTGATGTTTTTAAGAATAAAACAAAAACTATGCATCGTATCTAAAACTTCAGGACACTCAAAGATTAAACTAAAGGCTAATCCAATCTGTCAATTCTTTCGTAAGTTATCGTGCTACTAGACTAAAAATCTACAGACACACGTAAAGACAGACACATTCACGAAAACCTGTTTTTCAGGTTCAGAAGGTCTCAAATTGGGGATATTCTACAAAACTGTGGGGAGGCGGCGGAGGGTTGAATTGTACACAAATCCAATACCTTCTCTCAGTTCGATAATGTGGATTTTTTAATGTGACACCAAGGATGATGCTGATTCTTTTCTCACCAATTTTCTAACAACAATGGTTTAGCTGTGAAAAATATTATTGAAACAATGCTCATACAAAATATAACAAAATGGTCGAATGCTCAAGCCAAAAGTCAAATTATTTTGTTCAAAATTCATTTTATGAAATAATGATGGAACTTTTTGGTTCGTAATCTTTAATTTTTTTGAAAATTGATTTGTTTGCTAAAAGAAAGCTTTTCCATTTTTGGTAACTTTGCTGGAAATTCATTAATTTCTCTTGAAAACTGATGCATTTCGCTTTAAATTTGTCTTTATTTTCTGGCAAATAAATCTTCTTGGTTAAAAATACACTTACTTTATTTAGTTACAGTTTCCTGAGTAACAATTAATTGTGTTGAAACTTTGTCTTTTTGTCTAGAATATTAATCTTTTAAATTGTTCTGTTTGGTTGAAGATTCAACTACTTTGTTGAAAATTCGTCTGTTTGGTTGAATTTAACCGGTCGAAAATTCATTATTTTAAATAATTTATTAGACTGGACATTTCAATATTTTATTTTTGGTGAAAAACTTTTTATTCAGATGAAAGTTTATCAATTTAGTTAAAAATGTATGTAGTTTTATAATAAGTCTTATTTCTGTCAGAAAATTATTTGCATTGGTTAGGAAATCATTGGTGATTGAAAATCAAATCATTTAGGTTCTTAATGTTGAACTCTTGTGAATTTTTTTTTTAAGATTCATAATTTTAGTTGGAAATCAATATCTTTATGAACTTATTCCCCAAGATGTAGCAAACCATATAAGTTTGTAAATTTTTATTGATTCAAAAATTCCATTAGGATAATGTTCCTGCATGTTTCTCTAAATTCATCTGTTTACATTTAACAAGTAAACAAAAGTATTTTTAAAAAATTCTGAAATGCTGAGTGAAGCTTCAGTAGGCGCCGAGCGCCTACAAGAAGGGTTTCGTACCATATTAAGATATTAATTTAAGTCTTGACAGAATCTCAAAACTAAATATTTTTCAATTTTGTGAAAGAAATTTAAAAAAAAATTTATTAAAAAATAATTTTTGGAAAAAAGATTGTTTGAAAAAAATGTTTGAAACAAAATGTTGTAAAATAAATTTGTTCACAAAATTTAATTAAAATAAGGTGTTGAAAAAATATTTCAATAACAAACATTGCATGAAAAAAATGTTTTGAAAAATAATTTAAAAAAAATTTGGAAATAATTTTTAAAACATTTTTTTTGAAAAAATGTTGAAAAAAAGAGAAATTTGTTGAGAAAAAAAATTTGCTGAAAGAACAATTTTTGCAAAAAAATGTTTTGAAAATTTTGTTTGAAAAAAATTTCTGAAAAACAAATTGTGTGAAAAAAATGTTTAAAGTAATTTTTTGACATTATTATTCCTGAGAAAAAAAAACATAATTAAGACGTTGAAACCTCCCCATCGCAAACTTTCCCTTCCCTAATCCGCCTATTTCCCCTCCCCTCACTTCTCTTCTTTGGAAAAAAATACGACATACGGATTTTTTTTTTAGGTTTTGAATTTGAAATTTATAACAAAAACAATTCTTAAATTTTGAACTTGAAATTTATAACAAAAACGATCCTTGAATTTGAAATTTGAAATTTATAACAAAAACAATACTTAAATTTTGAATTTGAAATTTATAAAAAAAAAACAATACTTGTATTGTATTTTATTACTCTCCCTTTTACGGGTTTGAGGGCTCCGTTCCCTTTACATCTTTTACAATTTCACTTCCTATCACAAGGACAATTACTCGTACCGAATATTTTGGGTACAGTCGTTGTAGCTCTCTTCTAAGGTCTTGATACCTCTCCTCCTTTTCTTACTCCTTGGCAGTGATGTTGTATTCGGACGGAGCCGAGAAGTGCAACGGAGACTGCTGATCGAAAATCGTAGTTTTAGAAAATTTGGCATCACACGCTCTACACCTACTGCGGGCAATTTCTTGACATAAAATGCGGTCACGGTATACTTTTCTCACTTCTAATGTTAAAATTCAGGCCAGGGTCTCAGCCGCTTGCTCCGCGGCTTTGTAAAGGAATGCTTCTTTGACAATCATCTGGTGGTTTCTGATCATTTTTAGGAGATGAACTCTGCCATTTACAACGATGTAAGCTGTACTTAGAACAATTCGGTTATGAAGACCCTGAAGATTCAGAAATCAGCGTCCGCCATTACGGTGTCAAATGTATTATCGAGGAACTGACGAAATGACATGCAAGCTTTTATGCTTTGGGGCACGCCCAGTTATGTATAGGTCCCTCCAGTATTAAGATGTCTGATAACACTTATATTCACAAGTTCGGGGTCCTTGAGAACGCCAATTATCTTTTCTTTATTAAGATGAATTTTTGCACACTTGTCCAATCCAAAGTTCATCCCAATCTCTCCTGAGTACTTCTTGACGATATTTATAGTAATTTGAGGTTTGATTTTAGCAGAGACATAGATCTTTAGTTCAACCATATAAAATACATGAATGACCTTATAGTCGCACTGATTTGTGTCGGCACAGAGGTATCCAGAAGAATTTCGTAGAACGAGAAATAGAAGCAGAAGTGTGATGCCATGTACCAGAGTGTCGCATGACAAAGTTGTTAAAGATGGTTTCAAATACATAAGGGCTCGTCTGTCTGGCCCATTTAAGTTTTTTTTTTTTCTTCAATTGTACTACTTAGCAATATGGAATTAAATATATTCATTCTTCTAATGAAGAAAGCGGTGAATATATTTTTCATATAATTATTATCGGTCACATGGCAGACAGTCACATGTCCTGAATAATTAAAAAATCTGGCAAAAACCACACGTGTTATTGAAAAGAACTGTAAAAATAAATATGAAAATTGGATTTTCCCAGGAAGTGAAATAAAATTTAATTGTACATAATATCGTGCTGGTAATTGATAATGGGCTAATTTATTAAAAACGATATATTTAAAAATGAATCCTCGAATTATGGTGATATTCAAACATGCAAAAAGTATAATAAATTAAGGTAAAATTGAATTTTGCTTCTTTTGTATAAATATTTGAGTTTCATGTAATTAATAATGAAAAAATATGAGTTCATCATCTATAATTTGAATTGGTTATGATTGCCCAGAAATGACGTGAATTCATTCGTGTTGCTCGACATGTAAAAAGTAGGATTTGCCTTTGACTTTATGAATTTTTCCAATTTTTGCGAAAAGTTTTCTAGATTTGGCGATGCGATGAGTTGAACGCAAGTTTCCATAAATTCTGTCTATGGCGCGAAATATTCTAAGCTGTCAAACGGTTGTTCTCTGAAAGTTGTAGATTTATTTTCTATGCAGATATTTCTCTTCAAAGTAAAGCATACGTTTCAAAATTTCAATAATGATTCATGGTTAATTTCACGTAATTTTAAATAATTCATCCATACATAACGGAAGCTGGTCACTGCCGGTATACTCCTCCGCAATATGCCAGCCTTGCATCCTGGGTGTCATTTCAGATGTTGCGAAGCTGATATCAATTATCGTTTCTCTGTTTCTGCTTCTCCTAAACGTTGGCGCTACCGAGTATTAGGAATCTCCAAGTCGCATCAGGCTACATTTCAGCGAACGCATTGCCCCGTGTGCCCGACCAGTTCATTCACGATTGTATGTTTTGGCTCTAAATTCTCATCCCACAATTATCTCGTATTTAGTTTTCCTTATTGAGTCCTTCATAGCATCTAGGTCACATGAAAAATTCCAGTTTTCACATTCATGGAGCAGCAGCAGCTGAAGTAAGTTGCATTCAGGCTTTTGGCCCACACAAATCCTTCACCCCCTCCCCAATCAGTCACTGGATGTTTTACGATGTCTCTCACTCAGATTGCTGCTGTGCAAGCATTGTTGATATACCAATCAGCTCTACTACTTTAGAGATTTCCTTGTACTAATATCGCTATGGAGAGTTTCTTCTTTTTTTGGCATCCAAATCGATGATCCTGGTACGTGATCACAGTTCTTTTCAGCATTTCCCTCCGCACATAGTTAGCACTTTGGTGGAGCTGTGAAGTCGGTAGTTTGATGATTTTTATCACCACACCTTCAGCACGGACCTGATCTATCAGTGTCCTGGCATTCCGCGGCCATATGGTCATATCCGCGGCATCGGAAGAATCGAAGAATTGTGGTCATGACAATTTAGGTCTTCGCCCGTGTCTATTCCTAGTACAGTCTCTAGGGCTCGTCTTACTATTTTTCTCTCCATTGTGGCATTCAGAAATCAGGGAAATGTCAGGGAATTTTTCTGGTCAGGAAAAGTAAGGGATTTTGAAAAAAAAAATGGCAAAGGTCAGCAAATTTCAGTAGGAAGCACTTTAAATAACTGTCAAGAATAATCAGGGCTGCTACACAGACACTTTTTTAAATGAAAAGGTCATTTTAATCACTTTTTTTTTCAATACGTTAACCCAAGGATTAACCTCTCTTGAATTCAGGTCTATACTTATTTCTGAATTTGTTGTAATTCTTTTAGTGTATTTTTAAAGATTCCAAGGAATTTTTAATAGATTTCGATAATTTTAAGATATTCAAGAGGATTTTAAAGATTTTAGGGTATTTTTTAAACTTTCTAGGTTTTGAATGATTTTAAGCGATACAAAAAAAAATCATGGGGTTTTAAGTAATTTTCTAGAATTTCGGAAAATATGGAACGATTTTATAGGACCTACAAGATTTTAGGTTATTTATAATGATTGCACGGGATTTTATAAGAATTCCTTGGATTTCAATGATTTTAAGAGATTTTAAAAGCTCTCAAGGTCTTTTAATCATGTTTCCAAGCTTTCAGGAAATATCAGATTTGATGTAATTTTACGGGATTTTATAATATTTTAATGAATTTCAAAGACTTTATTCATAAGAGTTGAAGAATTCCAAAGATTTTAGAATATTTTAAGGTATTCCCGAAGATTTGTACAGATTTTAGGGTATTTTAAAAGATTCCAATGAATTGTTAATTGGTTTTAATAATTGGAAGCAATTTCAAAGATGTTTAATAAGTTTTAAGGGATTTCAAAAGAGTTTAAAGAATTTTAAATATTTTAGGGTATTGAAATTCGACCGTTCTCTAAGACGCAATATTTTAGACTGGTGCTGGAAATTTGTTTGTGTACTTTGTCAAGTGCCAATCTGGGTCTGTTGGAGAATACAAAAAAAAGAATCGAAACTGTTTGAAAATTCTTAGTAGTCCCTTCAACCAGTGCAATCATTTGAAAATTCGTTAAAAACATTCCAAATACCTGAAGAATTTGAAATGATGATTACTAACAATGGGGGTCATGGGTTTTTATATGAAGGATAGAGATTATATCACAATAATTTTAAAAATAACTCTTTTTTTTGGTTGAGAAGTCGTGCTTCTAATTTGCAAAGACTGTACCTTAGAATTCATATATCTTGTCCAAGAGAATAAAAAGCCCTTGCATACTAAATTTTCAGTGACGGTCGCTTCGTTTTGCGAGCTATGTCCATATGATTTTGTTAAAACGCTACATGCTTTTCAGTTGAAGCATAATAATTTTCTTGAATATGGAACACGGAGAAAAATAAAAGTTCAGTTGGACCATCTAGATGTGCAGACAGACTATATTGCAGAGTCAACTATAGGACAGACTTTGAAGATGGCTAAAGCGACTATCTCTAGAAGGTTAAAAAAAGAGGTTCAAATCGATCATCTAAGAGTGTCGACTTTGTTTCATCTCGAAGGTCGACTCAAGCGTCATAAAGAGTCGAACCGATCATCACAGAGGGCGGACTAATCATTACAAAGGGTCAAATCGCTCACCATAAAGGGTCGATTTGGTCATATCATATTGGTCGACTTGATCTCCTGGGATAGGCGACCTGGTCATCTTACGGGGTTGATTTGATTATCCTACATTTTCTAACATTTTGAATCCATTTCAAGAATTGCAAAGCTTTTACGGTATTTTATAATATTCCCAGGAATTTGCAAGAGCTTAAAAAAATTTGAAAAGAATTTCAAAGATTTTTATCGTTTTCAAGAATTGTAAAGCTTTTAGGGTATTTTAAAATATTCTTAAAAATTTTCAAGAGATTTACAACATTTCAAAATATTTTCAAACATTTTGAATCAATTTAAAAATTTTAAAAGCTTTTAGGGTATTTTAAGGCTTTTAGGATATTTAAAAATATTCCCGGGAATTTTGAAAGGATTAAAAAAATTTGAAAAGAATTTCAAATATTTTGAATCCATTTCAAGAACTGCAAAGCTTTTACGGTATTTTATAATATTCCCAGGAATTTGCAAAAGCTTAAAAAAATTTGAAAAGAATTTCAAAGATTTTTATCGGTTTCAAGAATTGTAAAGCTTTCAGGGTATTTTAAAATATTCTCAAAAATTTTCAAGAGATTTACAAAATTTGAAAATATTTTCAAAAATTTTGAACCGACTTTGAGAATGTTAAAGCTTTTAGGGCATTTTAGGAGATTCTCAAAAATTTTTAAGAGGTTTTCGAAATTTGAAAAGATTTTCAAGCATTTTGAATCCATATCAAGAATTTTAAAGCTCATAGAGTATTTTAAAAGATTCCTTGGAATTTTAAGAGATTTAACAAATTTCAAAATATTTTCAAACATTTTGATTATATTTCAAGAATTTCAAAGATTTCTAAGGTATTTCAAAGTTTTTAGGATATTTTGAAATGTTACTGAGAATTTTCAAGAGATTAAGGAAATTTGAAAAGATTTTCAAACATTTCATCTCTTTGGTAGAAAATTTAACTATTTTGATGAAAATTCGTTTCACGTTTGATTGAAAATAAATTGTTTAAACTAACAATTAAACTATTCCATTTTTGGTTAATTTTTTTTTTTTTCAGTGAAAACATTATTTTTTTGGTTGAAAATTCGTCTTTCTTGGCAGAAAATTAATCTTCTTGGTTGAAATATCAACTGTTACATGCTTCTTTGATCATCTCTTTTGCTTGAAAAGTCGATTATTTGACTTAAAGTTGAATTACTTTCTATAATAATTTTTTTTATCAAGGATTCATAATTATAGCTAAAAATTGAACTATTTGCTTTTAAATTAACTTTTATGTTAAAAAATCTACTGTTTTTTAGAAAATTCATCTTTTTAGCTTGAAAATTTAAGAATTTTTAGAATATTTAACTTTTTGATTGAAAATTTAACTTTGTTGAAAATGCATTTTTAGTTGTTCAAATTTTTTGCATATGAAAATTTAACTATTCCGTGTTTGGTTAAAACTTTATTCTGTATATTGGATACATTGAAAATTCGTCTTTCTTGATAGATTGAAATTCATCTTTTTTGTCGAAAATTGAACAATTTTGTCGACAATTCGTTTTTTTTCACAGTTTTTTTATCATAGTTTTTATCTGAAAATTTAACTATTCCATTTTTTGTTGAAACTTTATCCTCCATATTTTATAGGTTAAAAATTCAACTATTTGATAGAAAATTCATGTATTTTTTTGAAAAGTCGTCTTTTCTGATAGAAAATTAATCTTCCTGATTGAAAATTCGACTATTTGTTGGTTACAAATTTATGTATTCTTTTAAAATTCGTAAAAGGAAGAATGCTACAGAATAGTAGATCTTTTAACGATGACTTCCAGCGGCTGTTCTCCAAAACCATGGATGACAGCATCTTTTTTTTCACTGATGGATCTAAACTTCAGGGCAAACCGGTTGGTCTATCTGTCTTTTCTTCACAAGGTGATTTACAAACAAGTTATAAAATTTCACCAGAGGCTTCCATTTCCACCGAAGAAGCTGTCGCACTCTGTGAGGCCATAGAATATACCATAAACACTCTTATAGAGAAAGCTACAATATTTACAGACTCAAGGACTGTGTTAGAGGAGTGCCAAGGTTTCAATGTTCTAGTTCCGCCTTGTATTTTATATACAAAATATATAACCTAATGTATATATTCAAAAACGAAAACTCAGATTTTAACTACCTTGGATTCCTGGCCATAAGGGAATTTTCAGGAATGAGATAGCTGATAGTTTAGCCAAAAGGGCAATAGAGGAAGGGGTTTAACTAAATTATGTGATTCCATATTCTGATCTATACCATTCAGCTTATAATACTGCTTGTAAACGTTCGAACCATACTTGGAGGAAGAAAAGTGAAAGCACGGGAAAACACTACTTTGAGCATTACTTCATCGAAACTAAGAAACCTTGGTTTATCAATTGCAAGGCTAAAAGAAGGAACACAGTAATTATCGCCAGAATTGGATCGATTCATTATTCATTACTCAACAGTTTATTCATAAAGAACTTTACAGATTTCAGCGAGTAACTTTACTGTATTGATGTCGACGAAGACATTAATCACGTGGTGTGGGCCTGTCCACGTTATTCGGTACAAAGATCTCGCATAGAGAAATCTCTGATTAATTGTAAATTAACTTTTTTGTTGAAAATTCATATTCTCGGGTTGAAAAATCAACTATTTATTTTTAAAAATTGAACTTTTTTTTGAAAATTCGACTTTTTTTTTGTTAAAAATTAATTTTTTCAACTCAAAATTTAACTATTTTGTTGAAAATTCATATTCTCGGGTTGAAAAATCAACTATTTAGTGAAAAAATTAAACTTTTTTGTTGAAAATTCGTTTTCTTTATTGAAAATTAATCTTTTCGATTGAAAATGCTATTTGGTTAAAACTGTATGTATTTTCTTCAAAATTCATCTTCACTGGTAAAAAATTAATCTTCTTTTTTGAAAATTTAACTATTTGGTTAAAAATTTATGGATTTTGTTGAGATTTGATCTTTTTTGGTAGAAAATTAATCTTTGTTGAAAACGCGTCTTTTTATATGAAAATTCATCTCTTCTGGTGGAAATATCATCTTTTTGTTTAATAAAAATACAATTTTTGATTGAAAATGCAACTGTTTGGTTGAAAGTTTATCTGTGTTAGTTTGAGGATTCAACAATTTTGTTGGAAATACGCCTTTTTTGGTTAAATTAACGTGTTTCTGATTTAAAATGAAAATTTTGTTTTTGGTTAAAACAGAGTGTCTAGCTTTTTTGCAAAAAAAATTCCAGGACTTTTCCAGGTTTTCCAGGAGAAAAAAAGTTAATTTTTCAAGGTACCTTTTTTTACAGTAAAAAGATCCTTTTTACTAAACATGCCTCAAAAATTTGATTTTAGGGTCAAAACCCCGTTTCTTGGTGATTCTTCTTTTATGACGGTGAAAAATCACGACGCTACAATCGAAAATTCACTGTCATCCTCAAAGAGAGGATATTAACATCTATTGAACTGGTATGGAGTGCAATAGTCGGACAACGAAGATGCAAGAGAAGCTGGCAGGTTGTAGGGAGAACCTGTTAATAGACATGTGTATTACCCACGACTCGATCAGGTATCGACGCAATCTGTCCATGTCTTGAATTGACTACAGTAAGGCATTCGATGAAACGAAACATGAGCTACTTATTAAACTCCTTCAGTGCTGGAGGTGCATCCAAACATAGTGAGATGCATAAAAGAGCTCTTATATACCACCTCTTACACAGGGAAGACCTTAAACTCTTTGCTCCCTCGAAAGAGGACCTTAACATCCTTGTGGATGCAGTAAATAGGTACTCTCGAGTAATTGGCATAAGCTTCGGACTAGACAAGTGTGCCTGCGTCCATCTACACCAAGGAAGACTAAAAACTACATCATCTTGTGACGATCAGGATGTTCATCTTATAGGCGGAAATACCATCCAACATTTTGGTAATGGAGAAACATACACATAACTTGGAATACCTCAAGCGTAAACCCAGAATGTGTGTGTTTTAAAGACGGCCCTTGATGAAAGGTATCGCCAAATTCTCAGAAAAATTTGGGCTTTAGAATTATCTGGAAAGAATGAGAATCAGGCAACCAATATGCTGGCCGTTCCTATACTGCACTACACGTTTGGTGCAGTAAAATGGAACGTCCGTAAGTTGAAGCAACTTGACCGAAGCGCACGCAAGATGATTAAAATCCATTGATGTCATCATCCTAGATCTTCAGTACCTCGACTATACCTCCTTCCAGATAAATAGGGCTGCAGAGGGACCATGTTTATTATATGTTTTTGGGGTCGCTGAAACCGAATTCGAAGTGCGTTTTACCCTATAATGTCAGGTTATGGCATTACCAGTATCTTTAACCGAGGATCGATTTTGAATTTATATTAATTTTTCTTAATGATAGTGTTGCATTTTAAACTTGTCTCAATGATAGTTATTTTAATTGAGAGATTCGTTCAATTTGCGTTTATTTTTTTCTTTTCAGTAAACTGCTACCAACGATATAAGTTAATTTCAATACTGATACGACGTTAAAACTAGCCCTAAACATTTTATAACCAGATTTGAAAATAATATAAACTACAATTGAGTAAGCTTAATTCTTACAATGAAAAATGTTCCACTGACATGATTTTGAATAATAGATTTAATGCTTCAGTTTTAGGTCAGACCTGAAGAAGTGAACTGCAATTTTCACGAAACGCTAGCAAGATTCGTAGTTTTGCACACGATTGAAACCCAAAAAAGCTTTAAATTTTAAATTTAAATATATCATGATTTTGAATCATTATTTGACAATAAAAGCGACAGATTGTGGATCCACTCAAGGGAAGGATAATTGCGTATTTGAAAATTGTTTAAGGTAATTTATAAAATCACTCTCATATAAAAACAAGCAAGCAGGATTCTCCCCCAATATTAAATCAAAAAACAAAACTTTCTTCGCACAATGAGGTCTTTATCGTAAGATAAGTTTCAAAGTCGTTACGAATTCTTTCCTGGTTCCACTTAAAAAAAAGGAATGAAAAAAAGGTTTCCCATTAGAATTTCAACAGTTGGTAGAACTGTGCACAACAGGGTATTCATCGTGAGATGAAATTATTAATAATATTAATAATATAGTATCTAGCACTATTCAAAGGAAATATTATTAAAAATAATAATGAATAAAAAAAAATTGTTAACTGTAATTAATTATTACCTCACTCTAATTAAAAAGTTTGACAAAAAGTGGAAAATTTTAGAAAAAACCGCGACTTTCTAACTCTTTCCTGAGAGAAAATTGCTACAAAACAATAATAAATTATTTAAAAAATTTATTTAAATATCTGATTATCAATATGTTTTGTAATCTTTTTCAATTTTTTCTTATAATTCATTTTTCAATATAAAAATCCTAGAAAATTTGTTTGATTCTCTTAAATCCTTTCAAAATTCTTAAAAAGCTTCCTTTTTCGAAATTTTCCAAAATCTATATTTTTTTCGAAATTTGTTGAAATCTTCAAATTAAAATTTGTTTGCAATGTTTTTAAATCTTCTCAAACTTGTAAAAATCTTTTGAAATTATTCATTTTTTTCCCTAACATTAAACGAAAGAAAAGTTTTGCCTTAAGATATTCCAGATTATTTTTTGAACATTTTGGAAATATTTTAATATTTTTTGAAGTCTTTACAAGTTTTAGATTATTTTTAAGTCCTTTTGAAATTTTATAAATATCTCTTATTGTTTTTACTCAAATTTTTTCTAGAAGTTTGTAATTTTGAAAATTTGCAAAATTTCTTTTTAAAATCTGCTATATTCTTTTTCGAAATTTATGTTTTGAAATCTTTCTCTATTTTCTCTTAAAATTAATTTTTCAAAATAAAAAATCAGGTGAAATTTTTCCTTGAATCTTAAGAAAATTGTATTATCCTCTTGAAAGGTTTAACAAATGTATGGCCGTGCGGTCTCTTAGACCGCACGTCCACGATAGCTTCACACATTTATATTTCTGATTCAATTTTTCAGTTTCAAAAAATTGTACGTCCCGATTATCCCTCATTTGAGGAAAAAGTGACAAAATAGTATGAGGGTTTCGGACGGCTCCCCTTCTCTCCCCCTCTCTCGACTAGCACCGCCCCATCTCATTCCTCTCCTCTTCTCTCCTATCCCGTCCGATCTTATCTTATCAACCTCTCTTATACACTCGACTCCTCACTTCCGATTCCATTCTACTACTTCCCCATCCTATCTTGACTTTTTTCTCAACCTTCACTACCCCTCCCTCTCTCGCCTATTTCGTCTCTTATCCTTTCTTCTAATTTTCTACTCTGCCGTGCCTACTTTTTTTCCTCTACAGCTTCTCTGCTCTCAATATTTCCTATCATAGTCTCTACTTCTCCTTTTCGCTTTCCACACCTTAGCACTCCTTCCTCATCAATGCATCAACACCTATTACCTCTCCTTATCATTTCTTTCTGATGTCTTTCCCCTATTTCCCTACTTCCCCCCAGTTCACCTTCTACACTTCCTTTCCTTTACTACTTCCTCACCCTCTCAATGCTCTTCTTTCCACTTCCTGTACCTTCAGTCACCTACTCGCACCATAATTTTTAATTTCCTGTCTTCCCTTACATCTCAACCTTCCACCCCTACTCCATCTCATATCGCTTCTCCTGATTCCCCCCCTTATTACAACTTATTCCCCCGACTACTCCCCTACCATCTTAAACGTGCCTCCATACTTGCTTCTACTTTCCTATTCTCCGTTACTTCATTCGCCACATTATAAATTTTTTGCGCCAAGTCTTCCAATATTTTAACACTCCTAATTTCTATACTGATTTTCTTATAATGAATTCATATGGTATTTTTAAAGACAGGCGAAAAAATGATAAGGAAATTATAAGGATTGCAAAGGATTGCATGGGATTGCATAATATTGCAGAAAGAGTATAGACTAGATTGCAGGACTAATTAACCCTTTGAAATTAATTTACCTTCTTCAAAAGGTTTTTAAAACACAAATACAGTAATATTTCAAGTTAGCAATATTTAGCAAATCGAAGTATTGAACAAACATAAATTTTTAAAAACAGTACAGTTGAAAACATTTTTAAGAATGATATTTTATACAAGAATATTGAAACCATTATGGTTCCGAATATTGATAATAAATTTAATAACATTGTTAGCAGATGGGGACGTGAAAAATTAAATTATGATGTGTCATAGCAAAAGCTTATGCTCTCCCTAAAGTCCACAAACCTAATTTAAGTTGAAGACTGATTTTATTTATATTTTTAATATAATTTTATTGAATAATTTCTTTAATTTCCTTGAAACTTCTATAACATTTTTAATGATTTCTGAATTTTGTACTCAAATTTTGACTTGAATTCTTCGAAATTGACATCTGTTTCTATCTTTTCTTTTCAATCTTTGTTTTACTCTTCGAAATTAATCTTATCTCAGGTACAAATTCACATTAATTATTCTTTCTATTTTCAATTGATTCTCTTTAATATTGCTAACTTAAAACATTATTTTATTTAGGTTTTGAAAACCTTTTGAACAAAGTACGCAATTGTACCGAAAAGTACGTAAAGGATGGCGAAAGTAGGTTCAGTTAGAAGTATGGGAGCTTGATGTTTCCCATTACATTCTGGATATTGTTTGCCCCAGTTTTTAGCATCTTTATAACTGAATGTGCCTACAAGATACAAATAAGAATTGTAAAGTTATATTTATTTTTCTAGAACATTACATTAAAAATTACAAATAACATCAAAACTTTGTATTTCTTCTGAAAGAAATGATAAAAAGTGCTTGAAAAAAGTTTAGAAAATATCACTTACTCGCTCCTATAACTAGACTGAAAAGAATAGTGGCTATAAAGTTTTGCTGCTTCATTTCCAAACTCTGCATATTCTAAAATCTGATGAAGAAATCCATAATATAACCTTATTTTTAGGTTCAGAATTAAACACTTACATCTTTCTTGATTTGCTTGAAGATCCAACGGCGTGATAAGTAATTTGTAAAGTCTACTAATTGGATGCTGGTATCACAAAAGAAGAATTTGCTCTTAAATGAAAAAACTATATATAGGCCGAGAATCTTACTCTCTTATCTTGTTTTCTCAAAGTTTGTGATGTATCCGATTCCGATGTATCAATTTCACCTTTCACATTCTCCATAAAGTGTTTCATCTTTCAGGGTTTAACTTGAAAATGTTTAACTTTAAGTCATTTACCTCTCTAACTGTGTCCATTTTCCGATTACAAATCATTATTTTTAATGTCAAAATAATTTCGAATTAAAAGCGTTAGAAACTGAACAATTCTGACTGCGCAATTACATACTTTGAAATTAAAAAGTTTAAAATTTAACGATTACTCATTCTCTAGTTACAAATGTAAGTTGTGCAATCATTAGCCAATTTTTCTTAAAGATAATAGTAGACTTTTCAACTCATGATTTCGGTCAAAGTTTGAATGTTTCAAAAATCAGTTTATAAAGTCTAAATTTTCTCAAATATTACCTTTTCAATAACACTGGAAAATATTAAATATATTTTGTAGGCATACATTTCTTGCAGGTATATAATTCTATTGTTTACTGAATTATCAAACTCACGGAATCGGTAGAGGTTCGAAATTTTTCGAAAACAAATTCATAAAGGTCTCATTTTTTTAAATTTTAACATTTCAGTAACTCTGGATGATATAAGGAAATATTTTGTTGTAAAAATTACCCTGAAATTTCCCAGAACTTTTTTTCGATATTTATAGAAATACTTTAGAATGTTTTGAAGTCTCATTTTCTGTATGAAATGATTTTTTGAAATAAAAATAATAAAAAATTTTCCCTGAAATATTAAATAATTTTTTTTATTCTCTTGAAACATTCGAAAATTCTTAAAAAGCTTCTACATTTTTTTTAAGTTTCAAGAAAAAACATTAATACCTTGAAACCTTTTAGAATGAATATAGCTTTTCTTTAAACATTTATAAATTCACATATTGTTGTTAAATTTTTGTTTAATCTTTCAATATTTAAAATTTTGCAAGCTTATGCGATTGTTCAAATTACTCTTTTGAATTTAACTTTTATTTTTATTTTTATTAATTTTAATCTACACATCTCAGAAGATCGAAAAATGGAGATTCAACAATAGTTTGATTAAGCGTGAAAAAACGACGGCAATGAACGACAGTTAGAAGAAGCTGCGTCACACGAAAAAGCAGCGGCGATTGATGTTCTTCCTCAACCGGGTGATGATCCACCGTGATCATGACAATTTATTAACTATTTTTTCAAGATTAATTCGACGAAATAGTTATCCAATGAACAAAAATAGCAATTATTAGTCATTTATCGTGCCAAAGAAGTGGTCTTCCATGAGAGGAAACATAATATAACATTTCTAAAGGGCTCATGCCCAAATAAATGTTCATATGTTCATACCTGCATATTACTTTTTTTGGTCTAAAGGGCTCATGCCCAATGAAGGTTATCAGGCCCATGCCTGCATAATAGACCTTATATCTAAAGGGTTCATAGCCCATCAGAAAATGTCATGCTCATGCATGTTCATGATACCTTATATCTAAAAGGCTTGTAACCATCGATACATGATTAAGCTCATGCTTGTAAGATTAAATAACTGTTAATAGAGGCTCATACTCCATAAAATTATTAATCTTGACTATAGACATATGAGACCTCATTTTATGACCCTTATGTCAATACTCAACGTCGATGTTTTTCCATTATTTTGATTTCGTATAAGTCGTAATTCTGAATCATCAGCATCGGATGTTGGCTACCTACATTCGCCGTCTCTTACCGACGCAGCAGGTGTGAATCCTGTCTCTACCAACAGTGGGATTGATCAAGATAAGAATGCTGCAGAGAACAAATCGGCAACGCCTCAAACACCAGGTCCTGAAGATAAAAGTGTTGCTGATCCAATTTGCAACGCTTTACCTACGACTTGCAGAGAATTTTGCATAAAATAAATACAAGCATGAAGAACATGTGCCTAAAAATTAGCGTAAATAACACAAAGGTAATGGTGTTCAAAATGAAAAGTGAAAAAACAATGTGCAACGTTGTCAACTAGAATCATAAAAACCTCACAACGATGATGTAAAACTACCATGTGAGGCAGTAAGAAGCCTGAAATTTTTTTTTTAATTTAATTTACTCCCAACTTTGCCAAAACTCACCCCTTAAGACACTAAAAAGTAATTTCTAAGTGCCTTTTCTGGATTTTATGAGAGTAAAATTAAAATTTAAGTGGCAAAATATATAAAAAAATTTGTTATACAAAAATGAAAAATAGTTCCCTTAAATTAAACATTTTTCCACTTTTCACCCCCAATAATCCATTAAAAAAATTAGTTTTCTTTCTTTGAAACCTTTTCATTCAATATACATATATTATATATATTCATATGTTCAATATATATTATATATATTAAATGAAAATGTTTTAAAGAAAGAAAATGTAACTTTTTAAGGATTATTAAGGATGAAATGGAGAAAAATGTTCATTTTAAGGGAACTACTTTTCATATTTGTATAACAAAATTTTCTATATAATTTTCCACTTCGATTTTCGATTTACTTTCATAAAATTCAGGAAAGACACTTAAAAATGATGTTTTAGTTTCTTAAGAGGCGAGTTTTGGCAAAGTTGGAGATAAATCAATTTTTTTTTTAATTTCTCAGGCTTCATACTTTTTTACGATCCTTCTTAAAACTCAAGAACTTACTGAATTTTCAACACTTTGATGTACTTTAAAGGTCGCGCCTTACCACTAAACATTGTTTTGAAATCGAAACAAATTAGGAAAATTTCTTTTCAGCAATAGACACCAAATGAGGGGGTGAGACTTTAAAAAATCAGAAAAATAAATTTTTTGGACCACCCTATTGAGCATGGCTCTGAGTGGAGGGGCAGGGGTAATAGCAAAAGGAGAAGGGACGTAGATCACGGAGGAAGAGTATGAGGAGGGGAGTAAACCTGAGGAGATGGTAGGGAAAGTATGGGGAAGTAAAAAGAGGGAGGAGGGAAGTAGGGTTGGGAGAAGTAGGAGAGGGTGTGAATTAGGGGAGTTATGAGAGGGGGTGGAAGGGAAGGGAGGGCGTATTGATGGTAGGTGTAGTGAGGGGGTAGGAGTAAGGACGAGAAGGTAATAAGGGTAGATGGGGAAGTGAAGGGAGGGGATTATAAGGCAGGATTGGATATAGGAGGGGGACTTGGGAAATTTCAAAGACTTAAAGTCTTAATAGGCTATGAAACTCGTTTTGTAGGTGCGTGGTACCTGATTTGACTATTTTTAAACATTTTGAATGGAGATATTTAAGAGTGTGTTGTCTAAATTTGATCGTTGGATTCTTGTTTTTTTTTCTAATTTCGAAGAATTTCGTAGTTATTTTTTTTCAATTCTATACTTATTATTCTGGAGACTTAACTTCTGTTATATTGAAAATTTGGTCAATTTGAACAATATAGAACTGGGCTTCAAATTTTGGTTTATTCAGGGTGGCCGCTGAACCTGGAAACCGTAAAATGTCTGGGAAATTTTTTGAGCACGAGAAAAATCTGGGAAATGACAGAGAATTTATTTTCTGGTCGGAAATTCTGGAAATGATTAATTTTAGCAGAAGAGATGATCCAGTAATGATTTAAATTTTTAATTAGTAATTTAGAGATTCTTATTTTGAATACCTCAAATTATAAATTTTTTAGTTTGAGTGGCCACCCTGGTAATTTGTTAAAATTGTTTTATTTTAGTATTTTCTTGGGTCGGAATCATCTGTAGAATTTCTTTATTAATTTGAGCAGAAAAAAAAATTTTTAACTCGACGGATTCAAGAGTTACCAATTTTTTAAGTCAAAGCGCGCGCTGCGTACATTTTAATTCATGAAATTCATTCTAAACGTCCTTTAACACAACAGAGCAAAAAATCCAAAATAAATGAATTTTTTTTAAATACTTAAATTTTCCACTAAAAATATCAATTTTGTACAAAAAATTGAATACTCAACTTTAAGTTGGAAAAATTAATTTTTAACAAAAAAAAAAACGGATTTTCAATAAAATATTTGAATTTTCAACCCAAGCGATGAATTTTCCAATAAAATTATGAATCTTCAACTGGAATAGTTAAATTTTAAATCAAAAAGATTAATTTTTAACTAAAATGATGAATATTTAACTGGGAAACTTGAATTTGAAACGAAAAAGATGAATTTTTGAACAAGAAGATTAATTTTCAAATAAAAAGATTACTTTTCTACCCAAAAATATAACTTTTCAACAAAATACATGAATTTTTAACTAAATAGTTGAAAATTTAATTAAAGAAGACGAATTTTAAACCAAATAGTTTAATTTCGAACTAAAAAAATAATTTTCAACCGAAAATGGAATAGTAACATTTTTAGTTAAAACAAAAATAATTACATATACAAACAAAGTGGTAAATTTTCAACTAAAATTGTGAATCTTTAACTGGAATAGTCGAATTTTAAACCAGAAAGATGAATTTTCAACTAAAATTATAAATCTTCAACTAGAATAATTGGATTTTTAAACAAAAAGATTAAAAATTCGTCTTTTTTGGTTAAATCCAACTATTTTTTACCCTAAATTAAAATGTTTTTTGTTGAAATATCAACCATTAAATTGTTCGTTGAAAATTCATCTTTTTAGATTAAAAATTCAACTCCTTGGTTGAAAGTTGCACTAGTTTCTTGCAAGACTATTTTTTTATTCAAAGATTCATAATTTTAGTTGGAAATTCATTTTATTTTTGGTTACCAATTATTTTTTTATGCTGAAAATTTAATTATTTTGTCGAAAATTCAACTGTTTTGTAGAAAATTCATATTTTGGGCTCGAAAATTAAACAATTTGGTATAAAATTCCACTATTTGGTACAAAATTAAACTGTTTTATAGAAAATTCATTTTTTTTATTGACAATTAATGCTCCTCAATAAAAATTTAACTACACCATTTTTGGATAAGATTTCATCTTTTTTAGTTTAAAAATTCAACTATTTAGATGAAAATTAATCAAATAAAATTCTCAATTGAAAATTTTTGTAATTTGTTGAAAATTCGTGTTTTCTAGTAGAAAATTCAACTATTTGGTTAAAAATTTACGAATTATGTTGAAAATTCATCTTTTGCGGTAGAAAATATTTTTTTTTGTTAAAAAAGCAACTGTATTGTTAAGAATTAATCTGGTTCAAATATTTTGTTGAAAATTCAACTGTTTTATAGAAAAATTATTTTTTTATTGACAATTAATGCTCCTCAATAAAAATTTAACTACACAATTTTTTGTTGAGATTTGATATTTTTTAGTTTAAAAATTCAACTATTTAGATGAAAATTAATCAAATAAAATTTGAATTAAAATCACATACATCGTTCACTTTACCACCGAACAATTCACGCCTACCCCGAAAGGGAAACGGCTTAATGATATAATAATAATAATAATAATAATAATTTTTATGGGAGTTATGGGGGTAAGTAGAAAAATCGAAAAACATCTTTTTCTCAAAAACGGCTGGAGCGATTTCGATCGGGGAAAAATATGTTATGGGTCCCAATATAGGGATGTTTTAAAAAAATCATGGGACATTTTAGACAAAAAGAAAAGGTAGAACAAAAATTCCAATTTTTTTAGATTTTTTTTTAATGGGAAATTCTTGAGACAAAATCACAGTTTTTTGCTTGAAAATACCTTGAATTATGTGGAAAAATATGTGAAAGTTTGAGATCAATCGGAGAGGCTGCTCATGGTTAAAACATTGAAAATCTCCAGCGTACCACGTTAAATGCACGTCCGCTGATGTATAATGAGGAGTCTGCAAACTTACGCTGGCATTAAACATGAAACGCTTTCGAAATGCTCGAAAATCAGACAAAAATTGCCCCAAAAATAATAATACCTTCAATTCGTCCAATATTCTCATCTGATGTTCTTTCATATTTCATTTACTGAAAAAGTGTTTGGTGTGCAAACTGTTCCGGATTCTTCACCTTTTTTTTTATACCCTGATTTTCTGTTTGTGCGTATGGCCTTGACCGACCCCGAAATAGCCAGACAGTCCTTGAGCCTCAACTCTCCTGCCAATGAGCGCTTGCCACGGCATGAAGTGACGTGAGGAGTTGCGGGGGCGACCTTCGTTCTCTCTGCTCGCTCCTTTGGTTACATATTTTGGGCATTGTCTTTCCCATCTTGACATGCTGCGAAATTTTCTGTTCAAATTCAGAATTGAAATATTTTCTATAAAAATCCCCTTTTCCGAATCCAAAAAGAAAAAGGCACCATAATTTAAAAGTGTTGAATTCTAAATGGTTTATGTTCAATTCAACTACATTCCTAGATAAGCAACATTTCTTACCATGAAGTTTGATATCATTACTGAAAAAGTAACTGAAGCTTACCTGGAACAGAAAAGAAAATACTTCATTAGTGAGTATTGGACATTACCTCCAAATAATTTAATCGTTTTATCGCTGGCCCCATAATGGTGTTTGCCGCATAGGGGGAGTTCATGGGTTCAAGTTGGTTTACACAGAATTGAACATACATGCTTCAGCAACATGGGCTTTCTCGTCAGAAAGCACGAAGTCCAACCTTCAAACGCTTGCGATGAGTCTAAGCTTGAAACCCGTGCAAACTGTGAATTTCATACGTTTTTCCACGTTTTGAACCATGAAAATCATGTTTCCGAACGTTAAGCTACTTCATGCTCCTGCCCTGTGCTACTTATGCCTCTGAAGGATGAGGTTCTTTCTGAAAAAATATGAACGCCTCGCGTTTCGAGCATGGACACTTTGCATGCTTCAGAAGCATGAGTCCCCCTTCAAAATGATGGGTTTTGCAAACTTTTGAAGCATGGGATGTTTTCATTGATTCAAAGCTTGATTTTTTGCTCAGTGTAGTTGAAACGTGTAAACGCGTGTAAAAATTGATCTGAATTATAATAATTTTTCGAAAATATAATGCTTCAACTCAGAATCATAATTATTACAAACAAATCTTCCGACCTAATGATCTATTATACTATTTACTAGAACGGTGTAAACGGAGTGAGTTAATTGAAAATAGTTGTTCAAACAATTTATTATTGTTCATAACACTATCATTTATTATTTATTACTTTACTAACTTTTTATTTATTACTTTACAAAGTTTGATTGAAAAATTACTTTTGCTAATTCGAATTAATTATTAACTCACCCTATGTGAAAAGCAGACAAATAGTTGGAAATTTCGGAAAAAACCGCAACTTCCTAGTATTATTTGAAGAGAATATCATTAGCAATTATAGAAAATTGTTTAAAAAATTATGTTTGTCGGAACTATTGAAAATTGGACAAAAAGTGGAAAATTACAAAAAACGCGACTTTCTATCTCCATTCTAAGAGAAAATTTCTAAAAACAATGATAAAATTGTTTGATAAATTTATATAAACATCTGATTATCAGTATAAGGTAGTTCTTTATGTATCAAAAACAATTTGAATAAAAAAAACCGAAAAAAATCATAATTGGCGGCAAAAACTCGCAAAACCCATTTTTTCACGTATAGGGTTTTTTGGGGGCCCTATAAAAAAGCCTTATGCGGGTGCTACTCAAAAAATAATATTTTATTCGTATTCTATGGCTAATTATGTAGAGAAGTGTTGAGTTTAAACTAGATTCAGCTAATATTGAGGATTCTGAATAAAATGTACAAAAATGTTTTTTTTTTCTTATGGAAAACACGTATGTTTGAATATTACTATGTGTCTTGTTGAATATTAATTTGGAGACAAGAATATGAAAAAGTGTCTTAGGAATGTGTCTGGCTTATTTATTTTCTATTTTAATTTCTTTTCGCTGTTTTTATATAAGGCAGTTGAGACATGGTTCGTTGATATCAAAATATTTGACAAATACATTACAAAAAACCTTTAGCTACAATTTATTTGAAGTTAATACCAATGTTGTAGGGATCACTTTTTTCTTCTATGGATTCTCTGAAAATCTATTCGGTAAGATTTCCTTTAAAAATTTTTATTCTGGAATTATATAGTTGACAATACAATTAAAAATACTTTTCTTCACAAAATTAAAAAAAATAAAAATGTGTTCTAAAAATTCTTCCAGGGATAACATAGGAATCAGTAACATTTGCAACTTCTACCTGAAGAGAAAGCATAAAGGTATACCTCTAAATAACTATTTTTAAATATCTAATTTTGACCTCAAATATTTTTTTCGAAAGTTTGACTTCAGAACTATTGAAAAATTAGTAAAAAATAACAATAAAAAAATGTTCTCGACTTTCAACTTGAGCCATCCTCGATAAAATTGGACCTAGATAATCTAAAGAATTTTTCTACATTTTTTAACAATTAAACTTGTTGCATTCATCAAGCGATTACACATATTTATATGAATTTTTCTAATTATCAATATATTAAAAATTTCAAATTTTCAAATTTAAAAAGATTTAGAGGGAAAATGTAAAGCCACAATTTGTTGGATGTCGATGAGAATACATGATTACAGGAATACATTGATGGCAGGAAGTACCCCAAGAAAACAGGACTGAAAGAAAATCTTCCAGTTTGATAATCTAAGCAAAAAATCTGTCTTTTTAAAACATGTTGAGGAAAAACAATACATCAGCGATTGAACCATCAGGAAATGATTCAGCATAGTGATTTGAAAAATTAAATTTTCTCACTTTGTACCTACTGATAACATTCTCCATTCCATCCTTCCGTGTAGCTTTTTTTTCTTTTTAGTCTATCTATTTCCTCATTCGTTCCCTCCCTCCAATCCTCCAAGGACTCTTTCATTTCTATTTCTTCATTAATGCCCTTTCTTTCTCCTCTTTCCACATTTATCACATCCCAAACATTATTTTCTTTTATCGGTTTTTCCAGTTCCTCCTTCTATTTCTGCTTCTCCCTTTGCCTTTTCCTTTCAAGCATCCTCTTATGTTCTCTTTTTCTCCTATTACACTCTTCCTTCTTCATTTCCCATTTACTCAATTTTCTTACACACTCTTCCATTCTCTCCTGAATCTCCCTGCATTCCTCATCCCACCAGCCTCTCTTTGATTCTTCTCTTTCTTCTTTTGTACCTATTTCATCACTTACGTTCTCAATCGACGCTTTCAGCCTATCAATTAACGAATCTACTTCCTCATCTTTTTCAAAACTAACATTCTCCTTTTCCATTACTTGTTTTAACTTTTATGATTAATTCACTTTCCAGAATACCATTTTCGTATTCCTTTCCCTCAGTCTTTCCTTTCCCCCTTTTCCGCGCTTACGGACGCCTCCTTTCAGTATAGCTATCACCAGGAACTGCTCGGGTTCTATCTCATTCCCCATGTTCATACTCCCTATCATATTCCCCTTTTTCTTCGTGCCAGGGTTTAGTCTATTACTATTTTCTCCTTACCTACGAATGTGATCTCTTCTCCCTCTTCTTCTTTTATACTACCCTCACACAGAAAATCATCCTGTTTTTGCTATCGCGTCTAGTCACCTCCTTCTCTCCCGGTCCGTATATCTAAGCTTGGAACTCCTTAAAGTTGAACAATGTGCTTCTTGAAGTAATTGAGTTCGCTGTTCTTTCGTTGGATATTGAAATATTTTCGTACATATTATAATTTTGGTAGAAGAATGCGAAAAAGTTGAAATTGAAATTTCACGTATTTCTTTCCAACCTATGTGATTAACTTGTGACTTTTTTGTGATACTGATAGATCGTAAGTTCAGTCTCATTGATATTGAATTTCAAAGAAAGTATTAAAAGCTTAATATTGCTCCAAGTGTCTGAAAAATTTTCTCTAGAAT
The DNA here is from genome assembly GCA_011634705.1 of Andricus grossulariae. Lineage (NCBI taxonomy): Eukaryota > Metazoa > Arthropoda > Insecta > Hymenoptera > Cynipidae > Andricus > Andricus grossulariae. Next base: position 248,839,161 of record JAABKJ010075445.1, read on the forward strand.
CATCTTCCATGGGAAGGACTAAATGATACTGTTGTCCTTTTCTTATTCCTTTAGCAAGTCCTTTCTCGAGTTGGCCGAACTTAGGTAAAATACCACGTTTTGACAAATCCACTATCTCGTGAGGAACCGTCAGTAGCAACAAAATAAGCGTAATTATCTTTACGCAACGTTAATTGATTACGACATTTGACGACATTTTCTTTTGTGTATGTTTTTCCGTTTAATTGTTTATTTGAAGGAGAAGGTTCTGGAAGGGGTTTATTTTCTTCTAAATTATCTTCATTTGTCTCTTGAAAAATTTTGGAATTGTTCACGTTCCTTCCTTCTGGAATTTTAATAAAATTTCCTGGTTCCGAAAGTTCTTGTACATTTTCTTCAATAACGCAGTTTTCTTCACCTGATAAATTTTGCAAACTTTCATCTTTTAGGACCTCATCTTCCGAAGTTGAGAAATTATCTTCATTTTCCTTTGCCCTTTGTTGTCCAGCAGGCTTTGCTTTGGATTTTTGGTAATTTTTTTTCTTCTTTTTCATAATTTCCTTCCTTGAATTATCAACATATTCCAATATTGTAAACTTTGAAAATAGTAAATTTCAATTGAGTTTTATTTTTATTGACATTTATAATGATTATTGAAAATGCAAATTAACGCTTAATTGAACTAAATTATAAAACTGTACATATTTTTTTTAAAGCTAGAAAATAATTTATTTTGTTTGGTTATAAATATTTGAAAATAATTTTCAATTTTATCTTAAAATTAATTTTTCAAAATAAAAAATCATTTCAATTTTCTCAGGAATCTTTTGAGAAAAACTTTTGTATTTTCTTGAAACCTTTCGAAAATCTTTCCTTTTTTTCGAAACTCTTAAAATGATCATTTTGTCGAAACTTCAATGATCTACATTTTGTTTTCAATTTCTTGAAATTGTTTCAAGTTAAAATATTTTTTTAAATGCTGCTAAGAATGAAAAATTTGCTTTTAAATCTTCCAAATTCTTTTTCGACAATTTTCGAAACCTTTCGAATTATTTTCAATTTTTTTCAAAATTAAATATCATTTAAATTTTGCCAGGAATCTAAACATAACTTTTTTATTCTCTTGAAGTCGTTCCAAATTCGTAAAAACCTTTTTGCAAAATCTTCCAAAATCTACATTTTGTTTTAAATTTCTTGAAATCTTTCCAGGCTTTAAATTACTTTTGAAATTTTTTCAAAACTTCTCAATATCTTTTTAAATAAGTAGAATTCTTCCTAAAGTTTTTCTTCAAAATTCTGCAAGATTTATTTCAGTATTCCCAAGAATTTTTAAAAGAACACTTTTTTATTCCTTTGAAATCTTTCAAAACTCTTGAAAATATTTTTTTTTTTTTTAAATCTTCAAAAATCAACATTTTGCTGAAAAAACGTTTAAATTCCTATAAATCTTCGAAATCCTTGAGTCTTGAGCAATTCTTCAAAAGACCTTAAAACTCCATGAAATCTTTGAAATCGCTAGGAATCTCTTCAAATTTAATTTAATTTATTTTCCTATGTTCACTAGAAATATCTTGAAATTTTTGGAAATCCTACCAAATTCTTTGAACTCTCTTTGAAATCCTTTGGAATTCCTTAAAATCCCCGAAAATATTTGGAAATATCTAAAATTCCGTGGAATTTTTATGGAATCTGACGAAATTGCTTAAAACACTTGGAAATTCTCTGGAATTCTCATTAAATTAAAATTATTCATTGAAGTTCTGTAAATAACGTTTAAACCCCTATGAAACTTTAAAATCCCTTGATCTTTAGAAATTTTTCGAAATACCTTAACATCCCTTGAAATCTTTGAAATCGTCAGGAATCCTTCAAATTTAATTTAATTTATTTTCCAGGGTTCACTAGAAATATCTTGAAATCTTCGGAAATGTTAAAAAATGCTTTGAAAATCCTTGAAATTTTTTAAATCCTTTGGAATCCCTTAAACCCTCCAGATGTGTTTGGAAATATTTAAAATTTCGTGGAATTTTCATGGAATCTGACGAAATCATTCGTTTATACTTTATATATTTTTTGCATAAGCTCTTTCAATATATTAGAATTCTTTATTTCTATACTGCTTTTCTTATAATGATTCCCTCAAATGATTTTTCTATAATCGCTAAAAAATCATAAAAATTTCATTACAAGGAAATCATTACAGACCTATACTGAATTTCCTATCATTTTTTTTTGTAAGGGGGATTACAAGGTTGTTGTGTTAAAAAAATGTTTGTCTTCATTCACATCTACATAACAATTAATTCTTTGATCAACGCAATAATTTTGGTTTCTTCATTTACAATCCCAAGAAATTAAAATTTGCCACTATAAATAATTTTATATTATAAAATTATTTCCACGAATCAACCAATTTTTTTTTGTACTATTATTTCAGGAATAAATCACTGATGAGGGCCCATAATTGAGGCCGGAACGTGTGACTCAATGATAAATTGATTTTAATGTTTTGTGACCCTAAAGACAATTTTACCATCAACATCCAAATATTATTTTAAGTGAGGGTCGATACAAATCCTTTATTTAACATTTAATATCAATATTTGTAATTAGCGACAGGTCTTGATGTTATGGGTTGTTTTGAGACAATTTAATTTGTTATTTTAGTGAGCTCAAAACTAGCTCATGCCTACGGTATATATTTTCTCGTGCTTATTGCATATATTTTTCGTTAAAGTTGTTTTTATTCGTCAGGGTTGATTTTTTATAATAATTTTTTAGTGTTTTGGGGAGGCTAAAAATAGCCCGTAGTTCGGATATGCTTACCCGAAAGTCCGGTTGTTTGAGAAAAATAAAAGAGCCAAAAAATCGGGATTGGTGCCCGAAATGATCCCCAAAAAAGCCCAAAGTTCTTATATGCTTACACTTAGTTTGAGTGCATATTTTATTTTGAGGATAGCTTTTAGGAGATAGTGTTTGTTTTTTCACAAATAATTTTTGTATTTTTGAAGAGCCCATAAAAAGCCCAAAATTCTGGACGTGTTGATTTATTTAATCACTTTGCAACAATTTATGAACACCATATCGATCAATAGACTAATATTTTATACACACGTGAGTTTCGGCCCTGCGTATAGCGCATTTAGGACGCATTTCGCGGAAAGCATCATACGGAGAAATTTCCCAGTATCAGTATTCAGATTTCTGCATTAAAATTTTTTTAAAAGTCATTAATAATCAAATTTATATTATTTATTTGCTTCTTTCCTAGAGCATTTCGTATCACAAACGGAGAAAATCAAGACAATCGATTTATTCTACCTAGGCAGTATTATAAAACTTACATGAACTTATGTTATATTTGCTAAACGAAAGTGAAAAATGTTAAGTCCTATTCAATTGAAGTGTATATTAATCAGCTTAATCAATGTCCGTGAACTGAAATAAGGTGAAAATTATAAAGAAATTACATGATTTCCTTAAAAAAAACATTTATCAAGTTTTTGTAAAAATTTATGTTGAAAATAAATTTGAATGATAATGTTAAATATTTACAAATAATATTCTATAAAAGCAATAAAAACAAAAGTTTATATATTGTTTTTCGAAGGAAAATGAAATGTTTAATATATAATATAGTAAGAAATCAAAGATATTTTTGAGATGAACAATTTGGGTTCTTATTATTTTTCCGTATCTTGAATAGTTTGAACGGAAAATATAATTTTATATTTTTGATAATATGCGGATGTCTCTCGTCTTCAAAATTTTCTTGAGGTTCAATATCTTTAAAAAATATAGAATTGGTTGTGATAAATTATTTTCGTTTTAAGATTCGCAATCTACGTGAAAAAACTCTGTAGGAATGATATCTGATGATATAGAAACCCTCTGGACTTTCTTTTTATCATAGCATTAGTGTTTGGCTGTCCTATCCGATATCTCATTGTCCTCGATACCGATGTGTCCAGGGATCCATAGCAGAGTAACTCGGTTTTGCTTTGCTAACATATTTAGTGCGCAAAGCATTTCCATACTGATAGCGACGTGGTCATTGTTTCATTCAGGGCCAATATAACAGCCCTGCAGTCAAAGCAGATACGGATGTTTCTTTTGTTGTCATACTCTGTTGCCTTGTAGGCGCACTAGCCTATGGCCATAATCTCAGATTCTAGAACTGTGGTGTGGGACTCCATCTTGATTGTGATGCCCATTCCATTCCTTCTGAGATATACAATGGCTCATGCATTTTCTTCGTTCATGGAGCCATCTGTAAACCATTTGTCTCCACGACTGGGCCGGTGTGCGTCGCAGTTCAACCATCCCCCCTTCATGTGAGATGAAGGGGATCCAAGTCTATTAGTGCTCCCAATGCTGTCGTGGGTGTCGAACTCGACGAACTAGTGACGCCTTTCAAAATCAGTCCCCTGATCCTTTCCAGTCGAGACTTCAGCGTTGACAGTTCGACCCTGCTCCACCAGACCACGGCCGTATAGGTCAGCCTGAGTCGCAATATGGCTGTGTAGATTGACATAAGTGTCTCCGGTTGCAAGACCCGGCTTTTCCCTATACCTCTCCTACAGAGCCATAGAGTCGTTACAAGCTTCTTGCAATTGTCTTCTAGGTGCTTGTTCCATAACAGCTTCTAATCCAGCATGACTTCTAGATATTTAGACCATTCTTTAATTTCACGTTGTTATCCTTCAAGTTTCAGTGTACCCGTTGTTCCCCAATAATATCTTCTTATACTTATACTTTTAAAGATGTTCAATTAAACAAAATTTTAAGAAAAATCACTTTCTTACGATTAAAAAATACTTTGTTAAGAAAAACTGTGATAATGGCATCATGGTACCCTGGTGGAAAAATTTTTTAAAAGAAAGTACAACATACCTACAACTGTAATTTTTTGTTAAAACACGTACATTTTTGTAAAAAAATGTACAACACTTAACCAAAAATACGGTTAAATACAAATAGCTCAATACAAAAATTGGTATAACTTTTTATTATCAATATATTTTCTTTTACTTTACTGTAAAAATCTAAAAGGTATTACAGAAAACTACAGGATTTTACATTTTTTAATTTGGGTGTTTGGCGTCATAAATTTACAAATTTTACAAATTAAAAAAATATAAATTGTTACAAACAATACTTTTAGAATTGGCATTAACGTTTCGCCTTGTACTTTATCGTCAATTTTTGTAGGATATGTAGTATATAAGTTTCTATAAGATACTACAATTAAAAAAAATATATTATATTTTACTTAGAACTTTTGCTATTAAAATAAATCACATTGAACTGTAGTTTGATTATTGAAAATTGAACAATAATTAACTTTACAGGACGATTCTAAATCTGTTCAAAATTAAGCAAGTTGGCTTGAAACATTATAAAATATTCTTGACTCTAAAATAATTTCAAATTTAGAGATTCATAATCAAACACTTTTATTAAATTCCAAATCCTATTCAATTATTGTTTCAATCTGAAATTTTCCACTTTCAATCCATTTAATTGCAAAAATGTAATATTAAAAACTAAACAATTTTAAACTGAATTATTTGAAATAGAAGCCTGGAAATTATAGTAATGGAATAATAATTAATGGCTTAAAAAGATAAGAGTTTATGAAAGGGGAGCGAGAGGAGGGAAAGTGGATGCGTGGATGAAAATCCGGCGATGGAAAGTTGTTGAGTAACAGTAGGAGAGAAGTAGAGAAGGCAATTAGGTAATGAGAGGGGAAGTATGGGATAGCAAGAAGCGGTGATTTTTGAGTAGAGTAGGAGTAGAAGAGTAGGGTATGTGGAGTGGAAGTAGAAGAGGGTACGGTAGAGGAAGTAGAGTAGGAGTAGAAGAGTAGGGTATGTGGAGTGGGATTAAGGGAGGGTACGGTAGGAGTAGAAGAGTAGATTATGTGAAGTGGAAGTGAGAGAGGGTACGGTGGGCGAAGTAGAGTAGGAGTAGAAGAGTGTGGTATGTGAAGTGGAAGGAGGAGAGGGTACCGTAGAGAAATTAGAGTAGGAGTGGAGTAGGGTATGTGGAGTGGGATTAAGAGAGGGTACGGTAGGATTATAAGAGTAGTGTATGTGAAGTGGAAGCAAGAGAGGGTACGGTAGGGGAAGTAGAGTAGGAGTAGAAGAGTAGGGTGTGTGGAGTGGAAGTGGGTACAGTGGGAGTAGAAGAGTAGGGTGTGTAAAGTGGAAGTAAGAGAGGGCACGGTAGGGGAAGTAGAGTAGAAGAAGGAGAGTAGGGTACGTGGAGTGGAAGTAACAGAGGGTACAGCAGGGGAAGCAAATTAGGGTATGTCGAGTGGAAGTAAGAGAGGGCACGGAAGGGAAAGTAGAGTAGGAGAAAGTGGAGTAGGTGAGGGAAGGGAAAGGATGAGAAATAAAAATGATAAAATAATGGAATAAACCTGAGAAGCCTTCCATCATTGGGGGTGGACTAGAAGAGGGTCTTGGAATGGGCCTCTCATTGTTTTTGTTTTGTTTTTCGTGTTTCATTTAATTGTCTTATGAGAAGCTAGGGGAATTAGAAACACTCTTTGCAGAGCCCCGCTTCCAGGGGGCGGGTCTACATACTATGAGATTTGACCTGGTGTCCCAAAGTCGCCGTTAAGGCACCTTCTTGAAGACCTTGCCCTGTTCGCCTCCTGAGGGGGGCAGGCGGGGATGTTGAAGCATTTGTTAACCCTGGTACCATTCAGACCTTGACACGGCGATCACATCGTAGCTTGGGAGAATAAGAACTCGTGCCCTCGATATTCCAGGAGCCTTTGCCATTGCCGCCTGGAAGGATCGCTCCTTAGTTGGAGTTCCACTGACTAGAGTCCGTCAGTTCACCAGAGTAGCTACACCTCGCGACGCAGCCTATACATGTTCAAATTCTAGATCTACATATCCTCTCTCCCCCTTCCTTCTTTCCTTTTGTGCTTTTGTGTATAGAGTTCGCACAGGTAGGGTTTGCAGGTTCACGGCTTGTGGAATTGAAAGAGGTAGAGCGAGGAGAGTTAGGGAGATGTGAGAAGAGAGGGGAAGGGAAAATTTGTGGGTCAAGGTGTTGTAGGTTTAGAGTTTATGGGCTTATGAGTCTGTGGTTTTGTTGTTTGTTGACTTTTTCATTTGAAGAAAGAGAATTATGTGGATTTTATCGGTATCAGGTGTTTGCATCTGGAAAAATCGATTTTCCGCCATTTTTCCCGATTGACGGAAAATCCTGACGTGCTGGAGATAAATGCTCAACGGATTCTCTTTGCGACATTTTTCTTTCCAAAAGTTTAGTTCCTGCTTTGAAAACCTGTAAAAATATTAATAATTAAAAAATATATTTTTTCCTTTACGTGTAATATTTCCATAATATTCCAATAGAATTATACGAGTACAACTTTTCTTACGGTTTTTATGCTTTTCTATTGTTAAATAATAAACAGATAATAATCTTACGAATTATTATCTTACAATTGGTATTTATTGTAGCAAAATGAAATTTTTGGGTTTGAATAATTCTCTCATAATTGTTACAATTGAAAAAAACACCAGATGTAAAAAAAAACATAAGTTCAGTTTTGCAGAACTTTTATAGATAATTAAATTTGCTCCCTTGCATGTTTTTTTTATATCTACCGTACTTTTTTAAATGAATTATGGATTTTCAGATACAACAAAGTGATATAAATAAGAAAAAAGAAAAGGCAAAAGGTTAAACTTAAAGAAAGGGTTGCTAAAAAATTCCAATTTCGAACTTCCCTGACTATTCCCTAACCAATTTTTCATTTTCCCTGACCGTTCTAAATATTTCTTTCAGGTATAAAAACAACCTTACGCCAATGAGATTAATAATGTTAATAAAAAAAAATGTTTCTAAATATATTTTAAACACTTTTAGTAACAACAGTCATGCATAATTTATATAAAGGGTCATACAAAAACTACGTAAGAAATATGTAAAAGACATGAATTTTGAACCAAATAGTTGAGCTTTAAACTCCAAAAGATAAATTTTGAACCAAAAAAGGAGAAATTAAATTTTCGGTTAAAAAAATGAATTTTCAACCAAGAAAATAGACATTTTCAACTAAATAGTAAAATATATCTTTTTTAGTTGAGAATATATTTCTTTAGTTGAAAATTGAGCTATTTTGTTAAAAATTCGACTTTTTTTGGTTAAGAATTAATTTTTTCAACTAAAAATTTAACCATTCAATTTTTGGTTGAAAATTCATTATTTTTTTAGTTGAAAATTCGTTTCTACGATTGCTAATTTAACTATTTTGTGATTTTTTTTTTTTGGTTCATGTTTAAAATTTACTTTTTTAAACTGAAAATGTAGCTATTTTTTGAAAATTTCGATGTTCTTTTGTGAAAATTTTACTATTCCATTTATAACTGAAAATTTCTCTTTCTTAGTTAAAAATTCAGCCATTTGGTTGAAAATTCATGTTTTTTAAATATGATTTCTCCGGTCGAAAATTTAGCCATTTTTTCTGTATTTTGTTGAAAATTCGTTTTGTTTGTTGAAAAATAGTTTTTTAAACTGAATTATTTGATTGAAAATTCGATTTTTTTTGGTTTACTATTCATTTCCATGGTTGAAAATTTAACTATTTTGTGAAAAATTTGTTTAAAAAAAATGAAAGTTTTTTTTTACTGAAAATGTAGCTATTCCATTTTTGGTTGAACATTTTCTTTTTTCACTGGATAACTCAACTATTTGGTTGAAAATTCATGTATTTTGTTTAAAATCCGTCAATCTTCTTGTTTAAAAATTCATCTTTATGGTTGAAAATTAAACTTGAAAAAAATTGCTTTGTTTTTTGAATGAAAATTTAACTATTCGATTTATGGTTGAAAATTTATCTTTATGCGTTGAAAATTCGACTATGCGGTCTAAAAAAATAAAAATAAAATAATGAAAACATTTCATGACTGAAAAATCTTTTTAAAAAAAAATTTGAACTATTTGGTTGCAACTTCGTCTTTTTAGGTTAAAAATTAATCTTTTTTTGCTGAGGTTTCCACTATTTTGTTAAAAATTTGTGTTTCACAGTTAAAAATGCAACTGATTGAAAATTAATGTTTTGCGCTCGAAAATGCATCTATTTCATTAAAAATTCATATTTTTGTGTTAAAAAATTGAAATATTTTATAGAAAATTTGTCGTTTTTTAAAAAAACCTTATCTTTTTTTTTTGGTTTAAAATGCAACTGGTGAAAATTAATTTTTTTTTTTGGGAATTCAGCTATTTTGTTGAAAATTTGTCTTCGTTGGCATTAAATCAAATATTTTTTATTTCAAATTAAAATCTTTTTTGGTTGAAATATCATTTATGTTATCCAAATAATATGTATTCAATAATTTAATAGTAATAATAATAATAATCAATGGTATCTTCAACAATTTGAAATACAAAAGTTAATGTTTTCCGTTTAAGAAATATAACGTAGAAAAGTATCTTTTAATTGCTAAAGTTTCCCTAATTTTTTAGTTACAAATATCTTAAACATATTACAATTTCCAATAGTTCAGAAAAATTGGTTTAATTTATATTAAATTTTTTATTCAAGTTGTTGATCTCAAAAATTGTTTATTGTTGGCCCACAAAATTAAAAATCTCTTTCGAAGATTACCAAAAACATGCATGCGCGCGCGTAGCGCGCTTTTACTACTTGTCCTTGTATATATTAAAAAGCGCATGGCGCCATTTTCGATTATTTCTCGATCCATCTCGAAATTACTCGAAACAATTTGAAACAACAAAAAAATAATTTTGGAGTCAGCAGTTTAACTTTCAACCAATGAAATTAATTTTCCCTAAATGACGAATTCTCAACAAAAAGTGTAATAGTTAAATTTTTGTTGAAAAAAAAAAAATTTACAAAACAGTTGAATTTTCTACCAAACTTTTCTGACGAATTTGATACATAATAGTTGATTTTTCAGCCAAGCAATTACAGGTTTTCTTAAATTTTTTTTTTCAAATTTTTATCAAAGTTATTAAGTTTTCAATCAGATAGATAATATCTAATACTAAAAAAATGAATCTTGAACAAACAAAAAAATGCATTTTTGTGAAAGCATCAAAGCTTTCAACCAAATAAATAAATTTTTAACTAAAATTATGAATCTTCAAAAAACAAAATAATAATTTCTAGAGTCAACAGATTGAATTTTAAACAAATGAAATTAATTTTTCTGAAATTATGAATTCTCAACAAAAAATGTATTAGTTAAATTTTTATTAAAAAAAAATTTACGAAACAGTTGAATTTTCTACCAAATTTTTCTGACGAATTTTATAATTAATAGTTGAATTTTCAACCAAGAAATTAAATGTTCTCTTACATTTTTTTTTCAACTAATTTTTATCGAAGTCATTAAGTTTTTAATCAGATAGATAAATTCTAATACTAAAATAATTAATCTTGAACAAAAAAAATTAATTTTCATGAAAGCATTAAAACATTCAACCAAACAAATAGATTTTCCACTAAAATTATGAATCTTCAACCAACAAAAAAATAATTTTGGAGTCAGCAGTTTAACTTTCAACCAATGAAATTAATTTTCCCTAAATGACGAATTCTCAAGCAAGAAAAAAAAATGGTCATCAAATTGTTGAATTTTCAAGTCAAAAAGACAATTCTTACCTAAAACAGATAATTTTCAACCAAGCAGTTGCACTTTTACCCCCAAAAATTGTTTATTCACAAACAAACAAAAATCTTTAACCAAATGCATACATTTCCAACCACATGGTTGAATTTTTAACCAAAAAAGTCCAATATTTGACAAAATACATGAATTTTCAACTAAAAGGATAAATTTTCCACCAAAAATGGAATACTTCAAATTTCAGTTTCAAAATAGTAATTTTTAACTAAGAGAGAAACGAATTATCAACAAAATAGTTAAATTTTCAACCCAAGAAATGAATTTCTAACTTAAATGATGAGTCTTTAATACAAAAAATAATGTTTCAACAAAGTTGTTCCAATTTTGACCAATTAGTTGAATTCATACCAAATTGTTAATTAAATTCTGAACTAAAACAGATCATTTTCAAACAAACAGTTGCATTTTTACCCCCAAGAAATTGATTGTTTACCAAAACAGACGAATCTTTAACCAAATACATAAATTTTCAACCACATAGTTAAATTTAAAAAAAAAAGTCTACTTTTTGACAAAATACATGGATTTTCAACTAAAAGGATAAATTTTCCAACAAAAATGGAATATTTCAAATTTTAGTTTTAAAAGTGTAATTTTTAACTATAAGAGAAAGAAATTGTGAACAAAATAAATTAATTTTCAACCAAAGAAATGAATTTTTAACTCAAATGATGAATCTTCAACGAAAAAAATAATTTTGTAACAAAGTTGTTCAAATTTTGACCAAATAGTTGAATTCATACCAAATAAATTCAACTTTTGGTAGAAAATCCATCATTTACGGTAGAAAAGTCATCTTTCTGGATCGAAAATGAACTTTTTTATTGAGGATTCAATTTTTCGGGTTGAAAATTCAATTGGCTTCTAAAAAATTCGTCTTTTTGATTCGAAAATTGAACAATTTGGTAGAAAATTAAACTATTTGGTTTAATTCAACAGGTTGGAAATTCGTTCTTTAAAATTATTCATTAAACTGAAATTTTTGAAAATGCAATTATTGTTTTAAAAAACAAATTTTTTTGGTTCAAAATCCAACTATTTGGTTTGAAATTCATTTTTCTTGATTGAAACATTATCTTTTTGGTTGAGGATTCAACTATTTTGTTAAAAATTCAACTTTTAGTAGAAAGTTCATCATTTGTGGTAGAAAATTTATCTTTCTGGGTTGAAAATGAACTTTTTTGTTGAGGATTCAATTTTTCGGGTTGAAAATTCAAGCAGTTTCTTAAAAATTCTTCTTTTTTGTTTGAAAATTCAACAATTTGGTAGGAAATTAAACTTTTTGACTTAATTCAATGGGTTGAAAATTCGTTTTGTTTTAAAATTATTCTTTAAACTGAAAATTTTGAAAATGCAATTATTGTTCGAAAAAAAAACTTTTTTGGTTCAAAATTCAACTATTTTCTTTAAAATTCATCTTTCTCGATTGAAACATAATTTTTTTGGTTGAGGATTCAACTATTTTGTTAAGAATTCAACTTTTGGTAGAAAATTCATTATTTATGGTAGAAAAGTCATCTTTCTAGGTTGAAAATGAACTTTTTTGTTGAGAATTCAATTTTTCGGGCTGAAAATTCAATTGTATATAATTCCAGGTAGTCTGGTGTAATCCCATGTAATATCGTGTAATCTTATGGTATATTATTAGATAATATTTTTCAACTTTCTTACTCCTTTCTAAAGACTCAAATCAGACTCAGAATCAGTGAATGAAAATTAAAATGATTTTACAAAATTTCCGTTCCATATAAAAAATGCCCTGTCCCAAGTCAGAATTATATATATTTAGAACACTTTCTATCATAATTAGAAATATAGTAACTCGCTTTTGCTAAAATCTGGTAGAGAAAAGTTTTTAAATTCTTGCAAATTTTTAATCGCAAAAAACTCAATCTTTGAATTCAAAAAAATTATGACTTGGATCAAGGAGTTTTCTGAATCTCGTGAATTTTGAATCGGAATAGGGATTGTTTTCCTAAATTCTCTTCTTATAAATCAGAATAATAACTTTTTTTGGGCCACCCTGATGTAATATTCTTGTCAGTAATTTATTTTCCTTGTATTTCTATTTCTGCTTTTTCCTGTTGCTTCCTTCTGACCATTATATTTTCACTTAAAAATTCAATTGTCATCTTCTTTTATAAGTCATCTTTTCTAGTTGAAAATTCGTAGGAAATCAACTTTTTGTTCAAAATTCATCTTTTTCTTTCGAAGATTGTAATGATTGGTTGAATTCCAAACCAGTTTATCAATAAAAAATTTATTTGTCAAAGATTGATAATTTTATTTAAAAATTTATGTCTGCTTTAACATTTTTTTTTCTGAGAAATAATATTTTTAACTGAAAGCTTAACTATTCCAGTTAGAAATTCATAATTTTAGTTGAAAATTCATTTCATTGATTAAAAGTTTAACTCATAATCTAAAGGCAATTATACTGGTCGGTACAGAGAGTTTTTTTTTGTAAAATGTTCTCGTTGTTGTTTTTTTTTTTGTGATTACAAATTTGTTTCTGCCTGTAAAATACAACAACCTGGCTATTTTGTACGCTGGGCTGCAAGTAACATGTCTTCGTCGCTCATAGGGATATATAATATAATAAATTAATAATAATTAATTAATGAATAATAACAAATTGGAAAAGTCGATATTTGTAAATATTTCTAAAACCTTTCTGAAGAATTTGAGTACGTTTATTTTAGAAAAATGTCATTTAATAAGGTTGTTGGGTAGTAGATCTATCCTCAAAATTCAATTACGTCATTTTACTTGATAAATACTAGCAATATATATTTTTTGATCCCAAGTGGTACTCTTTTTTTGCTTGAAGTGTGTATGAGGAGAGAAAAACAGTTTACCTGAATAATTTTTGCGTGATAGGAAATTTTGTGATTTTCACTTATTTAATTTTATAAAGCTATTTTAATATTTCAAGTCGAAATATATATTAAATTTTCAAAAAAAAACTAAGCATAATTTTCCAACCAAAAAGACGAATTTTCAACAAGAAAGTTAAATTCTAAGCTAAAGAGAAGAATCTTCCAAAGATGTGAATTTTCATACAAATAGTTAAATTTTTAACCAAAAAGATTAATTTTTAAGTAAGAAGATTAATATTTTACACAAAAAAAACGCGAACTTTCAAGAAAATACATAAATTTTCAACAAAACTGTTGAATTTAAAAGTAAAAAAGAAACGAATTATCTACAAATCGGTTGAATTTTCAACCAGAAAGAATCAGATTTGAACGTGTATAAGAGACAGAGATCAATTTTCATCCAAAAAACGACATTAAAATTTTCAGTTGAAGGAACTAATTTTCAACCAAACTGATGAATTTTCAGCTAAAATGCTGAATCTTTAATTGGAATAGTTGATTTTTCTACCAAAAAGATGAACTTTCAAACATGATGATTGATTTTCTAAAAAAGGCGAAGTTTTCACAAATTAAATAAATTTTCAAAGAACTATTTTCATTTCTAAACAAAAAATATCAATTTTCAACCAAATAGTTGAATTTTCATCCAAAACAATTAATTTTTAACAAAAGAGTTTACATTTCAACCAAGTAATTTTATTGCCAACCTAAAAGATGAATGTTCAACTAAAATGATAAATATTCAATTGGAATACTTGAATTTTTAACAGAAAAGAAGAATTTTTAAACAAGAAGATTAACTTGCATAGAAAAAGATAATTTTATACAAAAAAAATCGATTTTTAACAAAATATGTGGATTTTAAACTAAATAGTTGTATTTTTAATCAAAAAAGACAACTTTTCATTCCAATTGTTGAATTCTGAACAAAAAAAGATCCATTTTCAACCAAACTGATGAATTTCCAACTAAAATGATGAATCTTCAACATAAATTTTCAAACAATTAATTTAATTTCAATAGAATTTTCATCAAAAAAGATACATTTTCAACCAAAAATAGAATGGTTAAATTTTCTGTTAAAAATCTAATTCTTAAACAACAACAAAAAACGAATTTTCAGCAAAATAGTTAAATTTTCTACTGAAATAGTTAAATTTTTAGTTAACAAATTTTATTTTGAACAAAGAAGATACATTTTCAACAAGGATTTCAAAGATTTCACAAAGATTTAAAAGATTTCAAAAGATTTCAAAGATTCTACAAAACTTCAAAGATTTCAAAATATTGCAGACGACTTCAAAGATTTCGCAAAAATTTTAAAGATTTCACAAAGGTTTCACAGATTTCAAAATATTTCTAAAAATAGTAAAATATTTTATGAAGATTTCAGAAATTTCACAAGATTTCAAATATTTCGAAAAAATTTCAAAGATTTAACTGACTTCAAATATTTCAAAAAGTTTCGAAATATTTCAAAGATTTCAGAACACAGAGATTCCATAAAGGTCTCAAAATATTTCACAAGTATTTAAAAAATTTCACATATTTCAAAAGTTTTCAAAAAATTTAAATCATTTTCAAGGATTTCAAAGATTTCACAAAGATTTAAAAGATTTCAAAAGATTTCAAAGATTCTAAAAAAATTCAAAGATTTCAAAATATTGCAGACGACTTCAAAGATTTCGCAAAGATTTTAAAGATTTCACAAAGGTTTCACAGATTTCAAAATATTAAAACAAAATAGTAAAAGATTTTATAAAGATTTCAGAAATTTCACAAAATTTCAAATATTTCGCAAAGATTTCAAAGATTTCACAAAGATTTCAAAAATTTCAAAATGTTTCAAAATATTTCAAAGATTTCAGAACACAAAGATTCCACAATTGCATCAAAATATTTCACGAATATTCAAAAAATGTCACATATTTCAAAATTCTTCAAAAAATTTAAATGATTTTCAAGGATTTCAAAGATTTCACAAAGATTTAAAAGATTTCAAAAGATTTCAAAGATTCTACAAAACTTCAAAGATTTCATCGTCCCCATTCTTCCTGTAAGGTATGCATTTTTGTGAGATATTTTTCAAAAGAGGAACAAGTTGATTCAAATGATTTTTATTCTTTTTAATAACTAGATGATTCAAGATTATATATATTATATTCAAGATTATTGATGATAGAAAACCTTTTGCAAATTCAGAAAAATCTCACCGATATTAGAAAGATTCTACATTCTTTTAATTACACTAGGATTGGGTTTTCATATAATTTTTTTAAAAGTGGAAATAAATTAAAATGTTATACCTGTAGAAATTTTATTTTTGATTTTTGATTATCGAGACCGCCTAATTTGTTTGTTTTTAGGAAAACGAAGTTTTTTAATTTTAATTTGATTTAAAATGCATGCTGAGACGATATTTTTTCAAAATCTTATTAACAGGAATAATGTTTTTTTGATAAGTGACAATATTTTAGTATTTTAAAACTAACTTTCAATTTTTTAAACAATTATTAATTTCTTGAACATTTTTTTCCGCAAATGGTAAAAACATATTATTTTTCGTAATAAATGATACAGTTTATGAATGTCAAAAGTAATATTTCTTATCTAACATATTTTGAAATTATTCAAACAGTTTTCATTACTTTAAAAAAATTTTCCCTTGTAATTTTTTTATTCTTTATTATTTTTATTATTTACTTTCCATGTAATTTTATTATTGTTCAAAAATAGGAAAGTATAACAGAATTTCTCCTTTGGTTTATACATGGATGCCTAAATTTATTTAGATTAGCATCTTCGAATGAAGAGACAACTTTTGAAGTCTGAAAAACTCAAAATTAATTTCAACTCCTGGAGTCTTGAAATGGATAAAGAGATGAATCTTCTACGAACCAATCAAATTTTCAACATATCAATTAAATTTTCAACATAATAATAAAAATTTCAATATAATAATTAAATTTTTTACATAATAATAAAATGTTCAAATTAAGAGATGAATTTTCAATGAAAAAAACCTATTAGTTGAATTTAAAACAAAAAATATGAATTCTTATAGAAAAATAATATATTTGATATTTTAATCAACAAAATGTTAATTTTAAACAAAAAAGAATTGAATTCAAACGAAAAAGGCGAATTTTTCTTCAAACAAAGAAAATAAATTTTCAACCAAACAGTTAAATTTTCAACACAAAAATATGATTTTTTACCGGAAATAATTAATTATAAACAAAACAGTTAATTTTCAACAAAGAAGATTAATTTTGTACAAAAAAAAAACGAATGTTCAACATAATGATTCAATTTTCAAATAAAGAGATGAATCTTCAACGGAAAAAATTAATTTTCAACCAAACAGTTCAATTTTTAACTCAAAAATATGAATTTGTAACCCGAAATAATTGATTTACAAAAAAACAGTTAATTTTGTACATAAAAAAAACGAATTTTCAACATAATAATTCAATTTTAAAATAAATAAATGAATCTGGAACGAAAAAAAAGTGAATTTTCAACCAAACAGTTGAACTTTTAACTCAAAGATCTGAATTTTAACCCTAAATAATTAATTATCAACAAAAAAGTTAATTTTCAACAAAGAAGATTTATTTTTTACAACAAAGAAACGAATTTTCAACATAATGATTCAATTTTAAAATAAGGCGATGAATCTTCAACGGAAACAATTAATTTTCAACTTCCACGAAACAGTTGAATTTTCTACCAAAGTTTTGAATCTTCGCAAAAAAATGTGATAGTTGATATTTAAACCAAAGAAGTTTTAATTTTAAATAAAAAACAGCAAAAAATAAAATAGTTATTCTCTGAAATTGATCTTCTGCTAGAAAGGAATAATTTTCAACATACTATATGAATTTTTAACCCAATAGTTTAATTTTCTACCAAAAAATAGAAATTTTCAACAAATTACATAAACCTTCAGCCACATATTTTGAACAATGGATGTCATGTTTGCCCAAAGTTTATTCAGTTAATTTTTAGTCTCTTTTGTTGTGTTTCTGTAAAGTTTGAACTACATAGTTGAATTTTTAAGCTAAAAAAGATACATTTTTACCCAAAAATAATATTGTGTAATTTTTATTGAGGAAAATTAATTTTCAATAAAAAAAAAGAATTTTCTGCAAAACAGTTTAATTTTGTACTAAATAGTTGAATTTTAAACCAAGTTCTAAAATTTTCGCGTAAAAAAAAAGATTTTTCTATAAAACACTTGAACCTTCAACCCGAGAAAATAAATTTTCAACCAAAAAGTTATTTTACAACCAATCAGTTAAATTTGCAATGAAAGAGTTGAATTTTCATCTAAAACAAATTAATTTTTAGCTAAAAAAACTACATTTTGAACCAAAATTGATTTTCTTCCAAAAAATACGAATTTTTAACAAAATACATCAATTTTTAATCAAGTAGTTAAATTTTCTACGAAATTATTCCACTTTTTAACTCAAATTACAAATTTTTCACAGAACAGTTTAATTTCCAACCTGAAAATGCAAATCTTCAACCAATAACCCTGGTTTCGTTTTTGGTTGAAAATGTACCATTTTAAGTAAAAAATTCATGTTTTTAGTTAAAAATTCGTCTTTTTTGATAGAAGTATAATCTTTTTGGTAAAAATTGTAATTATCTTGTTGAAAATTTTGTTGATTAAAAATTTAACGGTTTTGTTGAACGTACTTTTTTTTGGTTAAAAATGCAACTTTACGTTTTAAAATTAATCGAAATTTTTTGCTTGAAAATTCAACTGTTTTGTAGAAAATTTGTGATTTCAACTCGAAAATTTAACAATCTAGAAGAAACTTCAACTACTTGGTTGAAATTTGAACTACTGTGTTAATAATTCCTCTTTGTAGTTGAAGATTTATTATTTTGGCTCGAAGATCATTTTTTTGCTCAGATATTCAACAATTTTGTTGTTACAAATTCAAATCATATGTTTTATTTATTATCCCAATGAACATTTATTTGTAATTTGAAAACTATAAAATAAATTAAATTTTTTTTAATACTTTTGGTTGAAATTGTAATTATCTTGTTGAATAATCATCATTTTAGTTGAAAATTAATTTTCTTGATTAAATATTGAACTATTCTGTTAAAATACGTTTCGCTTTTGGTTGAAGATTAATTTTTTTAATGAAAATTTAACTACTTCATTATTTGTTGAAAATTTATCATTTTTAGTAGAAAATTGATGTATTTTGTTCAAAATTCTTCTTTTTTTACAAAAAATTAATCCTTTTTGTTGAAAATGTAATTAATAGCTTAAAATTGTACGATTTCAAAAATTGGAATCATATTACAGCAATCTTGTTTTGTATTATTTTTTTATTTTTAATGTAATAATTTCCCCTCCCTGCACTTCTCCTTCTTCGCCCTATATTTTCTTTCACGTATCCTACATTTCCTCTTATCATCCCTCCCAATTGCCCTATTTCCCTTCCATTCATTTCTTCTCTCCTCCTCTAATTCATCCTACTTCCTCTCACCATATTTCCCTCACTTATTCTCCCTTCATTCTCCGTACGGCCTTACTTTCCACTCCTCATATCCTCTTATTTTCCCTCCTCTTTCTCCTCTCATTTTCCCTCACTTTCCCTACGTCCCCTATACTCATTTCCCCGACTATCCTCGCCTTATTTCTTCTACTTCCCCTCCCGTTATTTCCTCTACTTCCCCTTTACTCACTTTCCCTACTTAACCTTCACTCATTTACCCTCCACTTAATTCCCATCGCTTTCTTGCTCTCACTACCCATCATTTCCCCTACTTTATATCCCCTGATCCCCCCCGTAAAATCCCCTTATTTATCCCTCCTCTTACTCATCATTTCTCCTCATTCCCTTGCATTATTTTCCCTTACTTCTCCTACGTACACTATCCTCATTTCCCCTACCATCATCCCCTCATTCTTTCTACTTCCCCCTTTTCTTATTCGCTTTACTTCCCCTACTTCTCTCCTTATTTGTCTCATTCCCCTTTCCCTTCTTTTCCTCAATTCTTATCCTTTTCCTCCTCTCATTTCCCATTACTCCCACTACTCCTAATTCCCTTATTTTCCTTAATTTTTCTTTCTTTACTTCCCCGTATTCCCATCCTATAATTTCCCCTGACTTCCCCTACTTCTCCTCCCGTAATTTCCCCTCATTCTATCACCCTTATTTCCCATACTTTCTCTCATATAGCTGTAGTTGAAAATTCATATATTTGGTTGATAATTAACTTTTTTAACTTAAAATTTAATTATTCAAGTTTTTGTTGACAATTTATCTTTTTCCGTCAAAACTTTTTTTTTTGAAAATACAATTATTTCAGTTGAAGATTCATTGTTTTAGTTGAAAACTCTTATTTTGGTATAAAATTAATTTTTTTAACTAAAAATGTTATGATTCCATTTTGGTTTAAAATTTTTTAATTTTTCAGTTCAAAATTCATTTATTGTTTAATAAAGGTCATGAATAAAAACAAATGTTTGCGAATATGTATAATTAATTTCGAGTACATTGATCCAATCAATGTATTTATTGAACCGTTAATTCCAATTTTTTCCACAAAAATGGTTTGAAATCAAATAATAACAATAAATAATAACAATTGCTTCTTGTTAATTTTACATAGAAATAGTGATTGCAAATCTCTCTCACAAAAATTTAAAGCAGGTTTGGTAAAAAAAATTATTTTCCAGACCAAAGTGTCAAGGTTTTATATTTATTTATTTCATTTGTTTAAAAATCGACAATTGTTCTATTTTTACAAATATAATTGAACATATATTTGTATTTAGAATATCTGCATCAATTCAGATGATAGAAGGAAAACCGCAATTGAGAAAACCACAAATTCCACATTTTTGCAACGAATTTATTATAACAATTCTAATTGTTAATAATTTATAGACATTCTGACTGACAATCTAAAATTTCTATAATGTTCAAAATTGAGAAACTTGTCAAAATTTCTAATACTTCTGAAATTATTAAATGTTAAACATTTCTAAAATTATCATAATCTCTATGTAGTTTGTTGAAAAATCGTCCTTTTTTGTGGAAAATTATTTTTTTTTTTTGTTGAAAATTCAACTACGTGGTTAAAAAGTGATAAATTTTGCTGAAAATTTCTTTTTGGGCTTGAAAACTAATTTTTTTAACTCAAAATTTAACTATTTGAATGAAAGATAACTTTTTTGTTGAAACTGTATGGTTTCTGGTGGAAAATTCAACTGCTTTGTATAGAAAATTCCTCATTTTGTCTTGAAAATTGCACAGTTTGGTAGAAAATCTAACTGTTTGGTAGAAGATTAATCTCTGTTATTGAAAATTAACTTTTTCAAATAAGATTTAACTATTCAATTTTTGGTTAAAAATAGATTTTCAGCTCAGGAATTCAATTCTTTATTTGAAAATTTATGTAGTAGGAAATTATTTTTTTTTTATAGTTCAACTATTTGGTTAAAAAGTGAACAATTTTGCTGGAAATTATTGTTTTGGGTGAAAAACTAATTTTTTTAACTCAAAATTCAACCATTTAAATGAAAAATAACTTTTTTGTTGAAACTTTATATTTTCTTGTTGAAAATTCAACCGTTTTGTATAGAAAAATCCTCATTTTGTCTTGAAAATTTCGCAGTTTGGTAGAAAATTTAACTTTCTTATAGTAGATTAATTCTTTTTGATTAAAAATTAATTTTTTGAAATGAAAATTTACTATTCAATTTTTGGTCGAAAAATGATTTTTTTTTACCTTAGAAAATTAGCTATTAGTTAAAAATTTGTGTAGTTTGTTGAAAATTCGTCCTTTTTTGTAGAAAATCAATTTTCTTGGTTCAAATTCAACTATTTGGTTAAAAGATATTTTTTGGTCGAAAATTCAACTATTTTGTTGAAAATTTAACTATTGTGCTAGAAAGTCAACTTTTTCCGTCGAAAATTCAACTATTTTGCCAAAAAGTCATCCTTTTTGGTCGAAAATTCAACTGTTTTATTGAAAGTACGTACTACTTGTTTTAAAAATTCAACTATTTTGTTAAAAAATGATCTATTTGGATTACAAATTTATCTTTTTCTGTTGAAAATTCATCTTTCTTCGTCGAAAATTCAACAGTTTGGTTGAAAATTCAACAATTTGGTTAAAAATTCGTCTATTTGGATTAAAAATTTATCTTTTTTCGTTGAAAATTTACCAATTTTGTTGAAAATTCGTCTATTTGGATTGAAAATTCATTTTTTTTTTGTTTGAAAATTTAACGATTTGTTTAATAATTAAATAATTTGGTTGAAAATTCAACTATTTTGTTAAAAATTTGCGATTTTGGATTGAAAATTAATCTTTTTTTGTTGAAAATTAAGCAATTTTGTTGAAAATTCAACTATCTTGGTACAAAATTCAAAAATTGTGTTTAAAAATAATTTGGTTGATAATTTAAGTATTTTGTTAGAAATTCACCTTCTTTGGTGGAAAATTCAACTATTTTGTTAAAAAGACATCTTTTTCGGTCGAAAATTCAACTGTCTTGTTGAAAAATCATCTACTTGTTTTGAAAATTAATCTTTTTTGTCAAAAATTCAACAATTTGGTTGAAAATTCAATAATTTTGTTGAAAATGCAATATTTTGTTTGAAAATTTAACTATCTTGTCCAAAATTAACTTTTCATCGAAAATGCATATATTGTTGTTAAAAAATATATATTTCATTTTTCAGTCAAAAAGGAAAAAAAGTTTATATCCGGATTGTTTAAATTTTAATACAGAAGACGAATTTTCTGTAAAACAATTGAATTTCAATGAAAAAATATAAATTTTCAACAAAAATGTTAATTTTCAACCAAACAGTTGAATTTTAAAAAAAATAGTTCAATTTTTAACCAAAGAGTTGCACGGTCTAAAAAATAACAAAGAAGTTTAGATTTCAACCAAAAAGGTAAATTGTCTATTAAAAAAGGTCAATTTTTGAAAAAATAATCAAATATTCAACCGAAGAGATTATTATCAATTTTCCACAAAAAAAAAAAACAATTTTCAATCAAATAGTTCATTTTTCAGTCATAAAAGAAAAAAAAGTTCGTCCGGATCGTTGAAATTTTGAGGCAGGAGACAAAGTTCCTGTAAAACAGTTCAATTTCAACCCAAAAATATAAATTTTCAACAAAAATATTAATTTTGTAACAAACTGTCGAATTTTTATTTAAAAAAAAGGAAATTTCAAACCAAAAAAGACCAATTTTCAACTAAAAATATCAATTTTCAACCAAAAATGGGAATGTTAAGTACCTTTTTAGTTTGAAAAGTTGAGTTTGAACTGCGATAAACTGAATGTCAAAGAAAATAGTTCAATTTTCAACGAAGGAGATGAATTCCCAGGTAAAAAAATTAATTTTCTATTGAAATAGTTATATTTTCAGTAAGTAACATGAGGAATATTTGAAAAAAAAAAATTTTCAACGAAATTGTTGGACCTTCAACCAAGTAGTTCAATTTTCAATCAAATAAGATGAATTTGTAACGAATAATGTAATAGTCTCAATATCTTTTTAAATAACTAGAATTTTCCCTAAATTTTTTTTTCAAAATTCTGCAAAATGAAAAAATTGCCATAAAATCTTCCAGAAACTTTTCTGACAGTTTTCGAAATCTTTTGAAATTTTTAAAAATGTTTTTCAATTTCATCTTAAAATAAATTTTTCAAAATAAGATTAATTTCAGTATTCCCAAAAATCTTTAAAAAAGACTTTTTTATTCCCTTAAAACCTTTCAAAACTCTTAAAAAGCTTTTTGTTTGAAATCTTCAATAATCCATATTTTGTTTTTACATGTCTTGAAATCGTTTCTAGTTTTAAATTATTCTTGAAATTTTTACAACATTTTTTAATATCTTTCAAACTGATTCGAATTTTTCATTAAATTAAAAAAAATTGCTTTAATATCTTCTAGCTTCTTTTCCGGCAATTTTGGAAATCTTTTAAAATGTTTTGAAATCTTGTTCAATTTTTCTCTTAAAATTAATGTACCAAAATAAAAAATCATTTAAATTTTGCCAGGAATCTTAAAATAACTTGGCTATTCTCTTGAAACCTTGCCAAATTCTTAAAACCCTACTTTTTTCGAAATTTTCGTAATCTACATTTCGTTTTAAATTTTTTGAAATGGTTTTAAATTCTTTGAAATCTTTTCCTAATTATTTTTTAACCTTTTCAAAACTTCTTTATATTTCTTGAATAAACTAGATTTTTTTTTGAATTTGGTAATCGTTCAAAAAATCTTTTTTTTCGAAGTTTTAGGAAATCATTTAAAATCTTGCAAAATGAAAACAATTTTCAAACAAGCTTTCAGATTCTTAAACATAATTGTGGATGGTTGAAAATGGTATTTTATGTTGAAAATTCACATTTTTCGATTAATAATTCAACTGTCTTCTAAAAAATGCATCTTTTTGGTTTAAAAATTCGACTATTTTGGTAAAAATTTAACTAGTTTGTTGAAAATTCATCTCATTTGATAAAAGTTCAACTATTTATTAAAAATTCATGTTTTTTGGTTGAAAATGATATTTTTTGTTGAAAATTCTCCTTTTCAGTTTAGTAATTCAACTGTCTTCTAAAAGAGTCGTCTTTATGGCTCGAACATTTAACTATTTGGTTGGAAATTCAACTGTTTTTGGTTGAATTTTATTCTTTTTTTTAATGTTTAAGCATTTGGTTGCAAACTTAAGTATTTGGTTAAAATTACAATTATTTTGTTGAAAATTTGTCGCTTATGCCTGAAAGTTGAACTATTTGGTTGTTAATGCAACTGTTTGGTTAAAAATTAATTTCTTTTTTGGAAAATTCGTCTTTTTGTGTTGAAAAATCATCTCTTTTTTTAGAAAACCTTTTTAGATTGAAAATTCGATCATTTGGTCGAAAATTCAACTTTTTGGTGAGCATTAAATTATTTCATTAGAAAGTTTACTATTTTCTTAACTATTCAACTTTTTTAACTTGAAAACTCACCTCTTTTGTTAAAAATATGTCTTTGGGTTGAAAATTCGTTTTTTCTTGGTTAAAAAATTCATCTATTTTAATAGAAATTTCATCTTTTTTTTGGATAAGAATACAACTCTTTGGTGGAAAATTAATTTTCTTTGTTTGAGGATTCAACTATTTTGTCGAAAACTGGTATTTTTTGGTTAAATTTGACTGTATTGTGTTTCCTCTTGCCTCTTTTCTATTTTCTTCTCTTTCCTTTCCCCTCTTTTCCTTTCCCTTTTCTCTTTTTTCTCCTTCCTCTTTTCTCATCTTTTCTCTATTCTCTTTTCTTCTAATTCCTCTTTTCTTCTATTTTCTGTTTCCTCTTACCTCTCGTCTATTTTATTCTCTTTCCTCTTTCCTCTTGCCTTTTCTCTCTTCTCTCTTCTCTCTTTTTCGTTTTCTCTTTTCATTTCTCTTTTCCTTTTTTTCTTTTTTCTCTCTTTTCTCTACTCTATTTTCTCTTTCCTTTCCTCCCTTTTCTCCTTTGTCCTCTCTCCTTTTTTTTTCTTTCTTCTCTGTTCTCTCTTCTTTCCTGTCTGTTTCCTGTTTTCTTTTTCCTCTTTTTCCCCTTTTCTCTCTTTTTTTCTCCATTTTTTTCAATTTTCTTGTCTTTTCTCTTGCTTCTTCTCTCTTGTCTCTTATCTTTTTATACTTTTTTCTCCTTCATCTTTTGTCGGTTGTCTTTTATCCTTTCCCTTTTTTCTTTGCAATGTTGTCTTTTCCCTTTTGTCTTGACTCTTTTCTTTTTTCCCTTATTTCACTTCCTCTTTTCTCCTTTCTCTTTGCAAGTTTTTTTTTTTATGTTGTCCTTTCTCTTTTCTCTTTTCCCTCATTTTACTTTCTCTTCTGTCTTCTCTCTTCTCTCTTCTCTCTTTCCTTATCTTTTCTCTATTCTCTTTTCTTCTGTTTGCCCTTTTGTTTTTTTTTTCTGTTTAATTATGCTTCTTTTCTCTTTCCTCTTTGCAATTTCGTCTTTTCTTTTGTGTCTTTTCTCTTTTGTCCTTTCTCTTTCCATGGTGAACAAAATGAATCATCTAATAATTAATTGATTTTTGATCCCTGAAAAAATTGTAATACATGTATATATAATTTTGAAAATTTAATTTAGATACTCATTTTACAGCATCATAAACGTTCAAAATATATTGAATGCAATATTAAACACTTTTAATTCCTAAGATTTGAAGTTGAAATATATATTGAATTTTGAACAAACAAGATTAATTTTCTAACCAAAAAGACGAAATTTTAACAATTTACTGAATTTTCTACCAAATCTTTAATTAATTCAATATATTGAACAAAATTAATCAGCTAAGAATTAATTAATTTTCCACTTCCAAAAAAAATTAAAACATATATATATAATTTTGAAAATTGAACTCATTTCACAATATCACAAACGTTTGAAAAAAATATTTATCGCAATATTAAACACTTTGAATTCCTAAGATTTCAATTCGAAATATATATTGAATTGTCAACGAACAAGATTGATTTTCTAACCAAAAAGCGAACTTTTAACAAAATATGCGCATTTGCTACAAAATCTTGATGTCATTTAACATAGTAAATAAAGTTAATCAGCAAATAATTAATTTTTACTTATAAGAGAAATTCAAATATATGTATATGACATTTTGAAAATGTTTGTTCAACAAACAAGACTACTTTTCTAACAAACAAAATTAATTTTCTAATAAAAAAAGATGATTTTTTTATCAAAACGCATGAATTTTCTACCAAATAGTTGAATTGTCAAATTATGAAAAATAATTTTCTAACCGAAAATGTGATAGTTGATATTTCAACCAAAAAAGATATTAGATTTTAATCAAAACCCATTGTAAAATTCAACTATTCAAGTCGAAGATTCATCATTTTAGTTGAAAATTCAGCATTTTGGTTAAAAAATTAATTTTTTTACCTGAAAATTCAACTATTTCATTTTTGGTTGAAAATTAATATTTTTTAGCTTAAAATTCAACTGTTTGCTTGAAAAATGATCTTTTTTAGTTAAAAATTCAACAATTTCTTTGAAAATTAATGTATTTTGTTAAAAAAATTGTTTTTTTTTTGGTATAAAATTAATCTTCTTCTTTAAAAGTTATTTTTTTTCACCAAAAATTCAAGTATTTTAGTTGAATATTCATCATTTTATTTAAAAATTAATCTTTTTGGTTTAAAATTTTACTTATCCAGTTGAAAATTCATCATTTTAGTTCAAAACTCATCTCTTCGGTTGAACATTAACTTTTTAACTAAAAATTTAACTATTCAATTTTTGGGTAAAATGTTATCTTTCTAATTGAAAATTCGTCATTTTTTGTAGTGATTAATTTTCTTGGTTGAAAATTAATATTTTTGTTGAAAATTCAATCATTTTAATTAGATTCATAATTTTAGTTGAAAATGTATTTTTTGGTTTGAAATTCAACTATTCCAGTTGAAGATTCTTCATTTTAGTTGAAAATTCGTCATTTTTTTGTTGAAAATGTAACTAGTTTTTTGAAAATTAATTGCTTTTTTGGTGGAAAATTATTATTTTTTAACTGAAAATGTAAAAATTCCAATTGAATATTCTATCATTTTAGTTGAAAATTGATCTCCTTGGTTGAACATTAATTTTTTAACTGAAAATTTAAATATTCAATTTTAGGCTGAGAATTTATCTTTTTTAGTATTAAGTTAAATGCACAGTAATGCACATTTTTGGGGGAATTTTTCAAATATTGAACCTAAAATTTCTTCAACTTTAATAAAAAAAAACATGCTATTTTTTATCATGAAAAAAATTGTTTATTTGATTCAAGCTGAAGAAATTTTAGGTTCGATATATTCATTATATTCATCTACCAGAAAAGATGAAATTTCAACAAAATCAATAAATTTTCAACCAAATATTTAAATTTTCAACGAAAAAAGATGAATTTTCAACCAAGAAAAAAGAAAAAACCAAAAAGACGATTTTTTAAACAATTATATATATTTTCAACTAAATAGTTTGAACAATGGATCTGATGTTAGTCCAAATTTTATTTGATTAATTCTTAGTTTTTTTTTTCGTTTCTTAACACTTGTACCTAAATAGTTGAATTTTTTAACTGAAAAATATGACTTTTTAATCAAAAATGAAGTAGTTAAATTTCCATTTAAGAGAATTAGATGATATTTCAACAAAAGAATATTGTTATCAACTAAAACAGATTCATTTTTAACCAGACAGTTGCCTTTTTAACCAAAAAGATTTTTTCTACTAAAAAAAGACAAATTTTCAGCCATATAATTAAATTTTCAACCAAATCGTTGAATTTTCAACCGAAGAAGATTAATTTTTAATCAGACAGTTGAATTTTAAACCAAAAAAGGTGAAATTTCTATAGAAAGAAATTATTTTTTCAAACCAAAAAGATGAATTGTCAGCAAAATAGTTGAATTTTCAAGCAAATAGTTACATTTTAAACCAAGAGAATAAATTGCCTACCAAAAAAGTCGAATTCTCAATAAAATACACGAAATAAATTTGAAGAGAAAATTGACAAAGATTTTGAAAGATTTTAATTATTTTCTAAAATTTCGAAGAAGAATTGGAAAGATTTTCAGGCAAAATTTTTCAATTAGCAAGATTACAAAAATTTATTAAAAAATGCGAGTAAGTTTAAGACATTTCGAAATTTTAATGATTCAGAATTATAATTTAAACGTTGAAAATATTTCAAAAGTTTTAAAAAATGTACATTTTTG
Organism: Andricus grossulariae; assembly: GCA_011634705.1. Classification (NCBI taxonomy): domain Eukaryota; kingdom Metazoa; phylum Arthropoda; class Insecta; order Hymenoptera; family Cynipidae; genus Andricus; species Andricus grossulariae. Next base: position 248,867,476 of record JAABKJ010075445.1, read on the forward strand.
AATATTTGGAAAAAAAGGTTTGAAGCTTTTTAAGAATTTAGGAGGAATTCGCGATAATAAAAAAATTTCTTAGAATTCATGGAAAAATTTTAACGGATTTTTGATATTTTAAAATATTTAAAAATATGACACAAAATTTGAAAAGATCACCAAATATTTATAAGATCGTTATAACAGATTCTGGAAGATTTTAAGTCAATTTTCGTAATTTTTCTGAATTTTAAGAAAATTTTCGGAAAAATTCGAATACTTTTAAAAGATATTTAGAAGGTTTAACAGTTTTGGAAATAGTTATAAAAATAATTTAAAATTCAAAAATATTTCATAAAATTT